>JACEFZ010018702.1:0-23433 GCA_014155875.1 Cepaea nemoralis | reverse complement strand
AGAGAGAGAGAGAGAGAAAAGGGGGGGTTGAATTGCATCACAAATTTTTTACGCTACATAATGTATATGTACAATTTTTCCTCCACTTCTTGCAATTGCGAAAATTTCTCATGAAAACCCGCAGTGTCTCAATGGTGAAGTGGGGATTTTGTTCTTATTAGTTTCAGTTATCATGTGAGCATCATGTATTTTTAGATGTGAGGATGTATGATGGGTGTATGTGTGGGGGGGGGGAAGTGGTGTGCTGTGTAAGAGAGAGAGAGGGGGAAGAGAGAGAGGAGGGGGAAAGGGGGAAGAGGAGAGAGAGAGAGAGAGAGAAATTCATGCTCGAATGCCTGAAACATGCCATTCCATATGTTTTTGATTTTCATCTTCACATTATCATTTTGAGTAGACACTTGTTTTTATCATGTATAAAAAAACATACTGTAATGTGAGTGAGAGCTTTAGGAGAGGGAGAGAGAGAGAGAGAGAGAGAGAGAGAGAGAGAGAGAGAAAAGGAGGGGGAGAGAGAGAGAGAGAGAGAGTTGAAATGCATCATAATTTTTAAGTTACAAAATGTTTGTACAATTTTTCTCCATTTTCTCTTACAATTTTACGACAATGCTCACGACAATCGTCACTGTATGTGTGTGTAAAGGTGGGAGTTTGATATAATAGTAGATTGGAGGGATCGGGGATGTGTGTGTGGGTTGATTCGTGATGTGTGTGGGTGGGCGGGGTGGGTTTGTGTGGGTGGGTGGGGGATTTGTGTGTGGGTGGGTGTGGGATTTGTGTGTGGGTGCGTGCAAGATGTATGGGTGTATGTTGAGATGTGTTTTTGGGTGGGGATGTGTGTTTGTCTAAGTGGTTGTGGGTGAGTGGGTGGAGGAGGTTATGTTGGTGGATGATTGATGGTGGGTTATGGGATGGGTGGGGGTATATGTGTGGGTGGGAGATATGTGGTGGGTGGCAGATGTGTGCAGGTGGGGGTGGTTGTGGGTTTGGGGATGTGTGTGTGGTGAGGGATGTGTATGGTGTGGATGTTTGGGAGGATGGGTGGGGAGTGTGTGTGGGTGAGAGATGTGTGGGTGAATGTGTGTGGGGATGTGTGTGGGTTGGGGAGGGTGCGTGATGGGTGTGGGTGTGGATTTGGAGATGTGTGTGTGGGTGGGGGATATGTCTGACTGGGTGGGGGTATGTGTGGCTGGATGGAGGAAGTATGTGTGGGGAGTGAGGGTGATTGTAGTTAGGGGATGTGTGGACGGGTAAGAGATGTGTGGATAGATGTGTGTGTGGGTGAGGGCTGTGTCTTTGGGATGTGTGTGGGTGTGGTATTGTGTGGGAGGGGAGCTGGGTGTGGATATATGATGTTTGTGTGGGTGGGTGCAGGTGTGGTTGGGTTTGTGGGTGAGTGAAGGATGTGTGTGAGGGTGGGGGATGGGTGGTTAGGATGTGTGGGTGGGTAGATAGGAGATGTATGTGTTGATGAGTGGGTAAGGGATGTGTGGGTGTTAGTGGTTGAGGGATAAGTACATGTGTTTAGGATGTGTGAGGGGATGAATGTATGGTGTTGTGTGTGCGTGGATGGGACGTGTGTGTTTGTGAATGGGAATGTGTTGGTGGGTGGGGATGTTGTGTGAGGGATGTTTGTATGGGTGGGGAGATTGTGCGTGGGTGGGGATGTGTGTGTATATGGGTAGGGGTGTGTGGTTAAGGCTATGTGGCTGTGGATATGGGTGGATGGAGGATGTGTGGTTGGGTGGAGGATGTGTGGTTGGTAGAGGATGTGTGGGTGGGTGATTGTATATGAGTAAGGGTGTGTGGTTAAGGGATGTTGGTGGGGGATGGGTGGGTAGAGGATGTGTGGGTGGGTAGAGGATATGTTGGTGGGTGAGTGTGTGAGGTTAGGAGATGGTGGGGGATGTTTGCAGGTGTGGGTCGGGATCTGTGAGTGGGCTGGGGGAGATGGGAGATTATGTGGGTGAGTGCGTAATTTGTGTGTGGGTAGGTGCGGAATATGTGAGTTGCCGGGGAGATGTGTGTGTGGCTGAGGAATATGTGTTTGTTGAGTGGTTGGAGGTTGTGTGGGTGGAGGAGGATATTGGATGAGTGATTGTTGGTGGGAAATGGGACGGGTAGAGGATATGTGAGTGGGTGGGGAGATGTGTGTAGGTGGGGGATGTGTGGGTTATTGAATGTATGTGTGCTTGGGTGTGTGGTGGATGGGATGTGTGGTGGGTGAGAGGTGTGTGTGGGCGGGGAGATGTGTAGGTGTAGGGATGTGGTGGATGGGTGGGGGAATGTATTGTATGTGTGTGTGGTTGGGTGGGGGAGTTGGAGTGAATGGGGGATGTGTGGGTGGGTGGTGGATGTGTCTCATAACATAGTAATATGCATTGTTTATGTTTACAAAATTCACGTGACAATGTTTTTTTCCTATGCACTGTTGATGAAAGAAAGATGAGTGATTGGAAGGGCCGAATGTAAGATGGGCCTGCGTGCCCAATTTGTTACCCTTTGAAAATAAAGTCTGTTCGTTCGTTCGTTCGTTCGTTCTCTCTCTCGGTCGCTCCGCCGGTCAACCTGCCTGTTCAGAGTATTGCAGGGAGAGGTTGAAAGAGATGTATGAATTGGCATGGTGGAACACAGATGATCGACGAGCAAGTGTTGGGTTGGATCTAGCTACCCATCTACCTGCGTACCTACTCATCCACCTGCCTGCCTAACTACCTACATACCTGCTTACTTAACTACCTACCTGTCTACCTACCCACATATCTACCTCTCTAACGATCTATCTGTCTAACAACCCACCTACCTGCCTACTTAACCACTTTCGTGTCTATGAATATGAATATGAAAACTATGAATATTACAAAGAATTATCGCCGAAGCAACGGAGTACGTGCTTTGTGCTCGATACTTTTGACAACAGCCAGCGGGGAGAGAATTATGCGAGGGAGAAGAGGTAGGGGAGAGGGGGAAGGAAAGGAAGAAGAGGGCTGGAGCCAGAAGGGGTAGAAGGAAACGAATCGTTTGGGACTCAAAAAGTGTGGGTTGGGTATTGAATTGCCGTAGTGCAAAGCAACGAGGACCAATACTGGAGAAACTGGTACTAACTAAATTACGCTCACTTTAAACAACACAATTCTAAATACCCAAAGAGATGAAGGATTGACTTTCACCCAATGAATTGCTGAAAAATTTTTAAAAAACATTGTCGGGCAAGGAAACGAACGATTGACATTTGACTTTCATCCAATTAATTGCTGAACAATTTTTTAAAAAAATGTCCGGCAAGGAAACAACCTCGAGCTCCCGCCCATCAGGCGGGCGCACTATCAACTATGCCACTGACGACACGTTTTCCAATTAACGAAAATGTATAATATAGCCGCAAACTTACGTTAAATCATGTGACCAGCCGTGCCCTGCGAATAGACGCTTTGTTTATTCGCAGGGCCCTACGAATAGACACTTCCTATCAACAAATGGCAAATGAGAAAACGAGACTGAAGATAGGTGCAATAAGGCAAACCAACTCATTGGACAAATGGCACCAATACTAAAGAACACACATGTATCAACAACTACTAAGAAAGAACTTTACAACACAATCTTCCTACCAACTCTATGTTACCAATGCCAAACCTGGACAATGACAGAAAAAGAGAAAAGAAACTTCACAGCAACAGAAAGAGATTCCTGAGAAGAATACTCAATGTATCAAGAAGCAATCAGATCAGACATTAAGAAATCAGGACTAAAATGTTGGTTGTAGCTGCATTAGATTTTATTAGAAGGCAGCAAGTCAAATGGTTTGGCCAAGCAAGTAGGTTACCAACAGTATTATACCAAAACAAGCAATGATATACAGACCAGAGGGAAGTAGAGAGGAAGGGGCAGACCACGTTAATGATGGACGCAGGGAATAACAGAGTCCATGGGAATATCGATACATGAAGCCCATAAGCGGGCACTCTCCCGCTGCTTATATTTCCCCTCGACACCGCAAGGTACAAGAGGAACATGATGAGATGAGATATATTAGCCTAGATCATACATCAGCTTATATCATCATGAACTCGATCATACATCAGCTTAGATCATCATGAACTTGGATCATACATCTGTCTAAATCATACATGAGCACATTAATCATTTTCTTCTCCATTTTTGTTCACTTGAAATTTATGCCTATAGCTGCATCAATGTGTGCCTGTTTGATTACAACAGCCTGGTATATTCATGAGGATATTAATTATTTATTTATGTGTTTCAGAAAACACTCTTTTTCTCCAATGAGTCCTTACAGCTCCATACAAGAGCATTCACAAAGTGGAATATGACAGCATACACATGAGTTTTTGAAACAAGAACTATCAGATGTTCTGTGCGAGGGACAGGAGTCACAGCTTGGGTTTAAAATGGTAGACATAGCTGGTGATAGCATCGTTCAAGAAATGACAGAACACAGCAAACTCAGAATTAATAATGGTGAGAACAGTTGTAAGGAATCAGTTAAACATGAAAATTGTCAAATGTCAGAAAATGTGAATTCTGTGATTGATACAAACATTAAACTATCTCTGGCTATTGAGAATTGTCAGCGGCAATATAAGGAAACACAAGAAAAACATGCACAGAACAAATGTAATGAATGGGATGGTCTTTTAATTCAAGATGACCATCTAGAGTTCCAAAAGAACATGAATCACAAGAGACCATATACAGGAGAGAAACCTTACAAGTGTGATGATTGTGGTGCTGCTTTTACTCTAGCTGGCAATTTGAAGAATCATAAGAGAACACATACAGGAGAGAAACCTTACAAGTGTGATGATTGTGGTGCTGCTTTTACTCTAGCTGGCAATTTGAAGAAACATAAGAGAACACATACAGGAGAGAAACCTTACAAGTGTGATTATTGTGGTGCTTCTTTTACTGAAGGTGGCAGTCTGAGAAGACATAAGAGAACACATACAGGAGAGAAACCTTACAAGTGTGATTATTGTGCTGCTTCTTTTACTGAGGCTGGCCACCTGAAGAAACACAAGAGAACACATACAGGAGAAAAACCTTACAAGTGTGATGTTTGTGGTGCTTCTTTTACTCAAGCTAGCCATCTGAAGCGCCATAAGAGAACACATACAGGAGAGACACCTTACAAGTGTGATTTCTGTGGTGCTTCTTTTACTCAAGCTAACAATTTTAAGCACCATAAGAGAACACACACAAGCGAGAAACCTTACAAGTGTGATGCTTGTGGTGCTTCTTTTACTGAAGGTGGCAGTCTGAGAAGACATAAGATAACACATACAGGAGAGAAACCTTACAAGTGTGATTATTGTGCTGCTTCTTTTACAGAGGCTTACCACCTGAAGAGTCACAAGAGAACACATACAGGAGAAAAACCTTACAAGTGTGATGTTTGTGGTGCTTCTTTTACTCGAGCTGGCCATCTGAAGCGCCATAAGAGAACACATACAGGAGAGAAACCTTACAAGTGTGATGAGTGTGTTGCTTCTTTTGCTGAGGCTGGCTACCTGAAGAATCACAAGAGAACACATACAGGAGAAAAACCTTACAAGTGTGATTTCTGTGGTGCTTCTTTCACTCAAGCTAGCAATTTTAAGCACCATAAGAGAACACACACAAGAGAGAAACCTTACAAGTGTGATGTTTGTGGTGCTTCTTTTACTGAAGGTGGCAGTCTGAGAAGACATAAGATAACACATACAGGAGAGAAACCTTACAAGTGTGATTATTGTGCTGCTTCTTTTACTGAAGGTGGCAGTCTGAGAAGACATAAGAGAACACATACAGGAGAGAAACCTTACAATTGTGATTATTGTGCTGCTTCTTTTACTGAAGGTGGCAGTCTGAGAAGACATAAGAGAACACATACAGGAGAGAAACCTTACAATTGTGATTATTGTGCTGCTTCTTTTACTGAAGGTGGCAGTCTGAGAAGACATAAGAGAACACATACAGGAGAGAAACCTTACAAGTGTGATTATTGTGCTGCTTCTTTTACTGAGGCTTGCCACCTGAAGAGTCACAAGAGAACACATACAGGAGAAAAACCTTACAAGTGTGATGTTTGTGGTGCTTCTTTTACTCAAGCTGGCCATCTGAATTGCCATAAGAGAACACATACAGGAGAGAAACCTTACAAGTGTGATGAGTGTGTTGCTTCTTTTGCTGAGACTGGCTACCTGAAGAATCACAAGAGAACACATACAGGAGAAAAACCTTACAAGTGTGATGATTGTTGTGCTTTTTTTACTCAAGCTAGCAACCTAAAGACTGACAAGAGAACACATGAAGGAAAAATACTGTACAAGTGTGAATATTGTGGTCCTTATGTGTCAACGTCTAGAGGTATTTGAAAGTGAAGGGTTCAAGACAGGTAGATAGTGCGAGCATAGATGAGACATAAACGCATGAGTCAATAAGATATAATTTATTACGTTAGGATATAATCACAATAACAATAATGTCTCATCAGCGTTCGTTCTCGCACAAACTCATAACATATCATAATAGTGGCAATAATTCAGCAATACGTTACGATAAAGCCACTACGCTCTCGTATTACAGCCACACACACAAGCACAAGTCACACGGCTCAGCTATTCAAATCCTGAAGTCCCAGGTATAGTCTATCCTGTCACACTCTCAATCATGCATCCTCTCTCTGTCAAGTCCAAAGCCCGTCTGGCTTCTCCTCGACTGCCCGGTGGTCACGAGGTATCTGCCCCTCGTGTAGTTCGTGGGAAGTCAGGTGTCTCGCATACGCCTGGTTAAGGCTAGGCGTATTGCGTACTTCTATTCAAGGTGACACTGTCTTTCACGGGTACAGTCCGGTCTTCAGCATCTAGGCTATTCTCTTTCCTCCGTACTCACCCCATGTCCTTATCTCTATCGTCTGTCCTCTTTCTATCCCCTATAGGACCTTGACATACTTCCCCTCCTCCACTCCTGTGTGGTGTATTCTTTTAATTAGTCTGTACTAATTCTGTCAAGGACCTAAGGGAAGTAATTATTATCCCTCTGATATATAAGGGGCAAGGGCAGTAATATGGTAAGTGGGAACTGTTTGATGTCTATTGAGACACTAGCAACTAATGTTACATACATATAATCATCTTGGGTGGTTGTCAAAGAGTCTATACTCTCGTCAATCTTAATTATAGGGCTATCCAGACCGAAGTAACGAAACGTCTCACATTGTGAACTTTCGTCCACAAATGCATCCTTCTCAGACATCCAAAATGATGCCATGGACAATGGCTCTTTTTACAGAGACTCATCAAGGAAATATCCTTGGTCCTATTAAGATTGCTTGCAACCCATTGTCCCCAAATGTTTCTATTTAACTGTATAACATTTTTTTACTCCCGTATGTTGGCAGTGTATGTACTAGACATATTTTGTTTCCATACAAAATTACTTAAGTCCCTTGTTATCCTGTAAGTGTTGACTAATCTCCCATGATTGTCCTATTAAAGTGTATGCACTTTATCTGTTTTTGTTGAGTGTTTAAGTATTATATTTACAATGGTGTGTTTAATATTTGTGCTAGCTGCATGTGTTATAGTGTGTGAAGTCTATAGTTATCTAAGTGTCAAAGGCTAGAATTTCTAACGTCATGATGCACAGTATATGTGTAATTCATGAGGTAGACTTTCGAGCTATGATTCTTAGATTTATTATTTATTTGGTCTAACTACTATGTTATAAGAAACCTATAAAAATCTAAAACGAATAACATGTGTTACAAAAACGTATACAATATACAAGGACAAAGCTTGTCGCGTACA
This sequence comes from Cepaea nemoralis, assembly GCA_014155875.1. Classification (NCBI taxonomy): domain Eukaryota; kingdom Metazoa; phylum Mollusca; class Gastropoda; order Stylommatophora; family Helicidae; genus Cepaea; species Cepaea nemoralis. The sequence goes on along the minus strand of JACEFZ010018702.1, from coordinate 15,625 downwards.
ATTTGCACGCTGTGAAGAACATACATTGTTTTTAATTCATGTACTCTGTCTTTCACACGTCTTTCATTCATATAAAGTCATTTTAAATCATCCTGTTAAAATTACAAATGAAGTTTAGGAATAATTATTGCCAATGTGAAAAAAGTGTTGGCAGCGAATTAAATTTGGAAAAATGATTTTAACAACGCGATTAACAAATAGCAAAATGAAATTAAATTTAGGCTTAATATAGCCGTGATTTGCATTAAGTTTATATGAAAAATCAGTGAATTTATATATCATATTTACAAATTACATTACATTACACAAATATTCTAATTTAAATTAACTAATTACGTTGCTGATCCATCTGATGAAGTCTCCGATGAAGCATGTAGTTCGTAGGTGTCAAAAGTTCGTCGCGTGTTGTCGTTGGAAATGTTCTGTCCTAATTCATTATAAGTTTAGCCAGATTGTCCCAATGTTGGAAATGTTATGTCCCATTTCATGATAATTTCAAAAGAAATGTTTCAATGTAGCAGATTCGTTACAGTGTTCTGGCGAATTTAGAATGTCGCTGTTTGATAGATGCATCGAAATAAAATATCACAGTTTGTAGACTCGGGCATACTCATTGGTGTCTTATTCATCTGACGACTCAGGCATTCTTGTCAAAAGGTCTGGTAAAATATTTTTCGACCCCTTGATATGTTCAATGTCATAGCTAAAATCTTGGAGTATTAAGGCCCACCTTGCGATTCTGTTGTTCTTCGGTGTGCCCTGTTTGATTACAAGTAACGGTGAGTTGTCTGTTTGGATGAGAAAGTGGGTGCCTCTGAGATACTTCTCAAGTTTCAGGACACAATAGACCACACTCAGACCTTCAAGTTCTGCAAGGCTGCATCTCTTTTCTGCCGGTTTAAGCTTGCGGCTGATGTAGAGAATTGGATGCTTGATTCCGTCGTGCTTCTGCATTAAAATTCTTGATATAGAAGTAGTGCTGGCATCTGTTTTCAATATAAACTGAGTGTTAATATCTGGGAGACGAAGAATGGGTGGATTGGAAAAAATCAATTTCAATTTCTTAATTGCGTCATCTAAATAGGCACTCTTACAAATGCAATTAATACAAAATTTTCTGATTGAATATGGAATAACAGTCATGGAAATTGTCAACGTGGATGTGAATTTATAATAGAAATATGTTAAGAATACATTGACAATTTTACACCAGTAATAATGAATAGACATCATGGTGGTATTTGCAATTTTAGAATGAAATAATGTTGACTGATTCATCAGTAAGGTTGTGATTATCACAGAAAATTCATTTGCACAAAGGATTAAGGTTGATAACCTCTGATGTATTAGCAGTGCTGTTGTTAGTCTAGTTAATAACAGCAGTAATGTGAGTAGTTTACACCAGTGACATGTCAACTCTGGTGATTTCAGGTGTTTAGATCTGTCTGTTGCGTCGTGTCTATTAGAGAATGCGTTGTTGTCGCTGTCAGTAGACTGATGGGTGGTAACTCTGTGTTGACCTTGTCAATTGTTTCCCTGCTGTTGAGTGTTGAGGAGAGTCGTTATTTTTGTTGTTTTTGCGATAAACCGGTTTGTTTGTATGTGGGAATTGGCAATTTAGTTTTCGTCTTAAGTTAATTGTTTGCGTTGTTTTATTTGCATGCTGTTTGTATGCATGGTTGTTGTCTTGCGATGTTAGTTTGGTACTGGTGAAAAGTTCTGTAGATTTGTTTGTAGTATTGGTGACCCTTTTATTTGTCACTGAGAGATGATAAACTTGGGCGGAACAAGTGTAATGAAATCCATGTGTTTCTTGTCTAGCTTTGTCACTGGTAGTCTCCCTTGGAGTTTTTACTTTTTTGTCCTCTTTTTGGTACTTATAATTTTGTTCACTTGCAGTAGGTTTCTTTACTGCCTCATTGTTGCAATACTTTTGTTCCCAAATTTTAATGTCTTTGTTGGAACAATTTTTGACATCGGGAAGAATCCCAATAATAAGATCTGCGCACGGATTGTCCAATACCGCACAGATTACACGACCTGATATGAATGGTGTGTGAATTTCTATCAGTGCCAGAGGATATTTTTCAATATTGCCTGCAAATGTGCGACATGTTACAAAGTCTCCTATGTAGTCACTGTCTTGTATGAATGTTTTTCTGACCCCATTCAAGGTCGCTCCGCTATCGCGAACGATTTTGCATGGCTGTTTGTTTATAAAGCCTTTGTGGAAGTCTAGTTTGCCTTTTGATGTTAAGGCGGCGTTGGCACTTTCATTTGTGATTGGGATGGTGTGACCACACTCCAAAATATTGTCTGAATGAAATTTCTTACAGGTGTTACATTCATCAAAGTTAAATATATCTATAACCTCTAAAGCATTAACATTCTCATGCTGACTTTCATTCTCTGCCTCATTCTCATCTTCATCTGATGAGGTATCAATCAAAATAGCATTTGCTTCTTTTAGCATGCGACGACCCTCACAGTTCGAGGAATAATGGCCATAAGCCCGGCAAAAGAAGCATTTAACAGCTCTTTTGTACTCTGTACGCTTTGTCTTTTGCTTGTTTATCATCATTTCTAGGTGATGTTTATAATTCGGGTTCTTATCACACATCGAGTAATCATCGTGTGCTAATCTGCAATATTTACATGTTGAGTACCTCATTTTAGGTGTACTCCTATTCTGGAATGGTTTTGGTTTTGTTACATTTATAGCAGCTGCTACATCATTCTGATTATCATTAAGAATAAAGATGTCTCTGTTTGCTGAGAAAAATGCATTACCTTTTTGTTCAATGTCGTGAATAGTCTGACAATCATTTTGTTGCAAAAATTTGGAGAAAGCTGTTGGTAATGATGTTATAATCTTGTTTATAATCATTAACTCTTTTAATTTAACGAAGCTTTTCTCTACTTTTGCTAAGGTAATCCATTTAGTGAAAACATCTTGTGTTGTTGAGACGTAATCTATGAATGTTTGATTAGCTTTTGGGCATAAGTTTAGCAAACTGCATCTGATATCCAGCAGTGTCTAATGAAAAATGTTGCATTATCCTCTGTTTGATGTAATCATAATTTCTTCTTAAATCTTGAGGTATCGTTTCTATTACTTTCAATGGCTCTAGAGCCAAATTTCGCATGTATATAAAGGCCCAATTCTCCTTTGCAATGTCATGGTATTGCATTAAACATTCAAAATTTTCTGTCCATGCGCCGATTGAGTCTCCAGAACAAAAGGGCTTTACTATTCCTTTGAACTTATTAAATTTCTGTTCTTCTTCTTTGCTTTTTAATTTATTCATTGAGATCTCTACGTTAGAGTCTATTTCTAATTGCTTTACTCTCATTTGTGTTTCTGACTCAAATTTCTTCGCTTGTAATTCCAATTCTTTCTGTTTGATGGTTTTAGGAGAGCATTAGGACAGCATCAGTACCGCAGGATTGGGTGCACAGCTATCTCATCCCTCTCCCAAAACCATTCAAGGATCATTCAAAGCATAGTGGCTTTAGAATCATCACCCTTCAAAATACATTTGGGAAGGTTCTAGAGAAGATAGTCGCTGTCAAACTGCAAGAGTTCTTGGAAAGGGGGAAGCTTCTTCCAAGAGGCCTGGGGAGCTACAGGCCATAAAAAGATACCTGGTCAAATGCAGCCACTTTTGCCTTTGATGTTTATGAGGGGTTCCAGAGTAGACAGGAAACGATGGCGGTAGCGCTTGATCTCGAGGATGCATACAGTAGAGATCGATATGATATTTTGATGACCGTACTGATGGAGAAGGGGGTCAATCCCTGGTTGGTGAACTGGATAGCAGCCGTCCTACATTCTCGTCGGGTTGCTCTCCGTCTGGGTGCATGGACCTCAGAGCCACATATTTTAACCCCAGGACTGCCACAGGGATCAGCAATCTCGCCGGTGCTCTTTAATGTGTATACGAGCAAGATTGCAAACCTAGAAGCACCAGGGGTTGGAAGGATACTAACATTTGCAGATGATATTCTTGCATATAGGCAGGGGAGAAATAGGGAGCAAACAGCCCAGGAGCTACAGGAAACAGTAGACAATGTGATTGACTGGTGCACCGAAATGGGTGCTGTCATACACCCAGAAAAGGCAGCTGTTTTGTGGTGCTCTCTGGACAACAGGATTATGAGCGCTGATGTCCCAAGCCTCACGATAGATGGTAGAAGCGTCAACAGAGAGAACAAACTGAAGTATCTGGGAATCACATTTGACAGGAGCCTGTCCTTCAAGGACCATGTGGAGACGAACGAATGAACAAACAAACAAACTTTATTTTAAAAGAGTAACAAATTGGGCACACAGGCCCACCTTACATTCGGCCCTTTCAATCACTCATCTTTCATTCATGCCCCGAATGCTGTGATGTCGATTCCTAAATCAATCAATCAATCAATCAATCTTTCATTCATCAAATGTGCATGTTACATTAACATAGGGGAAAACATTGTCAAATGGAATTTGTAAGCATAAACAATGCATATTACGCATGATACATTCACATGAGAAAAAAAAATATACATTGTCAAATGAAAGTTGTAAAACATAAACAGTACATATTGCAATGTTGTGAAACACATCCCCCATCCACCCTCATATCCCGCAGCCACCAACACATCCCCCACCCACCAAACCTCCCCCACCCCACACATACCTCCACGCACTCACACAGAACCAGGCAAACATACATGCCGCCACCACCCACTGAACCCCCACCCACACACATTTCCCCGCCCACACACATTTCCTCACCCACACACATCCTCACACACCAAGAAGAAGAAGACGATGAAGAAGAAGGAGGAGGAAGAGGAGGAGAAGAAGGATGAAGAGGAGGAGGAGATGAAGAAGCCACACACACACACACCCGCCAACCGACACATCCCGCACTTATCCACACACATATCCCGCACTCTCACAATTTTCCCCACCGACCCACACACACATAAGCCAACCTACACCCACTCACCCACCCAATATTCGCCACCTCTCAACTACACATCCACACCTATACACACATCCCCACCCAGAAACACATCTCCCCACTTGCCCACACATATCCTCCACCCAAAAACACACACCTCCCACACACACACACCCGCCACCCACATATACCCACCCACACACATCCGCCGCTCATACACATCTTCTCACAACTACACACCCCACCCATACACTCATCTCTCACACACATCCACCGACTCACATACTCATCCATCAACCACTCACACCCACACATCACCCACGCGCCCATCAACACATGCATCTCTCATCTACCCTCCCACCCATACACACCCCAACCACCTAGCCAAACACACATCACCCAGCCTCGCATACATCCTTCAATAACCTGCACATCCCACACCTCCCCCAACTCTCACACATCTCCCCTCCCACACAAAACTTCACCCATAAACACATCCCCCCATACACACACACACACACACACACACACACACACACACACACACACACACACACACACATCCCCCACATATATTCCCCATACACATCCCCACCCACACATCTCCCCACCAACTCAGACATCCTCCGCCTACAAACATTCTCACCACCCACACATACATCCTCCACCCACTCACATTTACCCCATCCACACTCACACACTCCCACCCACACAGATTCCATTCACAGACACCTCCACACTCATCCCCCACACCCATTACACACCCATCCCCCAAAATCTCCTACACACCCATTCACTCACCCAAACACACATTCCCTACCCACACCCCCTCCCAACTCACCAACACCCACATACTTCCAACTATCCTCTCAAATATCCCCCCCCCCCCCCACACACACACATATATCCCTCACACACACACATACATCCACCACCGACTACACATCCTTTCACACATCACCCATTAACCCATACACATCCCCCATACACAACCCCTCCACACATACATTCCCCACACCCCGTACACACACATATTCCCTCACATACACACCCATACACACATCCTCACATCTATACACATACATGATGCCTCGCATGATCACTGAAACTAATAAGAACAAACTCCCACACTTTACACACATTACTGACGATTGTCGTGAGAATTCTCGCAATTGCAAGAAGTGGAGAAAAAATTGTACATATACATTATGTAGCGTACAAATTAGTGATGCAATTCAACTCTCTCTTTTTTCTCTCTCTCCCTCTCTCTCCCTCTCACTCTCTTGCTCTCTCTATCTCTCTCTCTTGCTCTCTTGCTCTCTTGCTCTCTCTCTCTCTCTCTCTCTCTCTCTCTCTCTCTCTCTCTCTCTCTCTCTCTCTCTCTCTCTCTCTCTCACTAACTCTCACACACATCACAGTAATGTTATATTATACATGATAAAATCAATTGGCATATAAAATGATAAGATGAGAATAAACCCCTAAAAATAAAAATATATGGAATGGCATCTTATAGGACAATCAAGTGGCATACAAAATGATATCTCGTAATATGAAAGATGAGAATACATAAAACATATGGAATAGCATGTTACATGACATGCGTGAGCTCAACTCTCTCTCTCTCTCTCTCTCTCTCTCTCTCTCTCTCTCTCTCTCTCTCTCTCTATCTATCTATCTCTCTCTCTCTCTATCTCTCTATCTCTCTCTACATACACACACTCTCACACTCATTCTCTCTCTCTCTCTCTCTCTCTCTCTCTCTCTCTCTCTCACACACACACACACACACACACACACACACACACTCACTAACTCTCTGTGTATGGAAATGAGCGGACTGACAAGCTCGCAGGTGAGGCTACTGTGGAGGGTGGACGCGTCATGGACCAGGTTGACATTCTGAATGCTCTACGAGACGTAATACTCTTGCGTGAACCAAGTGATGACTGTGAATCTACAACCATAGCCAGACTGCGAGAACAGCAAATTAAAAGAGGGGTGGCCAAACAAGAACACTACACAGGAAGCCAAAGAAGATTGATAAACCAACACAGAACTGGTGTCGTTAGCCGCTACACGCTGCTGGATTTGCTGAGGAGGTGATCCGAGCACTTATGGACTGAATGGTTCGATGTGCAATGAGGATGATCTGTCGACTAACTAACTAACTAACTCTCTCACTTACTCTACAGTAATTTACATGAATTCATTTTATGCATGTTAAAATCAAATGCATCAAAATGATAATATGAAAATGAGAATACACAAAACATATGGAACAGCATGTTAGATGACATGCGTGCGCTCAATCCCCCTTCTCTCTCTCTCTCTCTCTCTCTCTCTCTCTCTCTCTCTCTCTCTCTCTCTCTCTCTCTCTCTCTCTCTCTTTTCCCTCACACACACATACACACACACACAACATACACACGCAAATACACACATATACCCACGCACATACTCACACCTACACACATCCACATACTTACGCACACGTACTCACATAACACCCGAATATACACTCGCATACACTGCATGCATGCACACTTACACACACAAAGATATACAATACATACACGAGCACACACACACACTCACCCATACACACATATACACACGCACATGAATATAAACACATGAACGCACACCTTAACACACGTACAGATACACACAGAGGCACACACAGATACACACATATACACACACATATACACCCATACACACATACAGACATGCACACACATACATCCACACTTTCTCATGCACTCTCTCATTCACCCACGCTCTCTTTTTTACACACTCATTCGCTCTCACACTCACTCATTCGCGCACATACACGCATACCCACAAATTCTCACTCACTCACTCACGCTCCCTTACTCTCAAACTCACACTCACTCACTAACTTTCACACTCTATCACACAGACAGGCAGACACACAACACACCCACTCTCTCAGATTCACTCATTCTCTAACTAAATCTCTCACACATATGTCCACACACACTCACTCAGGCACACGCGCATGCATACTCTCACACTCTGACTCATACTAATTCTTCTACTCACACTCTTTTTTTACTCACTCTCTTACCCACTGTCTCGCTCACACTCATAGAGAAGAATGATAGTGGAAAAATTATACCAGTAGGTGACTTATGGAGGCATATAGTCGGTATGAAGTAAGTATTGAAAGAATTTTCGGTTGAATGTGTAGGGGCTCATTGGAATTTTCAGATCTGGTGGAAGGCTATTCTACAAGTGAGCACCAGAATATGCGAAACAAGTTTTGTATAAGTCCAATCTAGGCTCAGGAAGCTGTAATAAATTTAAGCGCTTACTGTTCATTGCATTAGATTGAATTAACGGTAGAAAATACTCTGGGATATTTTCAGATATAATTTTATTCACTAATTTGGCTTTGTTAAAAGGGAGCGCTTTCGAAGTGGTAGAAGTCTTAGATGGTTGTATAATTTATTACTTTCAACGTGCTTTATGCTAGAAACTAGACGTATAGCGCGGTTTTGAAGCGAACACAATCGTTTCATATTAGATTTACGGCAACCATCCAAGACTGTGGAACAATCATCGAGAGGTGATTGGATATAGGATGCATAGAATATTTTTCGTGTGCTTTCATCCAAAAAGTGCTGAATTTTAGCAAGTAGGTAAACATTTTGTGCTATTCTCTTGGTAAGGACGTGAACATGAGAGCTCCAGTTTAAATGTCTGTCAATTAAAAGACCTAATATTTTATGTTCATTTACATTAATTATAGGTAACGTGTCCACGTGGAGCTCGAGCGGTGTCCCAGTTATGGCTAGGGTCTGTAGTTTTTGTCTGGTCGTTATTAGCATGGATTTGGTTTTGTCGATGTTAATTAACATGCGATTTTCATTGCTCCATCTACTAAGGTTGTCAAGTTCGTTTTGTAAAGAGCTCTCTAAGTCACAAAGGCTTTCTTGACTAGTGTAAATAGTGCAGTCGTCCGCAAATAGGTCACACGAAGTATTGAGGTATAAAGGAAGATCGTTAATATACACTGCAAAAAGCAGCGGACCTAGTATTGAGCTCTGAGGCACACCAAAATTAAGTTGTGTGGGTCTTGATAGACAGTTATTGAAGGACACTACTTGTTGTCTGTCAGATAAAAATGACGTAATTAGGTTCACCATATTGGTGCTAGTCTTCATTTGTTTAAGTTTTCTAATTAAAATATCATGATCTACCATATCAAAGGCTTTTTAAGGTCTACAAATACTGCTCCACAAATGTTGCCATTGTTGATACAAAGATGCCAGTTATCGGTCATTTTTGTAAGGGCACTATGGCAAGAATATTTAGGTCGAAACCCAGATTGATTGTCAATTATTAGATCGTTAATTAAATGATGTAGTGTTATTTTATGCATGTGTTTTTCTAATGGCTTTGATAGCGACGATAGTTAGGAAATAGGTCTATAATTACCCAAGACGCTAATATCAGTTGAGCCATTTTTAAATAGAGGATACACTTTAGCAACTTTAAGGCAGATGGAAAATAGTTTTTGGACAGGCACTGGTTATATATGAACGTTAAGGACTCACTAATAATTGGTGCAGCACACCGAAGAATTCTATTACTGATACCATCTAAGCCTACTGAATTTGTTGCTTTGAGATTCGAGAGATATTTATATACTTCTGCAACAGACATCAAGGGAATTTCAGGGGGAATATTTCTAGAGCACTTCCATTCACAGAATGATGACAGTGAATTTAAATTACATACTGAGTCTGGTATTGAGGACTTTAGATTCTCTATTTCTGATTGAAAGAAGTAACTGAAATCCTCGCATGTTATAGAGTTTGGTAATGCTGACTCTGAAGCGTGTTTCTTGTTGATTAGTGAGTTAATAGCCTTCCATATATTTGTGTTATTTGATTTATCTACAATCAAATTTTTGAAATGATCTTTCTTTATCCAACGAATTGCATATTTAACTTTATTTCTTAGTCTGCGGTAATTGATAAAATCTTTATTTTTGTGTGCTGTATCTCGTTCTCTCATAATTTCGAGAACTTCGCTAGTGACCCACGGGGACTTATGTTGATTCTTGACTCTAACTTCTTTGACTGGCACATGTGTATCAAATACATTGTAGACTGTCTTTGTCCAGTAAGCTAGTGCATCATCCGGATCAGGAAGTTGGTAAACATGTTAAAGGGCTGCATGTTTAAAGTCGTATAAAAATAAATTTTGGTTGAGAGCTTTAAAGTTTCTAAATTTGATGCTTAAATGTTTATTTTTAGGAGTTTTGAACCCAATTTTCGACCATGTACACCATATTGGGTAATGGTCACTAACTGCACTAACAGGAACAGAACATTCGGTAATATTAACTGGACAAGTAACATAAATACGATCAATTATAGTTGAGGAGGTGTCTGTAACTCTTGTGGGACGATTTATTAGTTGTTTGAAATTGTAAGATAGAATTATATCTTCCCATGGCTGGTTGGATTTAGTAATATCTATGTTAAAGTCACCTAATATCATGACTTCTCTACCTGCTGTAAACACCCTATCCATCATTGTAGTGAAACAGTCATACCAACCATACCCAGCACAAGGATTCCGATATAGGTATCCAATGAGAAACGGTCGCTGGCTGACTGGCTTACCTCTAACCAAACACATTCTATCTCTTCTATCTCGAGATCACTTCTACGGGAACAGTTGAGAGAATTTGAAATGTATACAGCAATACCTGTCTCTAATTTTTTATTTGCGTCTCTTCGAATTACTTTAAACCTCTTAAGAGAGATTTCAGAGTCGGTTATCTTGTCAGACGGTTGTGACAAGGTCTCAAAAGGGACTCAATGCACTTATGGCTGCAATGGACACAGAGCATAGAATGCTTTTCACACTATACCAGCACTTGATCCTCACAGTGATTGATTATGGACTAGGACTGCTCACTGTCTCAAAGAGTCAGCTGGTGAAATTAGAGCGCATACAGAACGAAGCGATGCGAGTCATTCTGGGATGCACCAGAAACACCCCAGTTGTGTGTATGCGTTACCTCTTTGGTTTGCCGTCTGTTGCAGGTAGGCTCAAGGTGATGCATGCGAAGGCATACCTCAGAGTAGCTGCAGACACAGATCACCCGTTGCATGAGGCGCTGGACGCCGTTAAGGGTCATCGACTGATAAGAGGGAAATCATGGATGGCTCAGGCGGAGGATACGATCAGGCAGGTGTGCCCCTTGGAGAACATTAGGAGAGGAGAAGAGTGAGTCAGAGTGTCAGCGGAGCAGTCAGACTTATGCAGTTATAATCACATTGAGCCGGGAGTGCAGGGAGTGGCCAGCAGGGGCCATGGAATTGGAAATCCAGCAACTAATTCAGGATAATGCTCGCTCAGGTGATGTGATTACCTACACAGATGGGTCGGTGTTGAGAGGTAGGAGAAGTGCCTGGGGGTTCTTAGCAAAAGCCAGTGGTAGACGTTTGGTGCAGGAGAGCCTGGCATATGATACCACATCTAGCTTAAGAATGGAGGTGGAGGCGGTCAGTGCAGCTTTCCGCTGGATGGAGAATACGACACACACACACACACACACACACACACACACACACACACACACACACACATCGTGATTGTAACTGACTCAGAAAGCATGCTGAGTAGGGTGAAGACAGGCAAGCTTCGTGCAGAGTGGCTTGCTTCGCTTCGGAAGTCACGGGTGACAAGCATCGTCTGGATCTTTTCTCCGGGGCATGCTGGTGTGCTGGGGAATGAACAGGCAGACAGATTGGCTGGCTCGGCAAAACTTGGTGGAGTATTGATGCATGACAATGCAGATGTGGTTGCGACCTTGTGGGAGCATGTGTACACATTGGAGGAGCAAATGGATCACCATGGTCTGGCAAGAATGCGACAGCGAGGGGTGAAGAGGGGATCTGGCCGACGATCAACGCTCAGAGGAAAGGCGAGACGGACATATAATCAGATTGCTACTGGTACTATTAGTGTTGGAACTCTTCGCTGGCTGCTGAGGATGGGGACGGAGCGCTTATGGGAATGCCCCGAATGCTGTGATGTCGGTTCCTAAATCAATCAATCAATCAATCAATCAATCAATCAATCAATCTGTTTGATGGCTGCTTGTACTTCTAATTCTTTCTGTTTGCTGGCTGCTTCAGTTGCTTTGTTAGCTGTCTATATTTCTAATTTCTTCTGTTCACGTTCTAAAGCTCTTTCTTGTCGTTCTTATTCTTTCTCTTCTCTTAGCAAGTTATCTGCATGTGTCTTTTCGCTCCAGTCTGCTAGCTTATCTCCTGTGTATCCTAGCTGTTTGCCTAATTCAATACATTTTTCTAAAGTCGACATTTTAGAATTTTACAAAAAATATTTATGTACACAACAAGTGTCCCTTGGGAATTAATTATGAAATGTATTGGTTGGTTATCTACCTTTTGGTAAGATTACAAAATGGTATATCAAATTTACATGCATGAAAACAAAATGAGTGACTATTTAGAATTGCAGTCAAAGAAATAAAGTTTCACCCATCTGTTTTTAACGGGTATTGCTCCAGTACTACTGGTAACTTCTTTTCAAGTTGCTTTCGTGGTTTCTGCAACTTGTTTACAGGTAATACGTGTAATACATCGACCTGTTGTTGGACAGAAAAACATTAATATCGTCGTATAGTCATGTCCATGTCAATGTCATGTAATGAGAGAGAATTATATCAGCAATTAGTTTTAGAATATACTTCAGAGTGGAATCAGGATAAATATATATATACAATTAGATTGTCGTTGTCGTGTATATGTTTACAATTTTACTTGGCTAGTCCAAGAGCTGTCACAGTTGTTTATCTGTCTTAGGACTCGCCAAAACGGACGTTTTCCCCCATAGTTAACCTGTCAACGTCTAGAGGTATTTGAAAGTGAAGGGTTCAAGACAGGTAGATAGTGCGAGCATAGATGAGACATAAACGCATGAGTCAATAAGATATAATTTATTACGTTAGGATATAATCACAATAACAATAATGTCTCATCAGCGTTCGTTCTCGCACAAACTCATAACATATCATAATATGGCAATAATTCAGCAATACGTTACGATAAAGCCACTACGCTCTCGTATTACAGCCACACACATAAGCACAAGTCACACAGCTCAGCTATTCAAATTCTGAAGTCCCAGGTATAGTCTATCCTGTCACACTCTCAATCATGCATCCTCTCTCGGTCAAGTCCAAAGCCCGTCTGGCTTCCCCTTGACTGCCCGGTGGTCACGAGGTACCTGCCCCTCGTGTAGTTCGTGGGAAGTCAGGTGTCTCGCATACGCCTGGTTAAGGCTAGGCGTATTGCATACTTCTATTCAAGGTGACACTGTCTTTCACGAATACAGTCCGGTCTTCAGCATCTAGGCTATTCTCTTTCCTCCGTACTCACTCCATGTCCTTATCTCTATCGTCTGTCCTCTTCTCTATCCCATATAGGACCTTGACATTCTGTTTACTGAAGCTCGCAGCCTGAGGAAACACAAGAGAACATACGGAGAGAAACTTTACAACTGTGATGATTGTGGTGCTTCTTTTAGTCACACTGGCCACCTTAAGACTCACAAGAGGACACATAATGAGTAAACTGTACAAGTGTGATGACTGTGGTGCTTCTTTTACTGAAGCTTGCAGTCTGAGGAAACATAAGAGAACACATACAGGAGAGAAACCTTACAAGTGTGATGATTGTGGTGCGTCTTTTACTCAGACCTGTAATTTGAAGAAACATGAGATTGCATCATCATCATGTGCCCTGCCCACTACCACAGGTGTTCATGTATCTCCTCAGATCTTGGTCCCTATTCAGGATCAACTCTGCTGATAATATTTCTGAATGTCACCATACAGTCCATCCAGCATCATCTCTCTCGGTCTGCCCATGTCTCTTTTCCCACTGATCTTTCCAGTTGTCACAATGCTTTCCCATGCTTCTCTTCTCATCACAATACTAAAGAATGTTATTGTCTCTTTCTGATAGTTGTATATAATGTTCTACTTTCATTAGCCTCTTCCAGACAATCATTGTTAAGTTACTTTGTCAATCCAAGCTATTCACAACAACCATCTCAGGAATCACATCATTGATGCTTCCAACAAAATGGAAGACGTTTTATCAAATCCAAACAAATTTTACTTAGATCATAAAGCCAGCAACCCTGGGGAATCGGATGCAAAAGTGAGGAAAGAGGTTCGGTGTCTTTCAGAGAGTAAATTCATCAGTGAGGCGAATGCACAGGTAGTCAGTCAGTCCTTGAGGCGCATAAACCCCAAACCTTATGGCCTTCCTAAATTGGACACGCCTGGTGTACCAATGAGACCGATTTAAACTAAAGCATGCAGCATCAATGGATATTGCCTCTATTTTCACTGACGTTCCCATTGAAGAAACAGTGATTATCATCTGTGATCGCGTAAAAGAAAAGAAACAAAAGCTAGGCCTACCCACATCCAAATTCAAGAACTTACTACTGCTGTGCACATCTTATATTAAATTCATTTTTCTTTAAATAAATTGTACCACAAAATTAACAGAGTGACCACGAGGAGTCCTCTTGGTCCCATTCTAGCAGACGTCTTTATTGTGCACTCAGAAAATCAAAGAGCCTCAAATATTAAAGGCTTAGTTCTATACCACTGGTATGTGGATGATATATTATTCATCCCAGAGACCAGACAACAGGCTTAATTATTCCACTTCATCATGAACCTAGCCCACAAGAACATTTCTTTGCCTGTTGACCACAAACACAATGACACCTTATCATTCTTTGAATTACTAATTCAACATTGACAGTTGGCATCATCCAAAAGTATGTCTATTAAAAGGGAACATGGACTGGTCAATACCGGAATTTAAATAGTTTTGCTTTTTATGTATTTTCACACGCCAGTGATCTGAAGTTTGTTTCCGGATCCGGTCAAGGATATGCACTACTGACGGGCTCAAACGAGAGCGAAACTCGAGTCTAGTGCTTCCACATTGACGTGGATAGGCCTTAGATTCATACCAGAATACGATCAGCGTTGCCAGTAGTGGGTTGTGCTCAAAATTTAAGTTTAATCTGTTATAGTAGTCAAAATACTGTTCTCTTAGAGTGTGACTAGCAAGGCTGTTGTAACAGATGTCTCATGACAAACTTGTATTTGATCAGCTTTCTATTACAGCTGTTCTTTTACAATAAAATAAGGTGTTTGTAGTTGTGGTTGGTAGCCATGGCAGTGAAGTGATGAGCCTGCTGACACAGTAATCATGTATTTAAATACACATAAGTGCATTTTTATTGACCTGCGCTCAGAGTCAAACATCCTAAAACAGGCAGCAGGAAATGTCTTTGGAAGTAAAGTGCCATGAGTCGGGTGGACATAATAGCAGGTTATCAGTAACACAGATAAAAAAAAAAAAATTAAAAAGGGAAAAAACCCGAAACGGTAAGAATAAAAATTAACCCGGTGGGGGCCAGGAAAGGGGATACCCCCGAAAAAAGGCTAAGGTAGATCAAGAAGAAAAACCAAAAGGCTGGGGGAGGCCCAAAAAGTTGGGTTTAAAAAAGGCCGAGGGGAGGGCCAAATTAAAAAAAAAAGAAGCTGTTAAAATGGGAAGAAAACCCAG
>JACEFZ010018701.1:0-24668 GCA_014155875.1 Cepaea nemoralis | reverse complement strand
TAGATCTATTGGATCACGTGCATAGTGTGCAGAAAAGATAAAGCATTAGGGCCTAGAGAGAATGGGAAGTGATCAGAGGATCTATCCAATTGTCAGCACTCCGAGGACAGACCAGAAGGATACCTATTCAGACCGCACTGGTACCATTAGTATTGGGACACTTCGCTGCCTTTTGAAGTTGAGGACATAGCACGTATGGGAATATTCCACGTGCTGTGTGTCGGTTCTTGACTCAAACCTGTTAGGCCGTAAAACACACACACACACACACACACACACACACACAAGGATATAAAGGGTGTTTATAAAGCCTCACTACAATTTGTATGTAGAACAGCTGTTTGTTAGAGAGCATATTTTCCGTCTTGCAAACGGAAAACATACTCTTCAAAAAACAAATGATCAACGTACAAAGTGTAGTGAGATTTTATAAACACCATGTATGTTCGGGCAACGGGGTACAGCTAAACCCAAACAAGATAAACTGATGTAGCGCTACATAATCTGATCTGTTTCAATTCATAGCAGTATGTTACTAGCTCTTCATCCTGTCACACACATCGTATCATGCGCCTTCTAACATTTCACGTTTGATCGAGCATGTTAAAGAAAGTTGGCTACCGTTGTGGTAACTTCTGTTCTATTTATATACCCATAACATATACAATTTGTTTTCGTTGGATGTGTACTGATGGCGTTAAGATATTTTTTGCGAAACTCCGTGAGACTGAAAGCTTTAAGGACGTCACATAACCTAGGTCGTCTTTCTTCTTGCGCTGTCAACTTGCCCTCTTCACCCCAGGTCTGTGTCTGAGGAGGTGGGTCCCTTGGATATGTGAAACTTCCGGGGCTTACACTGGTGTAAAATAATGACAAGTACATTCTCCGGTTTCACCAGTGCCTGTTTTATAGCGACGAGGGCAGACTTCAAAATCATATTAATAATCTGAGTTCAACATGAAGGAGATACAATATGAGTATAAATACAGCTAAAACCGAAGTAATGCAAGTTAGCAGATCGCCGGGCCCATTAAGTATACAGATAAATAGCACAACTCTGAAGCAAGTTAAAGAATTCAAATATCTTGGAAGTATGATCACAGAAGATGGCAGATTGGACAGAGAAATCGAAATCAGATGTCAAAAAGCTAATGCACTTACATATAAACTATCACCCTTATTGAAACATCCAAATATATCCATGTCCGCAAAACGACAGATAATAAACAGCATATTCACGCCAACCCTATGCTACAAATCTCAAACCTGGACTTTATCCAAATTCCATTGGCACCTTGCCGTCCTGACAAACGATAGTTTGTGCTCTAAAAAGGCATAATAACTTTTAACTATGGCGGTAGCGAGTGTGACTTTATCCAAATTACACCTTCGCAAAATCAACACCTGCGAAATCAGATGCCCGAGGACAGGTGCCAACTTAACAATCCTAGACCGAGTAAGAAATGCTACTATCAGACAGACTGTCGGATCAACACCTTGTGCCACATTTATTGAAAGACAGAAGATCAAGTGGTTTGGCCATGTCGTTAGAATGCAACACCAACAACTACCATCACTGGCCTTACATCAAAGATCATCTGCGACGAGACCACGAGGATGTCCAAGAAGAAAATGGATTGACGACATCAGAGACATTGTACAACCACACGGAATGACACTATCCAGTGCCGCCCACCGGGCGCTGGAACGCAAACTATTCCTCCCCACGCCGCTTGACGGCAGAAGTGGAAGATGATGATGGTGCTGATTCTCCTGTTTCAGCTGATTCTCTCCTATGTTCGTAGTTGTTTCTGTAGCCCAGTTTAAATATTTCGGTGGACATCTCCGATTCTGCATTGTTTTGTTTGCCCGTGTCAAATTTTCATCCCTACTTGGCGGGATGCCCATTGCCTTTCCTGCCCTTTTGTGCGCCCTCCTGCGGCAAAGACATTCCAATAGTATGTCGTAAAATGCACTTAATTCTTTCAATCCCTGAAGGTTTCGTAGCGAAATCGCAAGAGAGACAATCGATGCAATCGTGCTTTAATTTTTAAAGGGGAAAAAATGCACAGCGTCGGTGCAACACACAGTTGTCTGCCCTTTACAGAACGTTAGTCATTAGTCGTAAGTCGCGGTTCCAACTTAACGGCAACGGATTGTCCCCATTATGTTCCGTTCCTGTGTCAGTGAATGTCACACAAAATGCTCGTCACTGCCCAATGTGAAAAGTAGAATAGACAGAAGTCTCAACAAACCAACAGCACGTACAGGTACACTGAGCATAATGCCGCCGCCAGAATGCCAACACAAACGTCCTCCACGAAAAATACAGCTCAAAGTCGACAGAAGCGGCAGTCACTAGAAAACCAGCAGCCACACATTACAGCATAAGGTAATCCAGTCAGTTCAGTGACAGGCCGGCCTCCGTCATTTAGAACATGCAGTTCACGCTACAAACAACCGTGGACAGATGTAAAAGCATTCCACACGAAATTCACCGCTTACAGTGTCGCACCACGCACTCAACTCAGTAGCAGGACGACGGAGCCATACACTACCAGTCTAGCATGAAGAAAATGCGTATGCAAACCGTAGCCACAAGAATAAACACCCCAGAGGCCTTAACTGTTCAAATGCCTATCCTCCATTTTGGGGACCGGAAGTGCAGAATGTTACGATCAACTTTAACCCCAGGTTGATTGTCTAAGCCAGTGGTTCTCAGCCGGTCGGGAATTCCCCCCTCCCCCGAGAGAGGGGGAATTTTAGGGTTTCCGAGGGAGGGGGGGGGGGATTAAGATTATTTCAAGATCGTGTTAATGCAAGAACAGATTACTTGATATTGTTTTTCCCTCCATACTTTACGGTTCCGTACTTCTCACTCTTCTGAAATTCGTTTTATAACGTAATTAGACCCGCAAATCACGTTTTATTTAGACCTCTAGACTTGTCCTAGTATGTTTTATAAAATTTAGCATCAATTTTTACGTAAACTATATAGGGGTGGAGTGGGGGATTTAGAGGGAGGAAATACGAAGAGGGGGGGGGGGGCGGGGGAATGCCATTCTGAACATATGTTAAAGTAGTGCATCGGCTAAAATAGGTTTAGAGCCACTGGTCTAAGGAATTTAACATTCAGTAGTTTGAATAACGAAGACACAAACAATAGATTGCACGATTTATTGCCTGGCATATTTCGCTGCATCTCGTCAGGTACATAATGCAGAAATCACACAACTTACGTGAATTAATTAGATAAATCCTTCAAACTGAAATATACACATGTTCGCACAGTAATGTCGATTGTCTACCACGGTAATTTTAAACTGACTAACATGTCTTTCTGCTTACACAAGGACGGCTTACGAAGGTTGATTAGTATAGCTTCAGCAAACTTTAACAATCGACTACTTTGTGTGTTGAACAACACACGGAAGGCACTGTCTCTTTCAACCACGTGAGCAGTCTCGAGCACGTGTCTCCCGACCGATGAAGCCAGACTTTTCCGGTGTGTCGGCCTGCCTAGGCTACCATCTTCTGTGTGTAGTATTTTGTCCAACCAATTCGGAATATGTTCCGAAACCCTGCAATGTAACTGTCGCTCAGTTCTGCCTATGTAGATGGCCTCGCATCTGCATGTAAATTGGTAAATACAATTTGATTTGGCGTACAAAGCTACAGGTTCTTTTACTGCTGGGACTGGGATCGGTGTGTTTCGGTACCTGATGACTAGAGCTGCAGCACAGAATGTTCGCTCGACTGCTGTGGTGAGCCGGTCCCGCAGACGTTGCATTACGTCATCTCCTCGGAAGGTTAGCTGGATGAATACTTTGAGTTTAGGGACTGTAGTTACTTCTGATTTCGGTTTGGGCTGTTGGCAGTGGCGCTTTATAAATCCTGTGGAGTACTCATTCAGGTTTAAGGCATTCTTCAGAGTTTTAAATTCCTCTGTCAGTGTGTCCTGGGTGCATATCTTCCTAGCACGGTCAAACAGGGTCCGTACTAAGCCCCGTTTGTACTGGACAGGTGCGAAGCTCTGAAAATTTAAGTATTGGCCAGTCCATGTTTCTTTGCGGTACACCGATCTTTGAATTGTGCCATCTGCTCTACGTCTCATTAGGACACAGAAGATGGTAGCCTAAGCAGGCCGACACACCGGAAAAGTCTGGCTTCATCGGTCGGGAGACACCGTGCTCGAGACTGCTCACGTGGTTGAAAGAGACAGTGCCTTCCGTGTGTTGTTCAACACACAAAGTAGTCGATTGTTAAAGTTTGCTGAAGCTATACTATCAACCTTCGTAAGCCGTCCTTGTGTAAGCAGAAAGACATGTTAGTCAGTTTAAAATTACCGTGGTAGACAATCGACATTACTGTGCGAACATGTGTATATTTCAGTTTGAAGGATTTATCTAATTAATTCACGTAAGTTGTGTGATTTCTGCATTATGTACCTGACGAGATGCAGCGAAATATGCCAGGCAATAAATCGTGCAATCTATTGTTTGTGTCTTCGTTATTCAAATTCATTACGGGAAAACATTGTTTTGAATTCAGTAGTTTGCCATTGTACGAATGTGAAGCGTGGACAATAAGTAGACAATCTGAAAAAAACATCTGATAGCTGTGGAAATGTGGTTTCTGAGGAACATGCAACGAATACCATGGACAGACAGAAAAACCAATGAGCAAGTCCTACAAGAAACAAATGAAACCCGTAAACAGTTTAGAGAAATTAGATGTAGACCGACACAATTGTTGGGCATGTTATGAGAAGAAACGCATTGGAGAACTTGGTGACAACTGGCAAGATTGAGGGGAAGAGAAATAGGGGAGGGCAGAGAAGTAAAAACTTGGATGGCTTGGCCACGTTTTATGGTCGAGACAAGAATACTGATCCACGACTCTGGTAATCGAGTGACATGGCAAAACACGACCGCCCACGCTTACCGGCATGGCACATGATGATGATAAGTTTGTCATTGCTTTCTGAGCGAGAAGTCAACGTTGCAAAGCAATTGACCTATGTAGAAGTTGACTCCACTACCACGTCGTCAGCGCACCGGAAGTTTAAGAACTAGAGCGCTCGCATCATTTCGGCCACGTAGACAATACACAACAGACAATACTTCTCGTTGAAATAACAAGATTGTTTATGTATGCCTTGTTTGGTGTACATCGAAAATAGCGGATCACATGTGTGATCACATGGACAAAAGCTGATTACACACCGTACGTTGCTTGGTACACAGGGGCAATAGCTGATAATAAATTATGTGTTGCTTGATGTACAGGGACAATAGCTGATTACAATCCGTGCGTTGCTTGGTACACAGGGACAATAGTTGATCATAAATTATGTGTTGCTTGATGTACAGGGACAATATCTGATTACAATCCGTGCGTTGCTTGGTACACAGGGACAATAGTTGATCATAAATTATGTGTTGCTTGATGTACAGGGACAATAGCTGATTACAATCCGTGCGTTGCTTGGTACACAGGGACAATAGTTGATCATAAATTATGTGTTGCTTGATGTACAGGGACAATAGCTGATTACAATCCGTGCGTTGCTTGGTACACAGGGACAATAGTTGATCATAAATTATGTGTTGCTTGATGTACAGGGACAATAGTTGATTACAATCCGTGCGTTGCTTGGTACACAGGGACAATAGTTGATCATAAATTATGTGTTGCTTGATGTACAGGGACAATAGCTGATTACAATCCGTGCGTTGCTTGGTGCACAGGGACAATAGTTGATCATAAATGATGTGTTGCTTGATGTACAGGGACACTAGCTGATTACAATCCGTGCGTTGCTTGGTACACAGGGACAATAGTTGATCATAAATGATGTGTTGCTTGATGTACAGGGACACTAGCTGATTACAATCCGTGCGTTGCTTGGTACACAGGGACAATAGTTGATCATAAATGATGTGTTGCTTGATGTACAGGGACACTAGCTGATTACAATCCGTGCGTTGCTTGGTACACAGGGACAATAGTTGATCATAAATGATGTGTTGCTTGATGTACAGGGACACTAGCTGATTACAATCCGTGCGTTGCTTGGTACACAGGGACAATAGTTGATCATAAATGATGTGTTGCTTGATGTACAGGGACACTAGCTGATTACAATCCGTGCGTTGCTTGGTACACAGGGACAATAGTTGATCATAAATGATGTGTTGCTTGATGTACAGGGACACTAGCTGATTACAATCCGTGCGTTGCTTGGTACGCAGGGACAATAGTTGATCATAAATGATGTGTTGCTTGATGTACAGGGACACTAGCTGATTACAATCCGTGCGTTGCTTGGTACGCAGGGACAATAGTTGATCATAAATTATGTGTTGCTTGATGTACAGGGACACTAGCTGATTACAATCCGTGCGTTGCTTGGTACACAGGGACAATAGTTGATCATAAATTATGTGTTGCTTGATATACAGGGACAGTAGTTGATAATAGATGTGTTGCTTGTTACACATGGACAATGGCTGATTGTACATAGTGTGTGACTTGATACATAGGGACAATATGTCAATAGTGATCACACATATTGTGTGGCTTGATACTTAGGGAAAATATATAATCATAAATGATGTTTTGCTTACAAGGACAATAGCTGGTAATGCGTGGTGTGTTGCATTACACACAGTCTGGTCAATTGTGCACATCCATCCCTTGAGTCGTTTATTAATCTTGACTCCCTGAGGGCGTGTCTCCCAAACTGCTCGAGGTCACGACAAACGCTTCACTGTCTTCTTTAACTGATTCAATCCCAAATGAAAAGCAGATTTGGACCAAACATGGTACACAATCAACTGAACAAGTATTATAGTGTAGATTTCCGTCCACTGAGCATCGACATTACGGAAGACACCACGAAACAAAACAAATAACACGATGACCCTAGTATAGCGATATATCTTCCCGTCCAGATGAGGGAGTTACATTTGGCGATATATTATCCTGTGGCATTGAATCAGTTAACAGTTGTCCCTGCATCCTGAGCGCAAAGATGCATTAGCTCGTCAAGTGTCGGAGGTACATTAAACATTATACCAGTTCATTAAACTCTTCACGGCAGGATACCGTACCATCTTCAATAACACCATTCTCTAACATGGTGTCCATAAAGGGGTCTGCTGTTGCTGCTGACCTTATACGGGAGTTAATTTGCTAGTTCCAGTTCCTTTACAGGACGTTGCTGTCAACCCCAGCATTGTTTGGCTGTTTGTGATTTCTTGGGTAGTTTACGTTCAGCAGTTTGCCTCGATTTCTGAACGACCGCTACTCTATGAAAACACAACGCAGGGCGGTTTGCTTCCACATCGCCTACAACTGTGTTTCGATCGCGGTATGCGGGATTACGAATTGCGTCAGTAACCCCTTCGCCATAGGGCCGGCTGGTTATAATGGTCATAGTTCAATGTGCGGTTTACTCTCGTTATATAAGAGAGTTTTCCCCCCGCATATCTTATTACAGGACATCGCTGTCAACACCAGCATTTTACCGCTGTTATTGATTTCTTGGCAAGATTACGCTCAATAGTTTGCCATTGCTTTCTGAGCGGCCGGTTCACTTAGAAAAATAACTAATAAGCTCGACTAAAGAAAAAAGAAAAAAAAACCACACACACACAGACACAACACACACACACACACACACACACGCTCGCGCGCGCGTGTGCAGGCGCAAGTTTCCACCGAAGATTTATCATCAGATCAACAAAAAAAAAACTGTTAAAAATAGATAACAAAGAAACAACACGACAATGTGTCCAATCCATGAGAATGAAAACTGTAGACCAATATATCGAACGAGAGAGTGTTTTAGAAAACGAACAGGAAAGGAAAGAAACGAAAAATGAAATTTAAAAAAAAATAATACAGTATACGTAAAACCAGGCTGATATGCAATCGATAAAACCAGGCTGATAGGCAAATTCAAAATCTGGTGCCTCCAATTCATGCTTATTCCGAAAACTCCTGTGGCTGTTGCTGATATACGATATATGACGACCACAGTGAGCACTGTGGAGGGGGAGATAAGCAGGTATATAAGAAAGTGGCCTGGAGTACCAACATGCCTCACGACTGTCGCACTGTATTGCAAGCAGAGTAAGATTCCCGTTCCCGTCCTTCTTGGAAGAGTTCAAAGCCTGAAAAACCAGACTCGCGATGATGCTGCGCGAGTCTCCAGATGTAACGATTAGTGCCTCAGTTCCCGCCACGAGAACGGGAAGGAAGTGGAAAGTCGTCAGCGCGCTCGAAGAAGCCCAGGCTACATTCCATCTGAAGGAGGTCATGGGTCACACCCAGTTGGACAGGAAAGGGTTCGGCTACCAAAACAATGATCCGATGTGGTCCAGGGCGACGACCAAGGAACGCACAGACCTGGTGGTTAAGGAGATCTGCAAGGGGAAAGATGACGGAAGAGTCCGCTAGGCTGCCCAACAGGCGCAGCAGGCACAGTGGATGCCATGGGAAGAGTCAGTGCAGAGATCTCTTACCTGGAATGAGATTTGGCGCTTGGCACCACTGCGCCTAAGTTTCGTCGCCCGATCCCTCTACAATGTCTTGCCATCAGCTGCCAACTTGGTCAAGTGGGGGGAAACCACCGAACCGTTCTTTCCCCCTCTGTACAAAGGTTCAAATGGTTCAGACAACGGAACACTGTCCGCATGTAAGGTCGCCCTGATCCAAGGCCGATTCACGTGGTGGCATAACAAAGTCCTTACTGAGTTGGCGGCCATAGTGGATGTAGCCAGAATGAAGGCGAACAAAGAGGGGACCAGGCCGAGGCCGATGGAGATTTCCTTCGTCCGAGCCGGGCACAAAGAAGGCAGAACTGACGACTTGCCGCTTGCGACCATTTTCGATGGTGCGAGGGACTGGGAACTGACCGTGGATCTAAAGGGCCGTGGCAAATACCCTGAGGTGATCCGAAAGTTTGGCTTGCGACCTGATATCGTACTTAGCTCCTCGTCAGCCAAGCGGCTAACGCTGATTGAGCTGACCGTCCCGTATGAGTCAAATATTGAGGAGCAACACACGTATAAATTGAAGAAGTAAGAAGACATGGTCGCAAGTCTTAAGCTGGAAGAGTACGCCGTCAGGCTATACGTCGTTGAGGTAGGTGCCAGAGGTCTAGTCTCCCACTCCGAGTATGATATGCTAAAACGAATGGGATTTAAAGGACAAGCAAGAACTGGGACCCAAAAACAACTGTGTGCCTCGTGCTGGCTCTGAAATTGTCGGAACCTGAAGTGGGACGAGTCTCGAAACTAGTATGGTTAGAAGCGGTAACTGCAGAACTACTAACAATCTCTCAATCAAGACCACGAACTTGCAACGTGTCGTGTCAGATCTTTAGCCTTTCTTCCGAGCGTGGGTGGTGAATCTGAGTGCAGTCAAACAATGTAAATGTCGGCTGAAGTCCAACCTCCATGACATAGCGGTAATCATCCGTAAGTGCACTCACCTAGCTACAGAGACCATGAGGTGGGTCCAGAAACGTAAAGGAAGAACCGGCTTTCTAATAGAGTGCGAAAAAGCAGCGGCTGCAGCAGGATATAACAATATGAAATGGAAACAAATAGGTATTTTAGACTCCAGCGAGAAAAAACGAACTAAACATCAACAAACGTTGCACATACCTTACAAGGAGATCCACGTGTCGCGAAATACAGGTGAAAAATCCGAAATCAGAAGCACTCAATAAATATAAAAATGAATAATAAAATAAGATAAAATACACACGAACGCATACAATACGACACACAGACGTTTCGATTCTCAGAATCTTTGTCAATGACAACACAGCTAACAACGAGATACAGCAAACGAAAGACCACAATACACTAACACACGATCTGTAACTTAGCACGTGAGGCCGGAAAGGTGACTTGGCCAGCTGAATTAAAAATGGGTTGCCAAAAAGGATTGGAGTAGCCAAAAATATGTGAACAGTCTGCTATGAAAATATAGGAAAGTGAGGACAATTAAGTTAGATATGGGGGGGGGGGGGGGGGGGGCAGCATAGTAATAGATAGTGTGAACAATTAGGGAAGATGCCACAGTTATACTGTAGCGTCCACAACCGTATTAATTCCGGCTGGGTGGATGCATCCCAGATTGTTGATTAGTTGGCATTCAATTTTAAGTCTGACGCCGCTATTTGAGAAGCAAGGTTTTAGTGCGGTGACACATGCATCGTCGGCTCCATTATGGTTGAAGGAACTGAAATGGTTGGGGACAGGTTTGTCAGCGCCCTGATTGATGTCCCTGAGGTGTTCCCTGAAACGATCCGCAAGACGTCTGCCCGTTTGGCCAATGTATTTCATGTCACATCGTTTGCAGATGATAACATAAATCAGATTGCGGGATGTGCAAGTGAAAGAATCTTTCAAGGTGAAGGTACCTCGGGGAAATGCAATCTCTGGTGTCTGAACAACGTATGGGCATGTCAGACAGTTCCTACGATGGCATTCGAATGTGCCCACGGATGAGGTAACCGTGGGGAGGCGACTATGCACAAGGTGGTCTCTGAGGCTCTGGTTACGGCGGAAAATTACCCTGGGGCCATTGGAGAATACCTCACGAGTGGTAGGATCGGATTCCAAGATGGACCAGTGTCTCAGGAAAATGTGCTTGATGGCATAGGCCTGTGGGTGGAAGGTGAGGATAAGCTTGGGTTCATTGTTCGGAGGTCGCGTATGCTTGGCGAGGGACATTTCCCGCGAGACCTGGGTTATGCGGCAGAAAGCTGTCGACAAGACGTCCTCTGGGTAGGACCGTCTGCGGAAAAAGTCCAGCATTTCGTGGGCTCTCTCGAGGAAGTCATTATCGTCCTGACAGATACGACGAAGGCGGAGTAGCTGGGAATATGGGATGGAATCTTTGCAGCTTTTGGGGTGGGATGAGCTGTACAGGAGGAAACCGTTTGTGGACGCTACAGTATAACTGTGGCATCTTCCCTAATTGTTCACACTATCTATTACTATGCTGCCCCCCCCCCCCATATCTAACTTAATTGTCCTCACTTTCCTATATTTTCATAGCAGACTGTTCACATATTTTTGGCTACTCCAATCCTTTTTGGCAACCCATTTTTAATTCAGCTGGCCAAGTCACCTTTCCGGCCTCACGTGCTAAGTTACAGATCGTGTGTTAGTGTATTGTGGTCTTTCGTTTGCTGTATCTCGTTGTTAGCTGTGTTGTCATTGACAAAGATTCTGAGAATCGAAACGTCTGTGTGTCGTATTGTATGCGTTCGTGTGTATTTTATCTTATTTTATTATTCATTTTTATATTTATTGAGTGCTTCTGATTTCGGATTTTTCACCTGTATTTCGCGACACGTGGATCTCCTTGTAAGGTATGTGCAACGTTTGTTGATGTTTAGTTCGTTTTTTCTCGCTGGAGTCTAAAATACCTATTTGTTTCCATTTCATAATAGAGTGCGGCGCCGTGAACGGGGCACGAGGGAGGAACACGGCGACGGAGTCGAATTGAGGCGATAGAGGCCGTGGCGGGCAAAGAAGCTGGCTCCCCACGACCACACGTGCTAAGGGACAAGCACAGGCTGCACGGACTCTCCTCACCGAGGGAGGGGAGGCTTGAGAATGGACATGGTAACAGCGAAGGGATAAGCACAACAACAAGCACAATAACAAGAACAACGAAAGTGACCGAACGTCTCCACGACAGGGAAAGACGCCCAGAGTCATGACCCGGATGGGGCCGCCCCTAGAGAGTGTCAAGCGTGTAATGGGCTGAAACACTTGGGGAAGAGGGTAACCTCTGACGATCAGAAGCCCCTTGCCGTGTTTGCTCCGCGACGGAGTTTGTATGACGTGTGTGTGGGTCTGTCCGTCTTGTCTCAGTGTCTGTGTTTGTGTGAGTGGTGTGTTATGGTGTGTGTGTATAATAGTCTGTGTCTGTATGTGTGATATGGTGTGTGTGGTGTGGTGTGTGTATCTATGTGTGTGGTGTCGTTTGTGTGTGGTGTGGTGTCTCTGTGGTGTAGAGTGTATGGTGTGGCGTGTGTGTGTGTGTGTCTGTATGTCTCTGTGTTTGGTGTGGTGTGATCTGTTTGGTGTGGTGCCGTGTGTATGATGTAGTGTGTGTGTGTGTGTGTGTGTGTGTGTGTGTGTGTGTGTGTGTGTGTGTGAATATATATATATATACTTCCAGCCATGTCTATAAACTGATGCATCTTTAAACAGGTTAAACCGGGAATAATCCTGCTAGACAGCATTCCTGTCGACGAATTCTTTCCTCCTGTTTGTACGTTGCTCTGTTTGTATGGCTCCTAGCTTGTTGTGTCTATCCTCATCACTCCCACATTGCCGGGTAACTGCCTAAACATATGACCTCTCTGTCTCACCTCTGATCACAATATTCTCGGTAGATATGAGCAGTGACACAACTGTCGTAAAGGGGTCTGTACAGGTGTGTAGCTAAGCAGCTTGAAACAGGTACACTCACCATCCACACTCTTCATCTCCAACTGGTAAAACCGATATTTCTTACATGCTGCATAGAATCAGTTTTACAATACGGCTGCGAATCATTAACAATTGGTAAAAAGAGGGGAAAAAATCCACGGAAGCCTTTGAGATGTGGTCTTATTGAAGAATTATGAAAATTAATTGGACAGCCACAATGAGAAATCCTGACATTTTGAGGGAAGCTAAGCCGCAAAGACAACGTACCACAAACATCAGAAAGAAGCAGTCATCATTTTTTGCCGCATAATGAGAAGAAGAAAACTGAAACATGATGTGACAACGTGACAGATCTGTGAAAAGAGAGATAGAGGAAGACAGCGATAGACACAGTTTTGTGTCATGACACGGAAGCGAGTCAACACACGAATTTATCCATGCGTCGGAGATCGCAATTTGTGGAGAAGCATGATCGCCAACACTAGCGGGCAAGGTACTGGATAATGATATTATATATTAGACACATGCACACACAGTCATATAATATACCTACGTAGATAAAAACATTTGAGCAATCATTTCCATAGAATATCAAAGTTTCCTGTTCGAATACTTCTACCAGGCTTTCCCCCTCACCCAGTCGTTCATTCCCTAAGCTCCCTGCTTCTCCCTGTGTGTACACAAGCAACTGGGTCGACACATTTCACCTCAGTAGAACACCAAACAACACTTACATTATTTGACACTCTGAACAAGTGGCTGCAATGTCATGTCACGCGGATGAACCTCCAAACGCAGCTCGACCGAGACGGCGGTGCACGTATAATCCCACGGCATTATATATTTAGCAGTCATGTATCTTATTACAGCAAAACGGATACGCCGTGTGGGGTAACTGTGCTCTTTAACCATTGACAGTGGATGTTTCTGGCAGGTAAGGGCGGTGAGGAAAAGAACCTGTCACTCAACCTCCTGATCCCAAATGCTTAGTATATGCGAAGGTCGACAACGTAGACACTCCTTACAGCAGCATGCCACATGGGATTAATTATCTCGAAATGATTACCATGCATGTCGTAAGAGGCGACTAAGGAGGCTTGATGGTTCCGTCGCCCTGCTACTGAGTGAGTGCGTGGCGCGACACTGTGAGCTGTGAGTTTCATGTGAAGTGCTTTTGAATCTGCCCAAGTTTTTATTTTTGGAATGTGACTGCATGTTCGGAGCGATGGCAGGTGGCTATGTCCCAGAGTTGACCGGTTTTTGCCTTATGCAGAAATGCGTGGCTGCTGGGCTTCTGGTTGACTGCCACTGCCGTCGGTGATGAACTGTATGTTCGTGGACTGTGAAGGTGAACATCTAGGAAACATCCAGATAGGAAAATGACTGCCGATTCCATCAGAGATGAATTGTGTGTTTCGTGGGGGACTGGTGTGTTGACATTCTGGCGGCGGTATTATGCACAATGTATCTGTGCGGGCTGTTGTTTGTCGAGACTCCTGTCGTTTCCACTTTTCACATTGGGCAGTTGGGAGCGTTTTGTGTGATATTCACTGGCACAGGAATGAAGCATAATGGGGAGGACCCGTTGCTGTGAAGTTGGAACTGCGACTAACTAACTATCTCGAAAAACTCCAAATGTTAGGCGTTTCTCAGGATGATGTTCCCGGTGACAAACTATGGCATGTCATTGTTTCCACGCACCGGTCGCTTGACTCTGATTAATCCACAAACCACTTGACATGAAGAACTGTTTCGCCAGCCGTGTTAGTAACCTAAAAAAATATGACTAAGAAGCTCGACCGATGAAAACACACGCGCGCGCGCTCACGCGCACGCACACACACACACACACACACACACACACACACACACACAGACAGACAGACAGAGATACGAGCGAACTTTTTGACTGAAACTTCATCAACAAAAACAAAATGATTACAATGAAACGAAGCGCAAAATGGCAACAACATAAAAATGTGTCAATATGTGCATTATACATGCACACACGCACGCACTCACGCACGCACGCGCGCACACACACACATACACACAAACACGAATACCCAGAAGCAGATCTTCTCAGCACGCGCACACACACACACACACACACACACACACACACACACACACACACTCACGCCCACACACGAAGGGTGGTAGGAAACCTAACTTATTTTCGTAAACTATTTGTTCAAGACGATTATATTTATAAAACAACATACACGAACAAATACTCTAAAAATACTAATTGTCTACATTGCTACATCATCACCATTAGCTTGTACGGACTTAGGCCAGCACGAAACTTGTGTGTTCATGCCTTGAACTCACCAGGTTATGACCTGCTCGCCCAATCATTTCTTCACTGCACGAATCACACTCCCGTCACCGCCAAACCTTGATCCACAGAGTGCATTGTTAAGTGGACCAAACAGATGAATATCATTCAGAGGCAGCCAGACTATGGTATCAATGGCGAAATTCAGCCCAGTCGAATTATACAATAGTGTTCCGTGTCTTATAACTTGTGTGCTGGCGTGCATTTCGTGTTGGAGCAAGAGTTCTGTTCGATTAATGTTAGACCGAACTCTGCTGAACCGATTGTTGAGTTTTATTAAAGATTTGATGCAAGCTTCAGAATTGAATGTCTCACCTCTTGGCATCACTTCCACAATAATCACGCCATCAATGTACCGACAAGATACTGATCACACTCTCTTGTGGATGAAGTTGTCTTGAATTTCTTTGTTATTGGTGATCGCAGATGATCTACTCCATCGACTGCACTTTCGTCTCATTCAATCAATCATATGCCATGCCGGAAAGCGTGGGCGGTCATGACTTGCCATTTCACTCGATCACCAGAGTCGTGGATCAGTTCAGTGTTCCTGTCTCGTCCATGCCATGTGGCCAAGCCATCCAGGTATTTTCCTCTCGGTCTTCCTCTTGGTCTGTTCCCTTCGATCTTGCCAGTTGTCACTAAGTTAATCCATTTCTTCTTATAACATGTCCAAACAATTTTGACTGTCTACGTCTAATTTCTCTAATCAATATACGATTTTCATTTGTCTCCTGTAGTACTTGGTCATTGGTTTTTCCGTCTGTCCATGGTATTCTTTGCATTTTCCGCAGAAACCACATTTCTGCAGCCATCAAATGTTTTTCAGCTTGACTCCACATTGTCCAAGTTTCACATCCATACAAAAGAGCAGGCTCTATGTACCCCCTCAACACTCTTTTTCTCGTTTCAAATGACATCTTTTTATTGGTCAGAATGTTTTTCATCGTGCTAAAGGCTACTTTCGTTGTACGTTAAAGGACTTTTGAGATTTGGAACATGGAATGTACGGACACTATATCGAGCTGGAGCGGCCGAAGAACTAACCCGGGAGCTGGTTGAATATCAAATGGATATCACAGCAATTCAAGAAATAAGGTGGCCAGGAGAGGGTACTTTAGAGCAAAATGGGATGATTATAATATATGGAGGAAACACCCAAAATAAACATGAATTAGGAACAGGATTTGTCATCAAAAAAGAGTTATGGGGGAACATTTTAAACTTTAAAGCTTTTAATGACAGGATTAGTAAATTACGAATAAAAGGTAAATGGAAAAATATAACGATGATTAATGTACATGCACCTACTGAAGAGAAAGAAGATGATATTAAAGAAGACTTTTATAATGATCTGGAAGATGTCATAGAAGAAACCCCCAAACAGGACATCCTGATTGTGCTGGGAGACTTCAATGCAAAAATAGGTAGAGAGCAAACTAATAAAAAAGTGGCCGGTATGGAAAGCCTACATACAACTTCAAATGATAATGGATGGAGAGTCATCAACCTGGCAGAAGCCAAAGGACTGCAGATTAGCAGTACCAGACTACAAAGAAAGGATATACACAAACAAACTTGGAAATCATGTGACAAGAGAACCTATAATCAAATAGATCACATTTTAATTAACAACAGAAATGCATCAAACATACAGCAAGTCAGAAGTTATAGAGGAGCTGAGTGCCACAGTGACCATTTCCTCGTTGGAGCAAAATTTAAAATAAAACTTAAGAGAGCTTTCTATACTAAATTACAAAGATTACACCCAACATATAACAGAGAAAAACTACAAGACATTACAGTCAAAGAGAAATTTACAGATGAAATAAAATGTAAACTTGAAACTTTGCAAAACCCTTTGGAGGAAAGCGTTGACCAAACTTGGTTGAACATCAAGAATACAATTCAATCTACCGCAGAAGAATGTCTCGGTGTGTCAACCACGCATAGAAAGAACAGATGGTTCAATCAAAAATGTGAAGAAGCAGTCACTAAGAAGAAGAATGCCAGACATGTATGGTTAAATGACATCAATAACATCCAAAAGGAAGAGCATTATAGAAATGAATGTAAAGAGGCTACAAAAATAGTCAGACAGCAGAAGCGAGAATATATGAGTAATATAATCAAAGATATGGAAACTAATCACCAGAAAAATGAATCCAGAAAGTTTTTTAAAGTACTGAAGTCAATGAAACGAGGGCACCAACAAAACACATATGGTTTAAAAGACAAAAATGGGAATATGATAAATACCAATGAAGAAATGTGCAACACATGGAAAGAATATTTTATTGAATTACTAAATTGTGAAGCTCCAAGTAACATTTTCCCACAGGAAGAGGTTCTAACATGCGAACCACAAATTGAAGAACCTACATTTGAAGAAATCCTATATGTAATCACACGACTTAAAAACAATAAGGCAACTGGGACTGATGGAATTGCTGCTGAATTTATAAAGGCAGGTGGCCATGCATTACATCTAAAGCTATACGAACTAATAATAAAAATCTGGAGGACAGAAGAATTACCCCATGACTGGAAAGAGTCATTATTGATACCTATCTTTAAGAAAGGAGACAAGTTCCAATGTGGAAATTATAGAGGAATATCACTACTGTCCACAAGCTATAAGATACTATCCGCAGTATTACTAAATAGACTAAAACCATATTCAGAAGACATATTAGGTGACTACCAGGCGGGTTTTAGACAAAACAGATCAACAATAGATCAGATATTTATCTTACGACAAATAGCCGAGAAACATTGGGAATATAAAAGAGATCTCCATAACATTTTTGTGGATTTTAAAAAGGCTTATGATAGTGTCCATAGGAATAGTCTATGGAATGTTATGCAGGAATTTGGAATACCAAGGAAGTTAATTAACATGACCAAACTATGCATGGAAGATACTTATAATATAGTAACATATAAAGGCAGGAAATCAGACCCCTTCCAAATAACATCTGGCTTGAAACAGGGTGATGCACTATCGCCGCTACTCTTCAATCTGGCTCTAGAGAAAGTTGTAAGGAAGGTAAAGGAGGAATGTGATATTGGAGGAACATCCAAGCTGCTTGGTTATGCAGATGATATAGATATTATAGGGCAAAGTGAACAAAAGACATTAGAAATATTGACTCACTTAAAGGAAAAAGCCCAACAGATGGGGCTGGTTATCAACCAAGATAAGACAGAATATATGGTAATTTCAAGAGACGGAATGGCTAAAAACTCTGGCCACATACAAGATAGATAATATGACCATTAAAAGAACGGAAACATACAAATACCTGGGTACAATCTTCAACTGCTCCAACATCATAAGGGAAGAAATACAAACTAGAATCAACTCTGGAAATAAGATATACTATGCACTACAACATCTACTAAAATCAAAGGCGCTATCTCGTAACACCAAAATCACAATATACAAAACACTGATCAGACCAGTTGTGCTGTATGGCTCTGAAACCTGGAGTACAACGAAAGGAGACGAAGCCTTGTTACAAACCTTTGAGAACAAAATTTTAAGACGCATCTTTGGACCCATTAGGGATACACAAAGTGGAGAGTGGAAAAGAAGAAGTAACAAAGACATTTATGATTTGTTTAAGTCCCCGCTAATCACTGGTATCATGAAGGCTAATAGACTACAATGGCTGGGGCATATAGAAAGAATGGAAGATAATAGGGAAACAAAACTCGCTTACACTCAGGAAATAAATGACCGTAGACCCCGAGGTAGACCAAGAAGGCGGTGGAGAGATAATATACACACAGACCTACAAGCACTTGGAATCAACGACTGGCAAGAGAAGGTCCACCAGAGAGACGAATGGAGACAGATTGTATTTGCAGCAAAGAACCTCAATGGCTCGGAATGCTGAAGAAGAAGTAAAGGCTACTTTCGCCTTGCCGATTGTTGTTCTAATCTCTTCAAGACATCTCCCATCAGATGTTATGACTGTTCCGAGATAATTGTACTGATTCAATTGTTGAAGAATATTCCCATTTACTTGTATATTACACTGTGGTACTTTGTTCTTCCTAGTGACGACCATAAACTGTGGCTTCTTACAATTTAATTCCAACCCCAGCTGCTCACTGTGTACAACAACTGCGTCTACTAATTGTTGTAGATCTTGTGCATTGTCTGCAATCAATACTGTATCATCTGCATATCTAATGTTATTGATGTTTCGTCCTCCAATGCTGATTCCATTTATATCTTCTACATTCCTGAAAATATTTTCACTGTATAGGGAAAAAAGATCTGGAGACATTACACATCCCTACCTAACACCTCTCTTAATAGGTTGATATTGTCCCACTTCATTATCAATCCTTATTGCAGCTTGTATCTGAAAACCTCTAGCCATCGTAAATCCTCTCGTTATTTACAAAACCTGTGTCTAAAGACACCTGCAAAAAATCATGTTTCGAACGCGATCTAATCCTTACGTCCTTTCAGACAGTATGGCTGAACGACGCTCACATACTTTCGTCTCAGGTTTACAATAATTCCCCCAAGTTTCTTCACCTGTAACGGTCTTTGACAAAAAGTTCTCTCCCTCATCGAAACGCTCCAATATCTCAGAACAAATTGTTTTCCGTTGAAATCAAATCTCTTGTGTGAGGCTTCGCAGAACTTATCTTGTGGAAACCCTGAAAGTGCCAGAGTTTTGACAATTTGATGGCATTTCCCTTGCTGACTGACATCTGCTAGGCCAATTATTGACTTATAATGCCATCAACGTTGTTCAGTAACCTGCGTTAGTAACCTTGACAGAACGTACAGAATGCTGAAGATCATGCAGCTCCATCTCTTCACTTTCTGAAGCCTTACACTCTAAGCCCGGCCACTGATGGTGCTCATATCGACTGCAGAACTTCTATCCACACACAAACGTTTGTGAATGTTCAACACGCTGTCTTTTTCTGCAAACATAAATTCTACTGCATTTCGCTGTTTGTAACGCAAGTTGTTCACACACGCTATTTTAACGGACTACTTTAGCTGTTCTCATTGTCCACATCTAGTGCAACTTCATACAAACAGTAGAAACATTTCAATTTGAAGTGACTCCGACACTTGCTAAGAGAGCCAGAGTACGTATGGGCATGTCGTGAGTGCAGTTGTCGTTAATCAATTATTCAGCCCAGGAGTTCAGACAGAGAAGTTCAAGGTCTATCTAAAACCTCTGAATATCATTGAACCATAGTTGTAACCCGATGCAGAGGATAACTATGTGACGCGCGTGCAAATACACACAAGCACGCTCTTTCTCTCTCTCTCTCTCTCTCTCTCTCTCTCTCTCTCTCTCTCTCTCTCTCTCTCTCTCTCTCAGACACACACACACACTCACCCACCCACAACACACACACACACACACACACACACACACACACACACTCACACACACTCTCTCTCGCACTCACCCTCTTTTCAATTTTGAAAATAAACGCAAACGAGAAGTAATATAAACACTATAAAATATTTCATAGACACTATTACAACATTACGTATTATATATAAGTCCTTCAATCGTAAATATATAAGTAATTATGTTCACGCCAGTACTGGCGCGCATCGAGCTATAGTTGACAGATGAAAGCGTAATCTAAGGGCTCTATCTTCTCATTACTAAAGTATGATTGGAGCCACACGTGTAACATGTGGTTCTCTATGCTTCGAGGAGCCGTGCGTTTCAGAATAAATTTAACACATTTTTTATGTGAAAAAATGATATGAGCCAAAAAATGCTGTAGTTGTAAGAAAAGTGGGGATTTGTAAAATTTACCTAGGCTTCCAGCTCAAGTAGTATGAACGAACGAACTTTATTTTCAAAGGGTTTAGAATTGGGCACTTAGGCCCCGCCTGACATCCTGCCCTTGTGCACTGTTTTGAAGTCGTTAGTGGTAAAGTGTTAGTTGCCCTGTTTCTTCAAGAATATAGAACTGTTAATCTGATTTCGACAGGTATTTATTCTGCTTGACTTGCCCTGACCATTGACCGTCTTTAGTCTACTTACGAGGCAGCAGGCATGTGTCTCACTTTGCCTGGTCCATATCTCTGGACCTGTACAACACAGGAGACCCTACCACCAGTAGCTATGCTACTGTCGGTATATCTCTTGAGATCTGTAGGCGGTGGAGGAGGGGGGGGGGTGCCAACTGTGGCATTTATGGTGATATATGAATACAGATGGCTGAATAAAGATGGCCTTCTGCAAACTAAACAAACAGAATCATTTGAAGATTGAGCAAGACCTACTACTGGCAACGCTGATCGTATTCCGCTGCGAACCTTTGGCCTTGTTCACTCATTGTAGGCTATAGCTCAAAGCTTGCCCAATTGCGGCGACTGACATCCGTCAATCGATGTGACCCCGTATGATCAGGTCTTCTCGATCTGGCAAGGCACACACGCCTAAAGATACGATCAGCGTTGCCAATAGTGGGTTTGTGCTCAATCTCCAGCGTTGCCAGTAGTGGGTTGTGCTCAATCTCCAGCGTTGCCAGTAGTGGGTTGTGCTCAATCTCCAGCGTTGCCAATAGTGGGTTGTGCTCAATCTCTAGCGTTGCCAGTAGTGGGATGTGCTCAATCTCCAGCGTTGCCAATAGTGGGTTGTGCTCAATCTCCAGCGTTGCCAGTAGTGGGTTGTGCTCAATCTCCAGCGTTGCCAGTAGTGGGTTGTGCTCAATCTCCAGCGTTGCCAATAGTGGGTTGTGCTCAATCTCTAGCGTTGCTAGTAGTGGGCTGTGCTCAATCTCCAGCGTTGCCAATAGTGGGTTGTGCTCAATCTCCAGCGTTGCCAGTAGTGGGTTGTGCTCAATCTCCAGCGTTGCCAGTAGTGGGTTGTGCTCAATCTCCAGCGTTGCCAATAGTGGGTTGTGCTCAATCTCCAGCGTTGCCAGTAGTGGGTTGTGCTCAATCTCCAGCGTTGCCAATAGTGGGTTGTGCTCAGTCTTCAAACCTCAAATCTCGAAACAACCAAATAAGCCAAATAGGATCAGTGCAACGTATTTTGCTCGTTTCTCTTGTCTGCTTGCGGGATTCTTGCAGCCAGCGCATTAAAGGTCGTTTGTCTTTTCTGAAATGTCCGATTGTGCAAAGGTAGCTCCTTAGCAGATATCCCGTTAAGATATGAAGTTGGAAGTCTTTATATATTCTAGGTTAAGGCAAGATTGAGATGGCGTTCCCAGTATAAACGAGAAAAAAGAGTGTTGAGGTGCTACATAGAACCTGCACTTTTGTATGAATGTGAAGCGTGGACAATGAGCAGACAAGCTGACAGACATCTGATGGCTGTGGAAATATGGTTTCTAATGAAAATGCAAAGAATACCATGGACAGACAGAAAAACCAATGAACAAGTCCTTCAAGAAGCAAATGAAGATCGTAAACTGATTAAAGACATTAGATGTAGACACTCAAAATGTTTTGGGCATGATATGAGAAGAAATTAATTGGAGAACTTGGTGACAACTGGCAAGTTCGAAGAAAATAGACCAAGGGAAAGACGGAGAAGTAAAAACTGGATGTCTTGCCACGTGGCATGGTCGAGACAGAAACAGGCAGCTGATCCACGACTCTGGTGATCGAGTGAGATGTCGAAACATGACCGCCTACGCTTAAGGGCATGGCACATGATGGATGATGTATATGATGCCCAGTATAATTCCCGTCGTCCTTCCTTCTAAGATATTTCCCAGAAAATGTAGAGAATGGTCTGGTACCCATTTTTTGGAGACTGTGTCGACCCCTGACGCGTTCTGGTAGCAAAAATGTGTCACCACCGTTACGGTTCTACCCACACGGTTGAAATTAACCTCATGAACACAGCATCAGGTTTATAAGTCGCTCTCGAGGTTGCATTGGTTTGTGACCACATACATTTCGTGACCTTATGGCTTCCTTGACCTCCAAGAAAGTCAAGAGATAATGGCTTCCTTGATCTCTTGACTTTCTTGGCCACATAACTTTCATAACATAATGACTTTCTTGACATTGTCCATTTCTTAACCACATGACGTTCATGATCACATGGCTTTTGTAACCACATGATTTTCGTTATCACATGACTTTCTTAACCTCATGACTTTCGTGATCACATGAATTTCTTAACCTCATGACTTTCGTGATCACA
Organism: Cepaea nemoralis; assembly: GCA_014155875.1. NCBI lineage: Eukaryota > Metazoa > Mollusca > Gastropoda > Stylommatophora > Helicidae > Cepaea > Cepaea nemoralis. The sequence goes on along the minus strand of JACEFZ010018701.1, from coordinate 1,692 downwards.
TGAATTTCATAACCACATGACTTTCATGACCAAATGACTTTCACGACCACATGACTTTCATGACCAAATGACTTTCATGACCACATGACTTTCTCAACCACATTCCTTATAAGGCACATGCTTTATAAGTCGCTCTCGAGGTTGCATGTGACCACATACATTTCGTGACCATATGACTTCCTTGACCACTTGACTTTCTTGGCCACATAACTTTTATAACAAAATGACTTTCTTGACACTGTCAATTTCTTAACCACACAACGTTCATGAAAACATGGCTTTTATGGCCACACGAGTTTCGTGATCACATGACTTACTTAACCACATGCCATTCGTGACTAACTGGCTTTCATTAACAAACAACTTTCATAAAAACATAACTTTTACGACCACATGAGCTTCATGACCACATGACATTCTCAGCCACATAATTTTCCTGATCACATGACTTTCTTAACCACATAACTTTCATGGCCACGTGACTTTCTCAACCACATGCCTTTCGTGATCATGTAACTTTCTTAACGACATGACATTCGTGATCACATGACTTTTTAACCGCATAATTTTCGTGATCATATGACATCCGTGACCACATTATTTTCGGATCCACTCAGTCTCATAAAATGGAAAGTAAGGGGGACGGAGTGAATACTGGTCAAGAATTTAGGGACCTAGCGACATATCGCCGGTCTCCGTGGCCTAGGGTTAACGTCTTTCTCCTTAATCCCGTATACTCTCGTGAGAAACGTAACTTGCGCGAGAATCTGTAGCGGTCCTCGCCGCATTGGTAGCTTAGGGGTTTGTGAGCCGGCCGCTCAGAAAGCAATAGCAAACTAGTGAGCGTAATCTTGCCTAGTACATCAATAGCAGCTGAAAAATGCTGATGTTGGCTGCAATGTCCTGTAAGGGATATGCAACAACAACAACAACAAAGCGCCATATTATCATGGATAAGATTGCTCGTTCTAAAACGTCCAGTGTACTGATAACGGGGTAAAGGGTTCAGCCCCTACACCAGTCAGTTGGACTGAATTTTGACTTCTCGTCGTTGACTTGGGGACGTACATTACAAGTATCTCAGAAGTCGGAATGAGTTCGCGAGGGACATTTTTTAATTAAGTTGCATGTCCTTGACAGGACGTAGCAGTCAACCCCAGCATTTTCGCTGTTCGTGATTCCTGGGCACATTTTACGTTCAGTAGTTTGCCATTGCTTTCTGAACGACCGGCTCCTATACCTTTTTCGAAAAAACCAGCACCGCCGTGTTTCGAACCCGGGTATACGGGCTCACAAACCGCGTTCGCAAGCCCTTAATTCACCACTCAAACATTGGTTCAGTACACTAGACGTAGTAGCACGTATATGGATTACGCTTGAGTTCAAAGCGAGCATACTCCATATATATATATATATATTATACTAGCTGACCCTGCCCGGCTTCGCCCAGCCCCTGGCGGGGATCTGTCTGTCTGTCTGTCTGTCTGTCTGTCTGTCTGTCTGTCTGTCTGTCTGTCTGTCTGTCTGTCTGTCTGTCTGTCTGACCCGGCTTCACCCAGTCCCTGGTGGGGAGCATCTCATTTAATTCATATAAGTAGTCATATAAGCTCCCGTTCCCGACTATTTGTCTATCTGTCTATCTGTCTGGGGACCCAGCCCGGGGGGGGGCCCCTTTTCAAAACCCCCAAGGTC
>JACEFZ010018700.1:0-23863 GCA_014155875.1 Cepaea nemoralis | reverse complement strand
TAGATAGATAGATAGATAGATAGATAGATAGATAGATAGATAGATAGATAGATAGATAGATAGATAGATAGATAGATAGATAGATAGATAGATAGATAGATAGATAGATAGATAGATAGATAGATAGATAGATAGATGCATGGATGGATGGATGGATAGATAGAGGTATAGATGGACAGACAGACAGACAGACAGACAGACAGACAGACAGACAAACGGACGGACTGATGGAACGAACGAACGAACGAACGAACGAACGAACGAACGAACGAACAAACGAACTGTATTTTAAAAGGTTTAAGAATTGGGCACACAGATGGATGGATGGATGGAAGGGTGGATGGATGGATGGATGGAGGGATAGAGGTATAGACAGACAGACAGAGAGACAGACAGACAGACAGACAGACAGACAGACGGAAGGACGGACGGACGGACGGATGGATTGATGGAACGAACGAACGAACGAACGAATGAACGAACGAATGTACGAACGAACGAACGAACGAACGAACGAACGAACGAACTTTATTTTAAAAGGGTTAATAATTGGGCACACAGGCCCGTCTTACATTGTGCCCTTCTATCACTCACTTTCATACATTGTTTCATTCATACATCTTTCAAGGCTAACAGAGAGCAGCAGCAATATATTTGGCATGCATTATAAAGGCATGGGCAAAATGCGAACATCAATACTGCATGCACGACGCAGTAATATTTGATAATAGTGTGATACTTGTTATTAGCTATGTGGAATATACTGGTCTACCAAAAGGGGTCTGGATGTTACACTAGGGTTTTGTTATTATTTTTTCTATTATTATGGGGGAAGGTAATCCGTACTGAAATAGTGTTCGAATAATTTGCGATTATATGTATAGGGATTGGTGATGTCTTTGATTTCTTGTAGAAGATTGTTCCACAGCTGAGCTGCAGAGTACGCTAAGCTTGTTTTGTATAAGTCAATCCTAGGCTTCGGAATGTGTAGTATATTAATCGTTTACTGTGTCTAGCATTATATTTAAACAATTACCAAAGGTAATTTGGGGCATTCCGATGTAGGATTTTGTGAATTAGTTTGGCCTTATTGAAAAGCAGGCGTTTGCGGAGTGGTAGTAACTGAAAGCGCTTATGCATGCTAGGATTGTCAGATAAGTGTTTGCTATAAATTAAACTCATGGCCCGTTTCTGGAGTGAGTACTGTCGCTTGGTGCTTGAATTGGAACAACCGTCCCAGATTGTAGAACAGTAGCCAAATGTGCCTGTATGTGAGAAGTATAGAATATTTTTTTTAATACCTTGTGTCCTCATCAAGGAAATTTTTAATTTTGGCGAGTTGGTAGACTTTTTTCGCTGTTTGTTTTAAATGAGCGCTTGAACATGGGAATTAAAGGTCAGGTTTCTATCAGTGATTAGGCCTAATGTTTTGTGCTCAATTACACTTCCTACTGGCATGTTGTCGATCTGAAGTTGAAGTGATGTGTGTGAATTTAGAGTTTGAAGTCTTTGTCTGGTTGTTAATAACATCGATTTTGTTTTAGTGATGTTAATTTGCGTACAGCTTGCATAACTCCATCTAACTACATTGTTTAGTTCATGTTGCAAAGACGACTCCAGCAAATTACAGTTTTCAGCGTTTGTATACACTGTACAGTCGTCTGCAAACATATCGCAGGACAACGAAAAATGCAAAGGTAGATCGTCAATATATATGGCAAATAATAGAGGGCCAAGAATAGAGCTTTGTGGTAATCTAATATTGAAGGTAGTGGTTTGAGACAGAGATTTGATGTGTGATACTACTTGCTTTTTGTTTGATGGAAAAGATGTTATTAGAGTGACTATATTCGATTCAATTTTCATTGTCTCTAGTTTTTAAATTAAATTAACATGGTCTATCATCTAAAATGCTTTCCTGAAATCAATAAACACAGTTCCACATAGACTGTTGTTGTTTATATTCTTGTGCCAATTTTCTATCATGTTTGTTAGGGCCTTATGGCAAGCATATTTTGGTCGAAATCCTGATTGACTGTCAACAATAAGCTTGTTGCGAACTAAATACTGTAACGTTACTTTATGGATGTATTTTTCTAGTGGTTTAGATAGTGATGTTAATAAGGAAATGGGTCTGTAATATTTCAGGAGACCATTGTCCAATTAACCAGATTTAAGAAGAGGGTACACTTTAGAGTTTCTGAGAGCTGATGGAACGTGGCCTTTGGTGAGACACTGATTATATACATAGGTTAGTGATATACAGATCACTGGCGCAGCACAACGGAGAATCCGGTTGCTGATTCCATCTAATCCAGATGAGGTTGTGTTTTTTTTTTTAGGTTACTGGGGTAAATGAATACTTCAGTGATTGTCATTGGCGGTATGTCGGAAAGAATATCCAGGGAGCATATATTCTCGCAAAACGATGACAATAAGGATAAGTTGCAAGGAGAATTTGGAATTGAAGCCTTCAAGTGCACTATGTCAGTTTGAAAAAAATTACTGAATTGGTCGCATGTAATATGATTTGATGGTAAATAATTTGGGAAGTTATATTTGTTGGTCAATGTATTAATTGCCTTCCATATATCTTTACTATTTGTTTTATCCATTACTAAGTTCTTAAAGTAATGTTTCTTTTCCCTTCGTATGGTATATTAAACTTTGTTTCTAAGAGTGCGGTATGTGCTTAGATCTCTCTTTTTATGTGCTTTATCTCTGTCGCTCATAATTTCAAGCATTTCCTGGGTGATCCAAGGTGGTTTGACGTGATGTTTTACTCGAACTTCCTTGATTGGCACATGTCTATCAAACACATCAATAAAGGTCTTCACTCGGAATTCCAGAGCATCATCCGGGTCAGGAAGTTGATAAACATTGTCTAGAGGTGAACTGGCAAGTCCTATAAAAATGCGTTTTGGTTGAAATTTTTGTAACTTTTATATTTTACACTTATGTGTTTATGTTTAGGAGTTTTAATTCCTATTTTAGACCACGTGCAGTATAGTGGGTGGTGATCGCCCATTGCACAATTTGGCACGGTGCTTCCTATGATGTTTTCTGAGCAAGATGCATAAATGTGATCTATGAGTATTGAAGATGATTTTGTTACTCTAGTAGCTTGTTGTACTATTTGTTGGAAATTGTATGATGCAATTATATTTCCCCATATTATATTGGATTTGTTGGTGTCAATGTTAAAGTCTCCGAGTAGTATAATTTCTTTCCCGGAAGCGAAAACCACATCCATCATGGAGTAAAGTTTTCGTACCAGTCGTGACCAACGCTGGGATTTCGATAGATGTAGCCAATTATCAGAGGTGTGAGGTTTTGAAGTTTTAGTTTTATCCAAATACATTCTATTTCGAAAGTTTCAAAGTATAGCCTACGGTGCATTTAGTAAATTAGAAGCATAGGCTGATATGCCTGTCTCTTGTTTCCTACAGTGATCTCTTCTAAACATTTTATACCCTTTGATAGAGATGTCCTCATCTGAAATGTTTTCGTTTAATCTAGTTTCACTAAGGCCGATGAAATGAAAATTGTAATTAAGAATAAAAGATAACTCTGGCAGTTTATTAATAAGGTGGCATATGTTTAAATGTACAATACGTATTCCTGATTTACAGAGCCAGTGTTGCTATTTCTCAGACATTTTACTCATAGGGTGAGTGTGAATGAGTCAAACTTAAGCAAAAAATGCAAGATCATAAAAAAAATTTACAATTACATTAAGTTACAGAATCCCAGTATAATAAATCGATATGCAAATGACAATATTATAACAATTCAACTAATGAGACTCAAAAATAAATAATGCAAACACAGAACAAAACGAATTAAAACGTATGAACATACAAAAAATTATTAACTTGAAAGAACTACTTCACAAGCTAAGTAACCAGCTGTTATAAAAAATAATCAATAAATGACTACAGACGTCAATGTTTCTCTTTACAATTGGGTATCCCACACGGGAAATAAACGTTAAACAGTAAGAAATTAAAGTTCAAGAAGGAAGCTCTGTTGCTGGTATCAATGCATATAGGGTTAAGTTTTTAATACATATCCTATCTCACAGGTCTGTATTGTAGGGACTTCATAAGGGCTTGATTCAGTGTGGCAGGACTATGAGTAGGCAGGTAGGTAGGTAGATAGATAGATAGATAGATAGATAGATAGATAGATAGATAGATAGATAGATAGATAGATAGATAGATAGATAGATAGATAGATAGATAGATAGATAGATAGATAGATAGATAGATAGATAGATAGATAGATAGGTAGGTAGGTAAGTAGGTAGGTAGGTAGGTAGAAAGGTAGGTAGACAGACAGACAGACAAACAGACAGACAGACAGACAAACAGACAGACAGACAGATAGACATGTAGATAGATAGATAGATAGATAGATAGATAGATAGATAGATAGATAGATAGATAGATAGACAGACAGATAGATAGATAGATAGATAGATAGATAGATAGATAGATAGATAGATAGATAGATAGATAGATAGATAGATAGATAGATAGCTGGATGGATGGATGGATGGATGGATTAGATGGATGGATAGATGAATTAGATAGATAGATAGATAGATAGATAGATAGATAGATAGATAGATAGATAGATAGATAGATAGATAGATAGATAGATAGATAGATAGATAGATAGATAGATAGATAGATAGGTGGGTGGGTAGGTGGATGAGTGGGTGCATGCATGCATGCATGGATAGGTAGATAGATAGATAGATAGATAGATAGATAGATAGATAGATAGAGAAACGGTAATTTAATAGTTAGAATTATTCATCTGCAACGCGAAAGATAAGATTATTTGTATATTTAAATATTTACATAATTATTCCAATGCTCCGGGGAAAAAAGACAAGGCAATGCCAAACGTGATAAGGGAATAAATGTAGAGCACGTGCAATCCTCTTGTTACCCGATACTCTGTTTAATGAGGATGTCATGTCATGCCCGGTTATTGAGCTTGAAATCATGTGTTATGTTTCGTACGTATTACTCCACCATGTGTTATTTGTTTTACGCCCATAGATCAATTCTAGGAAATGCGTAGTGGTTTTCCCTTCACTACCTCATTCACACGGATGGTGTATAATCTCCGCTTTTGAAAGTAATTATCAGTATCCTAACCTTCTCAGCACTGGCACAAGATTGTCCGCTGATCCGGAAGAGATTAGGTCTCCTGAACTGCATCTGCCTTGGTTTCGTATGTCGTTGTCCTTTTCAGCTAGAACAGTGGTTCTTAACCGGTGAGGAATTCCCATTGGGGGGGGGGGGGGGGGGGGATTTTAGGTTTTCCAGGGGAGGCATTAAGATTATTTCAAGATCGCATTAATACAAGAACCAGTTACTTGATATTGTTTTTCCATCTAAATTTTACGGTTCTGTACTTTTCACCCTAATGATATTCGTTTTATAACGTACGTAGACCGGCAAATCACGTGTTATGTAGATGTCTAGACTTGTTCTAGTATGTGTTATTAAATTTAGCTTCCATTTTTATGTATGTGGGGGGATTTATTGGGAGGAAATTCGAAAAGGGGGGGGGGGGGGGGGGGAATGACGTTCTAAATATATGGTAAAAAAGGGGGGAGAAGGGGGGCATGGGCCAAAAAAGGTTGAGAGCCACAGAGCTAGAAGATAGTGGATACAATACTGTGTATTGTATATGTTGCCTAGGTTACTACAGGCAGTGTCGGGCTTGGTTTAAAAATTATTGGTTGCCAGAACTAAACTATCATTTTCAAGGACTCATCATCATCATCATCATCATCATCATCTTCCACTTCTGCCGTCAAGCGTCGTGGGGAGGAATAATTTGCGCTCCAGCATCCAATGGGCGGCATTGGATAGTGTCATTCCGTGTGATTGTACAATGTCATTGATGTCGTCAATCCATTTTCTTCTTGGACGTCCTCTGGGTCTCGTCGCAGATGATCTTTGATGTAAGGCCAGTGATGGTAGGACTAAACGGGCTTTAACATTTGTAACATTGTGTGTAATGTTAAGGGGACACACTTCATCAGTTGTCCACAGGACCCACTTGCTGTCAGTCAAGTTGATATTCTGGCCAGTCCACCACTGGTTATGTCGATCCCTTGTGGTTCACATTCATTCAGGAGAGACAGTATTATGCTAAATGACCAATGTGCAGCAATAGGAAAACATAGAAAATTACTGAAGCAATGACTGGCTTAGAATGTGTCGGATACGTCGAGATTGATGGCTCAACCCCAAAGATAGAAAGGATGCTAAATCCTTTTCCCCAATGTGATCCTGCTCGTTTAATTAATTTAGCTCTACTGACTCAATTGTTTGAGACCAGAAATAGAGTTTTAGAGAACCAACGAATACCTTCAGGAAATAACTGAAAAAGTTGTACTCCCTTTTATACCCAAAATATCCTTTAAGTGGTTCCTTGCCTCTCCTCTATCAACAAATTAATTCTATCTAGGGTAGTTTAAAACAATTTGACTATGACAAGTAAAAATACAATCAATACATGACATGACCTCATTTTTTATGATTTAATAAACACAAACATGGATTTTGTAAATTTCATTCAAAATTATAATTTCCTGTCATAAAATAAGGACATATACATATAATGGTAATTATACAGAATTGATGTGCCAATTATAATGTGTATAATAACAGCTATATTTGTTTCCATTTTTTTTTTTTTTGTACTGCTAATCTTTAACTGGCTTGGATGATCTGATGAAAATGCAAAACGAACTGTCCACCATCAGGGTTCTCCACTTCCAGCTTTGGGAATCCATCTGGCTATCAATTAATTGCTGTATGGGACGCAGAGGTGTTTCCAAGGCACCAGGGCCGGGTTATATACTGGCCAAGACCTATTGACGCGTCCTCGCCGAGCGTCCTGGGCAACAGGTCCCTTCGGGGTCCTGGCTGAGGTCAATAGGATCGCCGATTCCTCCGAAGTCGGAGAGTGTCTGCCTGTATGGCGAGGAACCACCAGTCTGCACACCAATAAGCCAGACATGGGACAACGGATACTCACGCAAACCTCAGGTCCTGTAAGACATCACACTGATGTTGGAAAACAGGATGTCTTCATACGACATACAGGACTTTGCGTTGGAGCTCAAGCCAACGAACACAAGCAAGCAAGCAAGCAAGCAATTGCTGTATGTTCTGTAGTCTTAGTGTTCCAGGTCTGAGTAGAACATTATAAGTTGGCTCTTGGTTTTCTTTCCATTTTTGGCAGGTAAATGTTTAAATAAAGATTACCTCTCCTATGAGACAAATGGAACGTTTGCAGGTAGATATGTTTCTGCACTACTCTATCAAGGGCATCACTCAACAATGTGCTCACTCAACAGGTGCTGCATTCAATCTTCAACAAGTCAGGTCTGGATCTACATGAGTATGACCACTTCCTGAAATTCCGTCAATCACATAATTCCAATGATCTAATAAATATGACATTAGAAATGAAATGTAAAAACCTAAGAACACAGCAAGTGAAAACTATAAGAGGAATCTTGTTCTTAGAGAAAATAAACATAGAAGAAAGATAGTCTTGGTGTTCTCAATTAGTTATCACAAACATAGTTGTTTGCTCTCACTCCAATCTTCCACTATCAGGTGTTCAAGGTTTAACTAGCAGACGTGCAGTTTCATCTTCACTTATGCCTGTCCTTCAGGTCTATAGTTTAAGTAATACCTTGATTGATTTGGAATTTGACAATTATGTTGACCATTCTCTTCTGTACCTAGTTTTGTTCTCTACATCTTTTTCTATTCAGGAAAAAGGGTCTCATATATTATGGGTTTTTAAATAATTTCCCACTGTAATAAGTAATTGCTTATAAACAATATAAGTACATCATGGAATCAATTCTGGTATAGCATTCAGGTGGCATTCTTCTTCATTAAATGCTTCAAGTGAGAAGGTATCTTTCATTCTCATGGATGTATTATTTATTATCATCAACATCATCAACATCAACATGGTTTCCTTATATCATTTGCATTACAATCATTATCATTCTTACATTATTATCATTACATTACATTCATCACCATCATCCTCATTGTATTACCACTAGACCATATGTGTTAACATGAGTGACATGAACTACAAAGTGGGATTTTGCTTAATGTACAAACCCAGATGCGTGTAGTATGCGTAATGTATGATATGGTTTATGTCGTGCTTAGCGCACAAACCAAGACGATTGCACGATAAGTGATATTTAATACAATGTGTTTTCATGCGTCGGAGTGTACTAAATTATTATTAAGTTTAAAGGTTATGCCGAACAAGTTCTCTGGTGATAGACATGGCATTACACATCCAACCTGCCTGCTATCATGAGATTGACTGTCAGCTCATACTCCTTTTTCAGCATTCACTCATTCTCAGACATCATTCATATGTATGGATGATCATTCAGGAGTCATGCCTCAAACATCATTCATACTTGCATGTAAAGTGGGTAATTATACTTATGTGATTTCCCAATGATATCTTAAAATGTTTAACATCACTGATGTGACAATGAAATATCTCCTTTCACAATCACTCATCAGACACATCATATCTGCAGGAATTTTTACATCACTCATCAGACACATCATATCTGCAGGAATGACAATTAGTATATGTCTGTGCTTTACACATGATAAATTCACAGATTTAACCACAATTACATTATATTAGAACCTCATTCTTCATCAGAAATTATAATATTTCCTGAATGATAGTCATTCATACTGATGGGTTTTATCAAATGATACATTCACATCTGTTTAACAATAATGAAAAACACATGAACCACCACAGGCATGCTCTTTCCAATGACATAGACTCATGTGCGCATTAGGCATACTTATGAAATTCACCAAAGATTTAGTCAAATTAAATCCATGAGTCACCCCATGCTTTCATCAAATGCATACAATTTATGTGATATACTCATTCATATTCAGGCATTATGAATCTTAACCATTCTAGCTTGCCGGTTGACTAAGTATTATTGTGTGGCACAAACATTAATTCCATATGTTTACAACATTGAAAATACATTTGACTCACCACATGGGTGCTTTAATTCAACACACAAAATTATGTTCACTATAGGACTCTATTCGGCTCCCATGTGTTCATGAAATATAAGAAAACTATTTGTTTTTGCATGTGCTCAATCTGTACACATTACATTACATGTACACTGTACACATACACATTACACTAATTTCTCTATCAGTGCTGGCACAGGTCAACTAGTTTTAATTCTTAAGTTACTCACCAATCCTAAATCATTACTGAACGAGTTGACTACTTAAGAAATATGTACAACTCTAGGATAAAATAAAACTCACTGTAGTTTTCTCCTAATGTACACTTATCTATGACTATGAAAACTGAATATAACGTTATTTAGTTACTTTGACTTACCAATTCTTCTTAACTTATAACTTAACTAATATAAATTACTAAACTAATATAAAATATAGCATTGTTTACCTCATTTCAATTAAATTTTCCAATCACCACATGTAAACAACAAGATGTAAGGACTAGAATCGACTTGTTTCCACATCTATTGGCTGATGAGTTTCGGTCCTGCTATTCTCACTATAATGAACTTTCTAACATGTTCATAGCGAGTATAGAGCTACCAATCACTACAAACACAGGGCTTTACTTGTAGTTACGATGAGTTTGTGGCAAGTGAGAGATCTGAGGCCGGTTGCTGTTGTTTTTATTCCAGCTATTTCCGAGTTCAAGTTTTACCCCATATCCGCTCCGATTCATCAAGTGTGCGTCTCCAATCCGGGGCGGTGTCGATTTTCCATTTTCCCCCAAGTTGAATGGTATACGTTCTTGTACACTGTATTTTGATTTGTGGAGATCTCGACAGCTAGTAACGGCTTGTGAGTCAGTATACCACAGAATGTTAACAAATATAAAAATAACATATGAGAAAATTAGTAAACGTCAATAATAATAATATTTTGTTTAACTTAAATATATTTTAACGACAAATTACTCTCTGAAATGTGAATGCGGTGTTTTTATAAACACATTTCGATAGTGATTAAATTTATATTAACTTACCCACACTGATATAATTGTGACAAAACGGCTTTCATCTGTCTCGGGTCGTTAGGTTACCGCACTATTTGGCGTGTCATTAGGGACTTTCCCAGCTATAAATAGACTAGGGAAAGCCGCTAGGTATTTTCCATCTAGAATCATCTCGAATAACCGGTGTTTGAATGAACCGGGGTTGCCGGATGCTGCATTGAATTCCCGTGCAGAGAGAGATCTAGAAATCCTAGGGAGAAATGAATGTTTCCCGTGAAAGTGTTTTTCCCCAAGAAGCACTCACTTCTCGTGCGCAGGAATTGGCACGAGGGGAGAAATGCGGCTAGAGTGTTCATTCACTTCGTACATTCTGAAGAGAGAAGTCGCTGGCTGGTTTGAGCCATTTTGTTTGCGTCCAATACCCACCATATATCGGCTGACAGTTGGCTTAAGGAGGCTGATGTGCCCTTAAACAGTTCTGAAGCTGACTGGAGTCTTGTTCACGAATCCAGGTACGGATTTGTTAAATTAATTAACTTTGTCATTGTTCTATAAAACGCAACTGTGCTAACCTCATTAGTATGCGGATGCCGCTGCATTATTCATGAGCTAACGGATCGATAACGCCTGTTGTAGGCTACGCCGTGTGTTTGTTTACAACTGTGTTCGCGAATCACCGGTTGGTAATGCCGTTGTGTTATGTTTGCAATTGAAACGTAACTTGTATGCATCAACTGTTGTCAATTTGTGGCATCTATTAGGTTGTTGTGTTAGAATAGGATTTAGTTAATAATGCCTGATTGAGATCTAGATTGATGACAGTCAGTAAAGAGTACAACAAGAACTGTTAGACAACAAGGTAAGTGGGTAGGTGGAGATTCAAACAGAAGTGTGCTTAGTGACAACGTAAGGAGAGAACTTAGTTCTGTGCTACTAGGAATGATGAAACTATTGTGGTGTAAATTAATAGTGAATTCATTGTGTGGTGAAACACTTGATTTCTGTATGAAGGTAAGTCTTCATTGATGATATATAGATATATATATATATGATGTGACATTGTGTATGCATATATTAGATCATGGTATGTGCTACTTCTGGGAGGAATACCGAACGCCAAATAGGTTGACGCGTGATAACAATGCGGGTAATCGCGACAGACATGTGTTCTGAATTCTTGTCTTTGCTTTCCGGATTCTTTCATGCTAGCACTAGGGCGAATAAATGCTGATGTGTTAGCTGTATGGAAGGATGCAAGGAGGTCGTAGGAGACACCGTGGACATATGGGATATGGAGAATTGCAAGCAAGTTACGAAAGTATGTTGTGGCAGACCAGGCCACAAATGAAGTTCGGTCCAACCAAGGCTCATCCACTTGGGAAGGGCTGAGCTGGAACATTACCCTTGGAACATGTGGGGAACATGTTTTCTCAAGAATGGCTTCTTGACTCTAAGTAAGAGTCTGATAAGAAGAGGTTGCTACAGTGTGGGCAGGTAGTCCCACAGGCAATCAGGAAGGTGTATATACGGATATGATCATGTATTATCCCTATATCCCGAGGGATGGTATATTGATCAAGCTTATGTTTCTTATTGAACATTATTAATGTAAGGAGCGAGTCCAGGGACTCTTTACCTTAGTGTTTAGTTCAATTAATTTTAGAACTAAGATAGCAGCTTACTTTCAATAGTGACGTTAGCGACAACTGGTAGATGATTAGGAATAGGTGAGACCTATGATCAGACTCGTCATTCTGATTCTTACTTTGTTTGACTGGCTGTTCTCTTGAGGCCAGCTGACATCCACGACCCCATGCTTCGCTGCTCTCCAAATAGAGATAATGCTTTAGTTATTTGTATAACTACGTAGCATGACTGAGAGTTGAGTAGCTATTGATAGGATGCATGTGGACCAATGTTTGGGCCAGAGTACTCTCACCTGTCGCCCTCCCTTTTCAGGAGTTGCCTGTTGAGGAACCAGTCAACTAGATTTGTTGTTGGCCAGAAACCACTTCGTATGCTACAGCGAAGGGTTGAACCATATACTTACCTCGCCTGACTTAACCACACCATATGCCAGGGTGACCCATTATGTATGAAGGTGCATCCAGAGATTCAAGTGCCCTGACGGTGCACGTGTGGGACACGATGGTTTGTTGTTGAGTTTATACTTGTGAAGATATAGTATTTCAGAAGGAGCTTTCAGTAATTTGAGCAATCATGCTCTATGACAAGAGACACCTGACCGTATACAAATGCGGTGGTTCCGCCTAAACGCGGAAACATGTTTATTCCTACACTTAGGAGGTTCCTACGACAGCTTTAGTGGAAGGTCATGATGAGACCTACACCAGCTTCCGTATAAGAGACCCCAAAGAAAGTGATGTGTCAAGGAACTAGGGAATCTAGTTCAACCTGAATATTGTCTCCAAAAGAAATATGTATCAGATTCTACTATTATATTGAAACCGTGTGCAGACTTTGAACTATGTTACATTATCTGATGCGCCGAGCAGTGAACTGTGTTATCAGTAAGGGACCATTGAATTGGTCAAAGAACTGAATCGAAACCCAGGGTTACTGTGCTATCAGTTAGGGACCATTGAATTGGTCATGAACATAGACAAAACTCAGTGCTAATGTGTTTGAAGTGTGAGACCGTTAAATTGGTCAGTGACAGATTCATCACTCATGAGTACTGTGCTACCGATCTACCATTAGATTGGTCATAGGCTATTGACATTCATTAAGTTTGGATTAGTTGGAGGTAAATCCAGGAGGATTGTAGTCCAGCTAGTGATTACAGATACCGTTGCAGTACTTTATTCACAGTGACTTAGTACGGTATGAGGAAGATGCAATTGGTCCAGTGGAGTGAGGTCCAGCAGTAACTCTATTGTTGTTGATCCACGCTGGGAGACGGAGTGGTCACCAAGGTCCAAGTCATCTCACTGGAAGGAGGCCGGGTGAGTGGCGGACCGACTGGACGGAACATCTGCATCCACTCTACTTCTCAACTTAATGAGGAATACCACATCTCTGATTCTGTCTCTACCCTATCTTCTATTATGTAAATAGATTTTTCTCTCAGGATATTCATTTCAGTTCTATATTCTCAGGGGTAGAATAAAGTTGATATATGTTGACTTGCTCTTTGTATACTTATTGAATGTGGTCTCGGACGATGCCTAAGTGTTCATTGTTCCACAGGAGTGGGTAGTTAGTGGGGGTCTAGAATCTGGAGGGGCTTGTGGACTCATATAACTAATTTGAGATCAACCACAGGGACAAATTGTGTATCAGCCTGTCCAACCCCTGGGGCTAGAATACACGGGAGTGCTAGAGACACCTCGGGAGTGGTTCACTCTCACTACCCAAGGCGAACTCGTTACTACTCCAGATACAGAGTGGGGGCTCGTCCGGGATTATTCCTAGCTCTCTGTGTGTTGTAGAACTCTCGCATAGGGATAGGGACTTAGTCTATATCCTCTACTACAGTCTACATAAGATTCTACTACTTCTACCTATCTCATAACTGTCTGACGGACATTTGTGTTGTGGTGTTTAGTTAATACTATTAGTTAGTGATTGATTGTATTGCTTCACCCACACACACTCGAGTAACCACATCTCTAAGTCAACATGTCTACCCAAGAGTTAGACTTAGACAAAGGTTCAGGAAACTGGACGTAAGTCTGGTCTTGAAGGAGATGCTTTGAAATCCTATGTCCAAGAGGTGGAAAGAAATTTTCGCCAAGAGGAAAGAGAGAGGAGGAGAGCAGAAAGAGAACTTGAAGCCAGTAAAGTGGCTCTAGAGGAAAAGAAGATAGCTGCTGATAGCGAAATGAAACGGCTTGAGTTGGAAGCCGAGAGGGAAAGACGTGACCATGAGTATCGAATGAAGCTACTTGAGGCACAAGTGCTTGCTACTGGTGTAGCTGATGGAGCTGTGGGAGGAGGTGTACCTCCTAGCTCAGAGTCAACCAGTAGACGTGACTACCAGGCTATGAAATGGCCTTTACTGCCGTTCGAACCCGAGAAAGAACGCATAGACCAATACTTAGAGAAGTATGAGGCAATGTGTATTGCAATGGGATTAGACAAACAGAAATGGTGTTTGAAACTCTCCCAGGGACTCCGTGCCGAAGGTTATGAAGTGTATGCACGCTTGCCACCGGGTTTACAGAATGATTACCCGGCATTGAAAGCGGCTCTCTTGAAGAGGTTCGAGATCACCGCGCACTCATACCGACGGAAGTTTAGAACTTCAAAGCGGGAACCTGGTGAATTGTTTTCAGCATACAGTGTGAGATTGAACTCATACCTTCTTAAATGGATGGCCTTGGCCGGATTTAAAGAGGAGTATGAAAGTTTGCGTGAGTTGATGGTTGTAGATCAGATGCGAATGCAAATGTCGAAACCCTTGCGGAACTTCTTAGGTGAGAATGGGGCTGAGAGATTAGATATAGTCACCAAGTTAGCCGAAAGATACGTTGAAGTCTATGGCGAGACTGGGGACACCAGTCCAACAGATCCGAGATCGAAAGATAAGGATCAAGGTAAGTCCAAGAAGGCCAAGAAGACCAGAGGTTCTGATGAACCAAAGAAACAGGTAAACTCCTTAGAGAGGAACTCTAACGTCAACCAAGGTAAGAATAGCCCACCTAGTTCTCCAAAGAGGAAGTGGAGTGAACGATGGTGCAAATTCTGCAAGTCCAGCACTCACAATACGAGTGAGTGTAAGAGTAAGCCCAAGGACTTTCACTTTGCTTGTCTTGCAGAGGTACGGGATAGACCATGCAGGAAAGTGAAGTCGGTTGATGGGAATCGTGAACCAGAGCGACCTCCAGTGGTGGAGAGTGTAGAAGTGAACGGGCAACAGGTGATGTGCCTCTACGACACTGGATTGCAATTTTCAGCTGTAATTGCATCCCACCTGACAGGCCCAGAGCAACTCACCGGGGAGATGACGGAGATACAGCCAGCCAGTAGGAGTGCTGTAGCGCTACGTTGCCCGATTGCCAATGTGGAGATTCGGAGCAAGTACGTTACTGGACTCATTCAGGCGGCAGTAGTACCTGATCCTCTCTATCCCCTAATTCTCGGCCGGAAGTACGTGTTTCTGGGTGAACCAGAACACCCTAGCATCCATAAGTCTAGGCAGGTCGGATATACAGAGGAAGAGGGTCTAGAAAAAGGTAAGTCTCCGGAAAACTCACCCGGAGGTGATGAGTACTGCTCGGAGCAAGGATGCGAAAGAGTGTCCTTGTTCGGAATGGTTGTCCAACGATGTGAACCCGTTAACTCAGGGTAAGTTCAACTCTGATAACCAGTCACCGTTAATTCAGACTGGAACAGAGAAAAGGCAGAGGGAACGTAAGTTTGTTCCTGAAAGCTTTAGAGCTAATCTGCTACGAACGGTACATGTCAGGTCCCCAACCGGACATCTGACTGTAGGGGCAACCAGTAAGTGTCTATCCCGGTATTATTGGTGGCCGGGACGGACAGGCGACGTGCGCAGATATATCAGGTCTTGTCCTGAGTGCCGTAAAGGCACAGCTGGACAAGGGACGAAGACGAAGATATCCTTCGCGGTTGGCGACCGAGTTCTAGTACTTCTCCCAATCGAGGGGAACGAATTCGAAATCGGGTGGCAGGGCCCATTCCTAGTGGATAAAGTGGGGCTCCACAAGCACTATGGAGTGGAGATTCTGGGAAAGTCTTCTACTTTCCATTCCAGTCTCCTCATGTGCTATGAGGGGAAGCCCGATGATAAGTCTACCAGCCCAAGGGCGCTGAGATTCGCTGAAAGGACGGTTCGGGGTTCAGGTCAGGTTGCGGAAAGCCTGTCACACCATAGGCAGACCTATATGTATGTGCAGGTACCTTCTTCGGTTCAGCCCGGTGCTCGGGGGAACATGACCGGCCAAAGGAACACCCGCAGTGCTAGCTACACTGAGAACCGTGGTCGGAAGAGGTGGGTTGTGTCGGAACGTACACAGACCCCTGGTTCCTCAACCCGACCGACTGCAGTCCAGCTGGGTCCTCGAAAGGGGAAGCTGGAGTTGCAGAAGTCCAGTAAACTCTGGCAGGAACGATCGTTAAATCAGGTCGAGACGGGAGCTCTGGTCCGCAAGACACTGCGAGATGCCCGATCGCAGTAGCGGAGTAGGCGTTGATTACCCGTGATACTGAGTAGCTTGTCTCCCCACCTAATGTGGTAAAAGTATCCTATACAATATTGACGGGTTAGACTTCCTCACCCGCCATCCGGTCTCTAAGAAAGAAGAAAGAACGACATAGACAGCTTCTGCGTAGAAGTGGAACGACGGGGTCGATCCTCTTAAAGTGGGGGCCTATGTGACAAAACGGCTTTCATCTGTCTCGGGTCGTTAGGTTACCGCACTATTTGGCGTGTCATTAGGGACTTTCCCAGCTATAAATAGACTGAGGAAAGCCGCTAGGTATTTTCCATCTAGAATCATCTCGAATAACCGGTGTTTGAATGAACCGGGGTTGCCGGGTGCTGCATTGAATTCCCGTGCAGAGAGAGATCTAGAAATCCTAGGGAGAAATGAATGTTTCCCGTGAAAGTGTTTTTCCCCAAGAAGCACTCACTTCTCGTGCGCAGGAATTGGCACGAGGGGAGAAATGCGGCTAGAGTGTTCATTCACTTCGTACATTCTGAAGAGAGAAGACGCTGGCCGGTTTGAGCCATTTTGTTTGCGTCTCATACCCACCATATATCGGCTGACTGTTGGCTTAAGGAGGCTGATGTGCCCTTAAACAGTTCTGAAGCTGGCTGGAGTCTGGTTCATGAATCCAGGTACGGATTTGTTAAATTAATTAGCTTTGTCATTGTTCTATAAAACGCAACTGTGCTAACCTCATTAGTATGCGGATGCCGCTGCATTATTCATGAGCTAACGGATCGATAACGCCTGTTGCAGGCTACGCCGTGTGTTTGTTTACAACTGTGTTCGCGAATCACCTGTTGGTAATGCAGTCGTGTTATGTTTGCGATTGAAACGTAACTTGTATGCATCAACTGTTGTCAATTTGTTGCATCTATTAGGTTGTTGTGTTAGAATAGGATTTAGTTAATAGTGCCTGATTGAGATCTAGATTTATGACAGTCAGTAAAGAAGAGTACAACGAGAACTGTTAGACAACAAGGTAAGTGGGTAGGTGGAGATTCAAACAGAACTGTGCTTAGTGACAACGTAAGGAGAGAACTTAGTTCTGTGCCACTAGGAATGATGAAACTATTGTGGTGTAAATTAATAGTGAATTCATTGTGTGGTGGAACACGGGATTTCTGTGTGGAGGTAGGTCTTCATTGATGATATATATATATATATGATGTGACATTGTGTATGCATATATTAGGTCATGGTATGTGCTACTTCTGGGAGGAATACCGAACGCCAATTAGGTAGACGCGTGATGATAATGCGGGTAATCGCGACAGACATGTGTTCTGAATTCTTGTCTTTGCTTTCCTGATTCTTTCATGCTAGGCACTAGTGCGAATGAATGCTGATGTGTTAGCTGTATGAAGGATGCAAGGGAGGTCGTATGATGACACCGGGGACATATGGGATATGGGGAATTGCAAGCAAGTTACGAAAGTATGTTGTGGCAGACCAGGCCACAAATGAAGTTCGGTCCAACCAAGGCTCATCCACTTGGGAAGGGCTGAGCTGGAACATTACCCTTGGAACATGTGGGGAACATGTTTTCTCAAGAATGGCTTCTTGACTCTAAGTAAGAGTCTGATAAGAAGAGGTTGCTATAGTGTGGGCAGGTAGTCCCACAGGCAATCAGGAAGGTGTATATACGGATATGATCATGTATTATCCCTATATCCTGAGGGATGGTATATTGATCAAGCTTATGTTTCTTCATTGAACATTATTAATGTAAGGAGGCGAGTCCAGGGACTCTTTACCTTAGGTGTTTAGTTCAATTAATTTTAGAACTAAGATAGCAGCTTACTTTCAATAGTGACGTTAGCGACAACTGGTAGATGATTAGGAATAGGTGAGACCTATGATCAGACTCGTCATTCTGATTCTTACTTGTTTGACGGGCTGTTCTCTTGAGGCCAGCTGACATCCACGACCCCATGCTTTGCTGCTCTCCAAATAGAGATAATGCTTTAGTTATTTGTATAACTAAGTAGCATGACTGAGAGTTGAGTAGCTATTGATAGGATGCATGTGGACCAATGTTTGGGCCAGAGTACTCTCACCTGTCGTCCTTCCTTTTCAGGAGTTGCCTGTTGAGGAACCAGTCAACTAGATTTGTTGTTGGCCAGAAACCACTTCGTATGCTACAGCGAAGGGTTGAACCATATACTTACCTCGCCTGACTTAACCACACCATATGCCAGGGTGACCCATTATGTATGAAGGTGCATCCAGAGATTCAAGTGCCCTGACGGTGCACGTGTGGGACACGATGGTTTGTTGTTGAGTTTATACTTGTGAAGATATAGTATTTCAGAAGGAGCTTTCAGTAATTTGAGCAATCATGCTCTATGACAAGAGACACCTAACCGTATACAAATGCGGTGGTTCTGCCTAAACGCAGGAAACATGTTTATTCCTACACTTCGGAGATTCCTACGACAGCTTTAGTGGAAGGTCATGATGAGACCTACACCAGCTTCCGTATAAGAGACCCCAAAGAAAGTGATAAGGTGTCAAGGGACTAGGGAATCTAGTTCAACCTGAATATTGTCTCCAAAAGAAATATGTATCAGATTCTACTATTATATTGAAAACCGTGTGCAGACTTTGAACTATGTTACATTATCTGATGCGCCGAGCAGTGAACTGTGTTATCAGTAAGGGACCATTGAATTGGTCAAAGAACTGAATCGAAACCCAGTGTTACTGTGCTATCAGTTAGGGACCATTGAATTGGTCATGAACATAGACAAAACTCAGTGCTAATGTGTTTGAAGTGTGAGACCGTTAAATTGGTCAGTGACAGATTCATCACTCATGAGTAATGTGCTACCGATCGACCATTAGATTGGTCATAGGCTATTGACATTCATTAAGTTTAGATTAGTTGGAGGTAAATCCCGGAGGATTGTAGTCCAGCTAGTGATTACAGATACCGGTGCAGTACTTTATTCGCAGTGACTTAGTACTGTATGAGGAAGATGCAATTGGTCCAGTGGAGTGAGGTCCAGCAGTAACTCTATTGTTGTTGATCCACGCTGGGAGACGGAGTGGTCACCAAGGTCCAAGTCATCTCACTGGAAGGAGGCCGGGTGAGTGGCGGACCGACTAGACGGAACATCTGCATCTACTCTACTTCTCAACTTAATGAGGAATACCACATCTCTGATTCTGTCTCTACCCTATCTTCTATTATGTAAATAGATTTTTCTCTCAGGATATTCATTTCAGTTCTATATTCTCAGGGGTAGAATAAAGTTGATATATGTTGACTTGCTCTTTGTATACTTATTGAAGTGTGGTCTCGGACGATGCCTAAGTGTTCATTGTTCCACAGGAGTAGGGTAGTTAGTGGGGGTCTAGAATCTGGAGGGGCTTGTAGACTTATATAACTAATTGGAGATCAACCACAGGGACAAATTGTGTATCAGCCTGTCCAACCCCTGGGGCTAGAATACACGGGAGTGCTAGAGACACCTCGGGAGTGGTTCACTCTCACTACCCAAGGCGAACTCGTTACAATAATATATATATATATATATATATATATATATATATATATATATATATATATATATATATATACTATATATATATATATATATATATATATATATATATATTCCACTTTTACCATCAAGCGCGTCGTGGGAGGAATAGTGTCATTCCGTGTGATTTTACAATGCCTTTGATGTCATCAATCCATTTTCTTCTCGGGCGTTCTCTTGCCCTCATAGCAGATCTTCTTTGATGTGGGGCCATTGCTTGTAGTTGATCATGTCGCATTCTAACGACATGGACACAGTCATTTGATCTTGTGTTTTTCAATATATGCGGTACGAGGTGTTGATCTGTCTGATAACATAATTTATTATCCGATCTTGGGTAGTTAAGTCCGCAGCTCTCCTCAAGCATCTCATCTCACATGTGTCAATTATGCGTAAGTGTGATGTGGGTAATGTCAACTATTGACACAGGTAGCATAGAGTTGGTGTGAATATGCTGTATATGTTATATGTCATTTTGCGGATATAGATATATTTGGATGTTGCAGTATGTGTGACAGTTGATAAACGCGCTTGCTTTTTGACATCTGATTTCGATGTCTCTGTGTATTTTACCTTTTTCTGTGATCATACTTCCAAGCTATTTGAATTCTTTGGCTTGTTTCAGAGATGTGCTATTTATCAGTAAACTTAGTGAACCTGGAGATCTGCTAACTTGCATTACTTCACTTTTGGACGTATTTATATGAATAATGTTTATTCTGCATGTTTACCTCAGCTTATTAATATAATTTTGCAGCGTGCGTATACAATATGCGATCTATCTGAAAAAAAGCTAGCTGCATATCCTTAACGGAACGTTGCAATCAATCCTAGCATGTATTAGCAGTTTTTGATTTACTAGATAATGTTAGTTCAGTAGGTCAATAAAGTGTGAACTGCGCCTGACCCTGCAGCCAGCAGGATTAGGATCGGCTAGCCTCTCCCAGGAAGGGTGAATAGTGCAAATTGGTAGCCTGCCGATGACCCGCAGACTACACAAGTCAACCCCACCTCCACGCGGTGTAGACTGGGAAACCATGAACGCGTGGTCATGGGCTAACGGGGCTATGGCTCGCCATAGGATATGGATTCCCTATGGTCAGATTTGTGTCCTAAACCTGCGACTTGCCTAGCAAGCCGGCAGTGGATGTTCATACTGCCCGCAGAAAAAAATATGAGGTATAAACGGACTGACCCAAATGGATATAGACCCGGCAATGTTAACATACTACAAAGATAGATCAGCGCTTCAAAAAATAGGCACAATTAACGTCTGCGGTTTTAATAGTAAAGAAGAAGAACTTAAAGAAACAATGGAAGAGGGGACAATTGGACTGATGGGAATTGCGGACACCAGAATAAAAGGGGAAGGATGCAAGGAAATCCACCACAGCTACACGTTTGTCTACTCTGGAGTGGAACAGCAAGAAAAGGCAAGACACGGTTTGGGAATAGTCATTGAACCACGGCTAGCAAGAGGAATACTAGAAATAATATATATATATATATATATATATATATATATATATATATATATATATATATATATATATATATATATATATATATATATATATAACAGTAAGAATAAAAGAACAAACAATTACAACATATGTACAAATATATATGCACCATGTAATACAAACAATTATGAGCAAGAATGCGAGGAATTCTACGAAGACTTCCATGACGTGCTAAATAAAATAGACAAGCAGGACAATATCATAGTTATGGGAGACTTCAATGCAAGACTAGGATACAACAGAGCGGGCATAGAAAAGCATCTTGGAGCATTTTTAGACCAACATAATGAAAGAAATGATAACGGAAGTAGACTGATAGAGCTATGCAGCCAACAAGACCTCTATGTAACAAACACATTATCACATCGGACTCATTCTGTTACCGAAGTCACAAGTATACACCTATTATAAATGGAACGATCTAGATACTAAAAGCCAAATTGATTTTATATTAACAAGAAATAACAGAAAGAGAAATATATTAAATGCAAGGGCAGTGCCCAACTTAAGTATAAACACAGACCACAAAGCAGTCGTAGAAAGCAAAGACCAGGAAAATACATGCCATGCGAATCAGTAAACTTACAAAACCTCAAAGACGAGGTAGTGAGGGAAAATTATGAGGAAGAACTAACTGAAATCTTTGTAAAATTACCTATAGAAAGAGACACAGTTGAAAAAGAATGGGAGATGTTCAAATCAAGCATTTCGAATGATGCAAAAATAACATTTGGTACCACGAAAACACGCAAAACACGGATAAAGAAAATAACAAGTCAGTGGAACGCAGAAGTAAAGAAAGCTGTAAAAGATAAAAAGGAATTATATAAAAAGTGGTCGAAGAGCAAACAAGAATGCGATTACATAGAATATAGAATAGAGAGAAGGCATGAGAATAGAATAGTAAAGAGAGGAAAAACAAAAAGACTTTGAGGAGTATGGAGAAACCCTAAATAAAACCTACAACGAGGCAACTAGAAACTTCTACAAAAAGATAAGTGCAATGAGAACCAGAGTAGAACCATTTGACCCATATGAAATAATTAACAGCGAAACTGGAGAACCACTAAGTGATCAAAAACAAATCCTAATAAGATGGAAACAGGACTTCGAACAACTTCTCAACATCCCATCAAATGTCACAAGAATTCAAGAAACCGACACAGATGCCACCGAAGAACTAGAACCAGACATACTGAAAGAAGAAATGATAGAAGCCGTCAGATTAGCCCCATTGAAAAAATAACCGGGACAAGATGAAATACCAAATGAACTAAATAAAACAGCAAGAGAAGTAGGAACAGCATTGCTACATAGACTATTCAACCATGTTTGGGTAGAACAACAAACACTACGAGACTGGGGAAAAGCCATAATTATCCCAGTTTTTAAAAAAAAAGGCAGCAAAAATAAAAAGATGGCAGCACAGGAGACTGCACACAATACAGATGCATTTCCCCTTTGAGTCATACTGGGATACTATTTTGCGAAATTCTTGAGAAAAGATTACGAACTACTATAGAACCCCAGCTAAGCGAAACACAACTTGGATTTAATAAAAACAAAGGATGCACATATGCTATTTTTGCTCTTAGACAACTTATAGAAAAATCAATCGAATTCAATGAAACACTCTACTTAGCCTTTGTCGACCAAGAAAAGGCATATGATAGAGTAGATAGAAACAAGCTGTGGGAAATCCTTAAACAATATGGAGTGAGTACATATCTAACAAACCTATGTAGAAGTTTATACAACAACAGTGAATACATAGTGAGAGCAACTGGGGCACACTCAAACAAACAAACAAACAAACAAACAGACTTTATTTTCAAAGGGTAACAAATTGGGCACACAGGCCCGTCTTACATTCGGCCCTTCCAATCACTCATCTTTCTTTCATCAACAGTGCATAGGAAAAAAACATTGTCACATGAATTTCGTAAACATAAACAATGCATATTACTATGTTGTGAGACACATCCACCACCCACCCACACATCTCCCATTCACTCCAACTCCCCCACCCAACCACACACACATACAATACATTCCCCCCCCCCATCCACCGCATCCCTACACCTACACATCTCCCCACTCACACACACCTCTCACCCACCACACATCCCATCCACCCACACCCCAAGCACACATACATTTAATAACCCACACATCCCCCACCTACACACATCTCCCCACCCACTCACATATCCTCTACCCGTCCTATTTCCCACCAACAATCACTCACCCAATATCCTCCTCCACCCACACACCTCCAACCACCCAGCCAAACACACATTCCTCAGCCACACACACATCTCCCCGTCAACTCACATATTCCGCACCTACCCACACACAAAAATTTCCCCACTCAAACCCCATAAAACTCCCATCTCCCCCCCCCCCCACAGGGTCCCCAGCCCACACCTAAAAAAAATCCCCCACCATCTCCCCAAAACCCTTTAAACACTCACCCCCCCACATATCCTCTACC
>JACEFZ010018699.1:122500-420925 GCA_014155875.1 Cepaea nemoralis | reverse complement strand
TTTGCCGATGAAGGCTAGTCGCCGCAACGTCCTGTGTTTGTGTTTTCCGTAATTGTGTTCAACCTGCAGGCAACCCGCAAGAGGTGTTTAGAATATCCGCTACAGTGAGACAGTGGCTTGTAGGAATACTATCAGCAGAGAGTTCATCCAGAACACCGAGGCCCGAGATCTGGGGACAGACGTGAAAGTGAACGCCTACACCAGCCGGATTTGTGAACGGGTTACCAATGCGAGCGATTTGGAAGCAGACCGCATTGCGTTGGTTTCCATACAGTGGTCGTTCAGAAAGCAATGGCAAACTACTGAACCTAAACTTTTCCAGGAATCACAAACAGCCAAAGAATGCGGAAATTGACTGCTACGTCCTGTAAAGAATATGCAACTAGCTTTACTTTTTACGCCAGTTGGCAGGGCACATGATGATGATGATAGATTATTGGATTGTATTACACGTACAGTGCAACTAGCATAACAAGTTTATAGTATTTGAGTAACGAAGGCACATATATATTTGACAATTTATTGCCTGAGATATGTCACTGTACTTCGTCGCTTGCATACTGCATACTTGACACAACATAAACTAAAGCATTGAAATAATACCTTCAAGCTGAAATATATATCACACACATTCCCATTGTAATTTTAATGGTCTACCGCGGTAATGTTAAACTGTCGTATATGGTGTCCCGAAAGAAAACCAGTTGATCCACAACGCAATCGTTGTCCGTAGAAGTACCATAACGGACGTATCAACACTCAATGCTGCATTGTAGTCACCAACTCGCCGGCCCTAAAAAGTAATTAGAAGTTGAAGACCCGGTTTCTTTGGCTGATAATATATTGGAGATTTGTTATGTTATCTGTTGGGGTATCATACTTACACCCCGTTGGTGTATCATCCTTGCAACCCGGACATGTGCAAAGGTGCATAGATCACCCACCCCACCCACCCCCACTCAGACATATGCATTAGCGTCCGGCGGCTAGTAGTGCCAGTTGTGTGTTGGTTGACGAGACCCGCTCGTTCTTCCGATGTGCCGACCGTGTCGGGCCGTGCCAATTCTTACTCACGACATTCTGGACAACGATGTAGATTCACTGACGTCAGAGTCCTCCGTTCTCGACATTTCTCTGTTCTTGACATTTCTCTGTTCTCGACATTTCTCTATGGGTATAGATAACATCGGCACGATCCATGGGCTGGCCATCTGCAAGGGATGCAGAGCCAGCAAGTTTGGAGATAGGATGCTAGTCCATAGTTTTATACCGGTCAACACTTGTTGGATATATATTTAAATTGTATGGTGCCTATTATTCGAACGTGTCGACCTCGGAGCCACAAGGTTAGTTGCAAATCCTTCACACAGTTTCGCAATAAACCCTCGCAATTTGTTGATTGTTTGTGATTTACTAGGAAAGTTAAGTTCAGTGGTTTGCCATTGATTTATGCATGACCGATGCTCATACCGTTGTATGAAAATCAAGCAAGGCGCC
Organism: Cepaea nemoralis; assembly: GCA_014155875.1. Taxonomy (NCBI): domain Eukaryota; kingdom Metazoa; phylum Mollusca; class Gastropoda; order Stylommatophora; family Helicidae; genus Cepaea; species Cepaea nemoralis. The sequence goes on along the minus strand of JACEFZ010018699.1, from coordinate 419,428 downwards.
TGCTTCCACGTCGTCTACAGCTGTATTTCGAACACGGTATGAGGGATTAGGAATCGCGCTCACAACACCCTCGAAGTTTCCGTACCTTGATAGGAAAAGGAAGTCCAATGCAGCATTGGAAAGTAGATGTCGTTGGAGTTTAAAAATAAAAATAAAAACAGTGTTCTCCCCGGCGGGGAATCGAACCCCGGTCTCCCGCGTGACAGGCGGGGATACTTACCACTATACTACCGAGGACACATAAGTGAAAGCGGAAGATAACATGTAATGGAAACATTATCTTAATTGCTTCAAATGCTTTGAATTTATTGACACTAGCAATATCGTTTATGGAACTGTGTCAACATAGAATGATGGACTGGCCTGTTACAACCGACTGGTTTATTATCGTGAGCCAATCTCGGCACACAATCTTGCTTTGTACAAGTTTGCTTCAATATTCATGTTGAAACGCAGAATCTTGCATTGTAACTCTACTGTAATAAATTAAATAAATAACACAGCCTGCGATTCTGAGATCAGTAGCCATTTTATTGTCTTCAAATTTTGATTGTCTTCTTTATTGTTCTAAATCTTTCATCTTTTAGTTCTTATTATCCCGTTCTCGTCTTAATGTAGTGACTGGGAAGGGGGGGGGGGGATGTCTTCTCGGTGTTTATATATATATATATATATATATATATATATATATATATATATATATATATATATATATATATATATATATATATATATATATTATTTTTTTTTTGGGGGGGGGGGGGGGTTTAATGTATTTGTTTGCCGATGAAGGCTAGTCGCCGCAACGTCCTGTGTTTGTGTTTTCCGTAATTGTGTTCAACCTGCAGGCAACCCGCAAGAGGTGTTTAGAATATCCGCTACAGTGAGACAGTGGCTTGTAGGAATACTATCAGCAGAGAGTTCATCCAGAACACCGAGGCCCGAGATCTGGGGACAGACGTGAAAGTGAACGCCTACACCAGCCGGATTTGTGAACGGGTTACCAATGCGAGCGATTTGGAAGCAGACCGCATTGCGTTGGTTTCCATACAGTGGTCGTTCAGAAAGCAATGGCAAACTACTGAACCTAAACTTTTCCAGGAATCACAAACAGCCAAAGAATGCGGAAATTGACTGCTACGTCCTGTAAAGAATATGCAACTAGCTTTACTTTTTACGCCAGTTGGCAGGGCACATGATGATGATGATAGATTATTGGATTGTATTACACGTACAGTGCAACTAGCATTAACAAGTTTATAGTATTTGAGTAACGAAGGCACATATATATTTGACAATTTATTGCCTGAGATATGTCACTGTACTTCGTCGCTTGCATACTGCATACTTGACACAACATAAACTAAAGCATTGAAATAATACCTTCAAGCTGAAATATTTATCACACACATTCCCATTGTAATTTTAATGGTCTACCGCGGTAATGTTAAACTGTCGTATATGGTGTCCCGAAAGAAAACCAGTTGATCCACAACGCAATCGTTGTCCGTAGAAGTACCATAACGGACGTATCAACACTCAATGCTGCATTGTAGTCACCAACTCGCCGGCCCTAAAAAGTAATTAGAAGTTGAAGACCCGGTTTCTTTGGCTGATAATATATTGGAGATTTGTTATGTTATCTGTTGGGGTATCATACTTACACCCCGTTGGTGTATCATCCTTGCAACCCGGACATGTGCAAAGGTGCATAGATCACCCACCCCACCCACCCCCACTGAGACATATGCATTAGCGTCCGGCGGGTAGTAGTGCCAGTTGTGTGTTGGTTGACGAGACCCGCTCGTTCTTCCGATGTGCCGACCGTGTCGGGCCTTGCCAATTCTTACTCACGACATTCTGGACAACGATGTAGATTCACTGACGTCAGAGTCCTCCGTTCTCGACATTTCTCTGTTCTTGACATTTCTCTGTTCTCGACATTTCTCTATGGGTATAGATAACATCGGCACGATCCATGGGCTGGCCATCTGCAAGGGATGCATAGCCAGCAAGTTTGGAGATAGGATGCTAGTCCATAGTTTTATACCGGTCAACACTTGTTGGATATATATTTAAATTGTATGGTGCCTATTATTCGAACGTGTCGACCTCGGAGCCACAAGGTTAGTTGCAAATCCTTCACACAGTTTCGCAATAAACCCTCGCAATTTGTTGATTGTTTGTGATTTACTAGGAAAGTTAAGTTCAGTGGTTTGCCATTGATTTATGCATGACCGATGCTCATACCGTTGTATGAAAATCAAGCAAGGCGCCTGCTTCCACGTCGTCTACAGCTGTATTTCGAACACGGTATGAGGGATTAGGAATCGCGCTCACAACACCCTCGAAGTTTCCGTACCTTGATAGGAAAAGGAAGTCCAATGCAGCATTGGAAAGTAGATGTCGTTGGAGTTTAAAAATAAAAATAAAAACAGTGTTCTCCCCGGCGGGGAATCGAACCCCGGTCTCCCGCGTGACAGGCGGGGATACTTACCACTATACTACCGAGGACACATAAGTGAAAGCGGAAGATAACATGTAATGGAAACATTATCTTAATTGCTTCAAAATGTTTGAATTTATTGACACTAGCAATGTCGTTTATGAGACTGTGTCAACATAGAATGATGGACTGGCCTGTTACAACCGACTGGTTTATTATCGTGAGCCAATCTCGGCACACAATCTTGCTTTGTACAAGTTTGCTTCAATATTCATGTTGAAACGCAGAATCTTGCATTGTAACTCTACTGTAATAAATTAAATAAATAACACAGCCTGCGATTCTGAGATCAGTAGCCATTTTATTGTCTTCAAATTTTGATTGTCTTCTTTATTGTTCTAAATCTTTCATCTTTTAGTTCTTATTATCCCGTTCTCGTCTTAATGTAGTGACTGGGAAGGGGGGGGGGGGGGATGTCTTCTCGGTGTTTATATATATATATATATATATATATATATATATATATATATATATATATATATATATATATATATATATATATATATATTTTTTTTTTTGGGGGGGGGGGGGGGTTGATGTATTTGTTTGCCGATGAAAGCTAGACGCTGCAACGTCCTGTGTTTGTGTTTTCCGTAATTGTGTTCAACCTGCAGGCAACCCGCAAGAGGTGTTTAGAATATCCGCTACAGTGAGACAGTGGCTTGTAGGAATACTATCAGCAGAGAGTTCATCCAGAACACCGAGGCCCGAGATCTGGGGACAGACGTGAAAGTGAACGCCTACACCAGCCGGATTTGTGAACGGGTTACCTAATGCGAGCGATTTGGAAGCAGACCGCATTGCGTTGGTTTCCATACAGTGGTCGTTCAGAAAGCAATGGCAAACTACTGAACCTAAACTTTTCCAGGAATCACAAACAGCCAAAGAATGCTGAAATTGACTGCTACGTCCTGTAAAGAATATGCAACTAGCTTTACTTTTTACGCCAGTTGGCAGGGCACATGATGATGATGATAGATTATTGGATTGTATGACACGTACACTGCAACTAGCATAAACAAGTTTATAGTATTTGAGTAATGAAGGCACATATATATTTGACAGTTTATTGCCTGAGATATGTCACTGTACCTTCGTCGCTTGCATACTGCATACTTGACACAACATAAACTAAAGCATTGAAATAATACCTTCAAGCTGAAATATTTATCACACACATTCCCATTGTAATTTTAATGGTCTACCGCGGTAATGTTAAACTGTCGTATATGGTGTCCGAAAAAAAAACCAAGTTGATCCACAACGCAATCGTTGTCTGTAGAAGTACCATAACGGACGTATCAACACTCAATGCTGCATTGTAGTCACCAACTCGCCGGCCCTAAAAAGTAATTAGAAGTTGAAGACCCGGTTTCTTTGGCTGATAATATATTGGAGATTTGTTATGTTATCTGTTGGGGTATCATACTTACACCCCGTTGGTGTATCATCCTTGCAACCCGGACATGTGCAAAGGTGCATAGATCACCCACCCCACCCACCCCCACTGAGACATATGCATTAGCGTCCGGCGGGTAGTAGTGCCAGTTGTGTGTTGGTTGACGAGACCCGCTCGTTCTTCCGATGTGCCGACCGTGTCGGGCCTTGCCAATTCTTACTCACGACATTCTGGACAACGATGTAGATTCACTGACGTCAGAGTCCTCCGTTCTCGACATTTCTCTGTTCTTGACATTTCTCTGTTCTCGACATTTCTCTATGGGTATAGATAACATCGGCACGATCCATGGGCTGGCCATCTGCAAGGGATGCAGAGCCAGCAAGTTTGGAGATAGGATGCTAGTCCATAGTTTTATACCGGTCAACACTTGTTGGATATATATTTAAATTGTATGGTGCCTATTATTCGAACGTGTCGACCTCGGAGCCACAAGGTTAGTTGCAAATCCTTCACACAGTTTCGCAATAAACCCTCGCAATTTGTTGATTGTTTGTGATTTACTAGGAAAGTTAAGTTCAGTGGTTTGCCATTGATTTATGCATGACCGATGCTCATACCGTTGTATGAAAATCAAGCAAGGCGCCTGCTTCCACGTCGTCTACAGCTGTATTTCGAACACGGTATGAGGGATTACGAATCGCGCTCACAACACCCTCGAAGTTTCCGTACCTTGATAGGAAAAGGAAGTCCAATGCAGCATTGGAAAGTAGATGTCGTTGGAGTTTAAAAATAAAAACAGTGTTCTCCCCGGCGGGGAATCGAACCCCGGTCTCCCGCGTGACAGGCGGGGATACTTACCACTATACTACCGAGGACACATAAGTGAAAGCGGAAGATAACATGTAATGGAAACATTATCTTAATTGCTTCAAAATCTTTGAATTTATTGACACTAGCAATGTCGATTATGAGACTGTGTCAACATAGAATGATGGACTGGCCTGTTACAACCGACTGGTTTATTATCGTGAGCCAATCTCGGCACACAATCTTGCTTTGTACAAGTTTGCTTCAATATTCATGTTGAAACGCAGAATCTTGCATTGTAACTCTACTGTAATAAATTAAATAAATAACACAGCCTGGGATTCTGAGATCAGTAGCCATTTTATTTTCTTCAAATTTTGATTGTCTTCTTTATTGTTCTAAATCTTTCATCTTTTAGTTCTTCTTATCCCGTTCTTGTCTTAATGTAGTCACTGGGGGGGGGGGGGGTGTCTTCTCGGTGTTTATATTTTGTTTGTTTGTTTTTTTGGGGTTTTTTTTTAATGTATTTGTTTGCCGATGAAGGCTAGTCGCCGCAACGTCCTGTGTTTGTGTTTTCCGTAATTGTGTTCAACCTGCAGGCAACCCGCAAGAGGTGTTTAGAATATCCGCTACAGTGAGACAGTGGCTTGTAGGAATACTATCAGCAGAGAGTTCATCCAGAACACCGAGGCCCGAGATCTGGGGACAGACGTGAAAGTGAACGCCTACACCAGCCGGATTTGTGAACGGGTTACTAATGCGAGCGATTTGGAAGCAGACCGCATTGCGTTGGTTTCCATACAGTGGTCGTTCAGAAAGCAATGGCAAACTACTGAACCTAAACTTTTCCAGGAATCACAAACAGCCAAAGAATGCTGAAATTGACTGCTACGTCCTGTAAAGAATATGCAACTAGCTTTACTTTTTACGCCAGTTGACAGGGCACATGATGATGATAGATTATTGGATTGTATTACACGTACAGTGCAACTAGCATTAACAAGTTTATAGTATTTGAGTAACGAAGGCACATATATATTTATTGCCTGAGATATGTCACTGTACCTCGTCGCTTGCATACTGCATACTTGACACAACATAAACTAAAGCATTGAAATAATACCTTCAAGCTGAAATATTATCACACACATTCCCATTGTAATTTTAATGGTCTACCGCGGTAATGTTAAACTGTCGTATATGGTGTCCCGAAAGAAAACCAGTTGATCCACAACGCAATCGTTGTCCGTAGAAGTACCATAACGGACATATCAACACTCAATGCTGCATTGTAGTCACCAACTCGCCGGCCCTAAAAAGTAATTAGAAGTTGAAGACCCGGTTTCTTTGGCTGATAATATATTGGAGATTTGTTATGTTATCTGTTGGGGTATCATACTTACACCCCGTTGGTGTATCATCCTTGCAACCCGGACATGTGCATAGGTGCATAGATCACCCACCCCACCCACCCCCACTGAGACATATGCATTAGCGTCCGGCGGCTAGTAGTGCCAGTTGTGTGCCGGCTGCACATGTAGCCTACCTCGTGAGCGAGTACAAAAAAAAGTCAGAGAAGTGCCCCAGTCGAAGGAAATGGTTACGACAACTGTCTGTATCTAACTCATAGAGTGTAGACAAAAGTGGACGCGAAATGAAACGCACGGCGAGCGAACCTATTGCGTTGTCCGAAGTCAAAAATAAAAGCTTACCGAGTGGATGTCGCTCGCAGTCTGACCGCTCCTGGTGTGTGCTTGAGCGATCAGTGGCAAGCGAGACTCCCAACACATGGAAGTGAGGAACTAAAGCAGCCATGAGCAGGACGTGGCAACTCCTAGGGTGTGCCCAGTCTCAGAGCAATATGTGCCGGCTATGCATTTATGGAAGCCTCCTTGGATAGCGAGGGAATGCCCATGCTCTGCCCCTGCCTTCCCTTGAGGGCCGACCGCGATGTCGTTGATCGTTCTATCTTGACCAGCTGAGATGTTGACGACATCACTGTGGCGAAAGCCTGGCTGCACCCTCCTATCTTGCTTAGTACTCAGTATATTATAAAGATTCTTTACCATATGTTTACATTAAGGTTACAGTTATTTTGTATTTATAGTAATGGGATAATTTAATTTGGCTTACTTATCCTGGCCAACTACAACCAACAGACAACGGGGCCCGGAAACGGCCACTTGCTGGTGCTAGTTCCATGTCCGGTCTCACTCTTCTGCTAGACATTGCAGGCAACGGTCGGGGCCAATTTTGGTGTTCAAAAAGCAATGTTTTTTTAAATAGTAAATTACTTAAACAAGTAATAAGTCAATAGTAAATTACTGAAATAAGTAATAAGCCTAACCAAAATTTTATATTGAACAAGTGCCCCGATCCGTAGTGAGAATCTGATTCTGGAACTAGAAGTGTTGTGGTATACCAGAGCAACTCACCAGCAGCATCAACTAAGATAACTCACCAGCAGCATAAGATTTCAGTTTGCGCATCCGCGACTCTGAAAGAACTGATCTGTGGGCCACTGGCGAAGAGGGTGACCCGAAGAGGAACGCCGGAGAGACTACCATCTTCACCGGTGGAAACACCATTTGCAGCTGAGTGCCTAAACACCTTCCTGGAGTCACGGCCATACTTTGCTTGACTTACCACCATCCCGTCTTATGATTAAGACCTCGCTCCGAGAACATTGTTTGATTTACATATTGTTTTTTTTTTATACTTCTCATCAATTATTTGCCTTTTACGTTCCTTGTGGGAACTTATATTTCTATTTGTTCAGTATTAAACTGGTGATAAGCGGTGTTGTCGCTTATTGCTAAATAAGAATTCCTAGTTGTCATCCTCATATCCAACATTTAATTAGATCACACAAGTGTGAGAGTAGGATGAAAGTTGAATCTTTCATCTTTATCGACTTTTTTGTGCTGTATAGTTCAAGTCAAGTCTGGGGGCTAAATTCTTTTCCACAGGATCATCGTGTCGCTGCTAACTAAGTTTGCTGTCATCTTTGTGTGTATAGCTGTACAACTTTATCTGCAGTCCTGTGCCACTGTAAGAATAGTAGACTTCTTTTTCTGGGACAATTTGTCATACTCCCTTTGTTTTTCACGAGCCACTTGTCTGCTATTTCTTCAGTGGGGAGTCTTTCCTAGTGGTTAGGCTCATTGTCTTCTACTGTACCTGTGAGACTTCTCTCAACAGTAGTGGACCACGCGACAATCACAACAGTCTAACTTGCCTCGAAACCAGAGGATGGCTAACCTCATTAAAAAATGCCCGCCGGAAGTCGGAAGTGTCGTCCTACGGGTGGCAAACTAAAAATTGACACTACGCAATTACGTCCGAGTGAAATGTCTCGTCAGAATGTCTCTCGTGCTAGGAACAGCTCTAACTACCTAGTTTCCGAATGCCGCTCTTGTTCGGAACAGCTCTGACTAGGTAGTTTTCCGAATGTCTGTCGTGCCTGGAACAGCTCTGAAGGGCGCAACGACAAGCACATGTCCGAAAACTCGCTGAGTGGATACCATCTGCAAACTTGTCTGGTTTGTGCAGGAATGACCCGGGGCAAACGAAATGACCAAAATATTGAAGTGAGGATTTAAAGCAGCCATGAGCAGGACGTGACGATTTCCCTCGGTGAGCCCAGAATCAGGGCGCTATGTGTCGGCCCTGCAACTATGGAAGCAACCTTGGATGGCGGAAAATGCTATGGACTGTCCCTGCCTTCCTTTGAGGGATGACCGTTGTCTTCGACCGTTCAACCTTGGCCAGCTGGGCTGTAGATGGCACCACAAAAGTGAGAGTTTCCCAGGAATGCTACCTGGCCAAAAAAGCACGCTGTAGCCGGATGTGTTGGCCTACGGGTTTCGGTCCAGGGCGCATAACTGACACACCGCAATCACATCTGAAAAAAAAAAAAACACTCCGGATGAACGAAAAGAAGAAGAAGATATGATGGCAAATCTAACAATGGAAGAAATGGAACAGGCAATGAATACCCTAAAAAAGAAGAAATCACCAGGAAAGGATGGAATCACAAATGACATGCTAATAGGACTAGGCAACAAGGCAAAGAAGAAACTACTAGCAGTCCTAAATTACAGCTGGAAGAGAGGAATAGTCCCACAGGCATGGAAGGAAGCTATACTAATACCAGTCCCAAAGAAAGGAAAAGACCTGGAAGAACCAAATGGCTATCGACCTATCAGTCTACTTAGCTGTGTAGGAAAATTAATGGAACGCATTATCAATGGCAGGCTAACATGGCATCTGGAAGAAAACAAACTTTTAACACCACACCAAGCAGGGTTAAGAAAGTACAGATCCACTGAAGATCAAATAACCTATATAGCTCAGGAAATAGAGGATGCCTTCCAAGAGAAAAAGCATACACTAGCAGTCTGGATAGATTTCGAAAAAGCATTTGATAAAGTATGGAAGGAAGGACTGAAAGTAAAACTGCAAAAAATGCATGTTTGTGGAAAAATGTATAAATGGATCAGCCACTACCTTGAGAACAGAACTGCCAGGACAAAAGTACAAGGACAAACCAGCAAAATGATGCTGTTGGAGGAAGGTGTCCCTCAAGGAGGAGTTCTTTCACCAACATTATTCCTAGCATATATAAATGACATCACAGAAAATTGTCCAGCCAGAGTACACACATCCTCCTTTGCAGATGACCTAGCCATATGGACATCTGAAGAATATATTAGTACAGCTAACAGCAGAATACAGCAAGCCTTATTAGCGCTAGAGGACTGGTCAAAATCATGGCTAGTGAAGATAAGTGAGGAGAAAACAACATGCACAGTGTTCTCCCTCTCAAATAAAACTCAGCAACCTAAGTTGGTATTGAATGGAAAAATATTGCGCCATGAAGAAAATCCAAACTATCTAGGAGTCACCTTTGATCGTCGCCTGACATGGAAGACACAGGTTGAGAAAAATCGAACAAGAGCAAGGCAGAGAATGGCAATCATGAAAAGCTTGCTGGTACAACGTGGGGAGCAGATGAGAAAGTTCTCAAGAAGTTATATACTGGACGGGTGAGGCCAGTACTGGAATATGGCATTGCAGCTTGGGCAACAGCAGCTAAGTCAAACTTTAACAAAATAAGTAGAGTCCAAAACCAAGGAATGCGAATCATAACTGGAAGCCTGAAGACAACGCCTATTAATGAACTAGAAAAGATCACTTGTTTACAACCAATGCAGGACAGAAGAGATAGCAGAGCCCAGCAACAAGCAGAAAAATTTAGAAGATTGACAGACCACCCTATGTATAACAGGTTTAATGGTTTTGGAAAAGGAAGACTGAAGCGTAGCAACTTTGTAGAAACTGCAAAACGAAAGATTAGGGCAGATCCCATACTTAACATATCAACAGTCAAGCCCATTTACAATGCAGACAACTTCCCAGCTTGGAGACAGCAGCAACTGCCTGAGATGATAGAAAACATTCCTGGTATTGAGAAAAAGAACACTCAGAATGAAACCGAAAGAAGAAAAATAACCCTCAACTACATAAAAGAACATTACCCAAGCAGCAATTGGACCCATGCATATACAGATGGATCAGCCAAAGATTCAATTAAAAATGGAGGAGGAGGAATTCTCCTAAATTTAAAAAATGGAGTGATAAAAACACAATCAGTGGCAACTGGAAAATTTTCAAGTAACTTCAAAGCGGAGGTAGAGGCTTTGAAAACTGCAGCAGAAATGCTCTTGATGGAGGAAAATAAAGAGAAGCAAATAGCTATCTTCACAGATGCAAAGTCAGCTGTCTCAATACTGAAGAGCAAAAACAGCACAGAACTAGCTGACCTAAGAGCAGCACTCCATGGTCTATGCCAGAAATCCAAAAAAGTTGTAATACAGTGGATCCCATCACATTGCAGTATACCTGGAAATGAAGAGGCTGACAGACTAGCAAAAGAGGGTGGACGATTACCACAGCCTAACATAGACATAACCTATAATGAGGCAAAGAGGTTTATAAAAAGCACTTATAGAACCAAATGGGAATCAGAGTATCCAGGCCACCAGAAGGATGATGCATATTACAAACTCGACCAAAGAGAACAAGTAGCAATCTTCAGACTCTGCACAGGACATAACAGGCTGAAAACCACTTGTTCAATAAACTAAAGATAGGAGATACCGATGAATGTAATTGTGGAACTGGTAAAATGACAGCTAAACATTTGCTGCAGGAGTACCCAATATATGCAAAACAGAGGAAGATATTTTGGCCCACGCCTGCTTCATGTGAGGACAAGCTCTATGGAGATATCAACAAGCTCAAGTAGTTGACTACAGCTTACTTTAACTACATTCAGGTTATCATCTAAAGGTGCATGAAGATGTATTCAGACTGCCACACTTCATACCACAGGTATGTCGGTTACAAAAGCGTCCCAGGGGCATGAAATGGAATATTGCTTGGATAGCACATCCATTACGTGGAGCGTCCGAATCAAAAGCTCACTGTGTGGGCTTCGTAAATGGTGGAAAAAGTGTCCTAGTGCTTGCTTGCTTGCTTGTGTTCGTTGGCTTAAGCTCCAACGCGAAGTCCTGTATGTCGGATGAAGGCATCCTGTTGTCCAACATCAGTGTGATGTCATACAGGACCTGAGTTTTGCCTAGTTTTGTCCTAGTGACACGAAATGGAATATTGCTTGGATAGCAAATCCATTACGTGAAAAGTCCGAATCGGTTTTGGAAAGGGAAGACTGAAGCGTGGCAACTTTGTAGAAACTGCAAAACGAAAGATTAGGGCAGATCCCATACTTAACATATCAACAGTCAAACCCATTTACAATACACACAAGTTCCCAGCTTGGAGACAGCAGCAACTGCCTGAGATGATAGAAAACATTCCCGGTATTGAGAAAAAGAACACTCAGAATGAAACCGAAAGAAGAAAAATAACCCTAAACTACATAAAAGAACATTACCCAAGTAGCAATTGGACCCATGCATATACAGATGGATCAGATAAAAATTCAATAGAAAATGGAGGAGGAGGAATTTTCCTAAATTTAAAAAATGGAATGAAAAAAACACATTCAGTGGCAACTGGAAAATTTTCAAGTAACTTCAAAGCGGAGGTAGAGGCTTTGAAAACTGCAGCAGAAATGCTCTTGATGGAGGAAAATAAAGAGAAGCAAATAGCTATCTTCACAGATGCAAAGTCAGCTGTCTCAATACTGAAGAGCAGAAACAGCACATAACTAGCTGACCTAAGAGCAGCACTCCATGGTCTATGCCAGAAATCCAAAAAAGTTGTAATACAGTGGATCCCATCACATTGCAGTATACCTGGAAATGAAGAGGCCGACAGACTAGCAAAAGAGGGCGACGACTACTACAGCCTGACATAGACATAACCTATAATGAGGCAAAGAGGTTTATAAAAAGCACTTATAGAATCAAATGGGAATCAGAGCATCCAGGCCACCAGAAGGATGATGCATATTACAAACTCGACCGAAGAGAACAGGTAGCAATCTTCAGACTCCGCACAGGACCTAACAGGCTGAAATACCACTTTTTCAGTAAACTAAAGATAGGAGATACCGATGAATGTAATTGTGGATCTGGTAAAATGGCAGCTGAAGGAGTGCCCAATATATGCAGAACAGAGAAAGATATTTTGGCCCACACCTGCTTCATTTGAGGACAAGCTCTATGGAGATATCAACAAGCTCAAATTGACTGCAGCTTACTTTAACTACATTCAGGTTGACATCTAAAGGTGCATGAAGAAGTATTTAGACTGCTACACTTCATACCACAGGTATGTCGGTTACAAAAGCGTCCTAGAGGCATGAAATGAATTAAAACACAAGAACGGGATAAGAACGAAAAGTTAAAAAATTGAGAACAATGAAGAGAACATAAATATGTGAAAAAAATGCCTACTGATCTCAGAATCCCAGGTTGTGTTATTATTTATAATTTTATTACAGTAGAGTTTACAATGTGTAACAATGCAAGTTTCTGCTTTTCAAAATGAATATTGAAGCAAACTTATACAAAGCAAGATTGCATGCCGAGATTGGCTCACGATAATAAACCAGTCCGTTGTAACAGGCCAGTCTATCAATCATTCTATGTTGACACAGCCTCATAAACGACATTGCTAGTTGTTTTAAATATTGAGCACAACCCACTACTGTAGTACTGGCAACGCTGATCGCAATCTGGTATGAACCTAAGGCCTACCCACGTCAATGTGGAAGCACTAGACTCGAGTTTCGCTCTCGTTTGAGCTCGTCAGTAGTCAGTAGTGCACTCGAGTCTAGTGCTTCCACATTGACGTGGATAGGCCTTAGGTTCATACCAGAGTGCGATCAGCGTTGCCAGCAGTGGGTTGTGCTCAATATTTAAAAATCTCAAATCCCGAAACAACAAATAAATCGACATAGCTTGCGTCAATCAATTTTAAAATTTTGAAGCAATTAAGATAATGTTCCCATTACCTCCTATCTTCCGCTTACACTTATGTGTCCTCGGTAGTATAGTGGTAAGTATCCCCGCCTGTCACGCGGGAGACCGGGGTTCGATTCCCCGCCGGGGAGAACACATTTTTTTTAAAAAAATTAAACACTGACATGTTTTTATCCAACGATATCTACTTTCCAAGAATGCATTTAACTTTCTTTTCCTATCAAAGTACGGTAACTTCGAGGGTGTTGTGAACGCGATTTGTAAGTTGATTTTTCTTACAATGGTATAAACTTCGGTCGTTCAGAAATCAACAGCAGACACTGAACGTAAACTTGCAAAGTAAATCACAAACGACGAATCTACCCAAAGTATTTCAGGATCCTCGCCGGTGCTACGGAGTTCGTGCACTGAGCTGAGTTTCTCCAGACTCAGGTTTGAGTTAGGAGGAGAACGGAGCACTTATGGGTTGCACCCGTGTGCCGTGATGTTGATCTGTCGACTAAACTAAACTAAACGACGAAAAAATGCTGGGGTTGTTTAAAAAAAAAAAAAAGAAGAGAGGGACGGGGAACTAAGCACCAACAGACTTGTCCGGAGTGCAAGGATGATACCCCAATTGAGTGCAAAGTTTGCCTTGTAACTTAGAGCCAAGAACAAAAGTTTGTGGGCGACCATGTTCGCCTACAGTGGCACATAATTAACCTATACATTTGTAACAAGACAAGCCTGTGCTATTTTAACACAAGTAGCCACATGGCCGAGGTGTTAGCAGCTTTCTCCGTTAACCCCGAATATTCTCGTAGTCGACGTGAGCGCACGAGAATTAGAAGTGGTTCGAGTCGCGTCACTGACCTATGAGAGTATGGAGCCGGTCGCTCAGAAAGTCGTGACGTGCTGATGAGCGTTTAGTGTAGTTTAGTTTAGCTTAGTCGTTGGATCAACATCACGGCACACGGTTTAACCCATAAGTGCTCCGTTTTCCTCCTAACTCAAACATGAGTCTGAAGAAACTCAGCTCAATGCACGAACTCCGTTGCTTCGGCGAGGATCCTGAAATACTTTGGGTAGATTTTTAACTCGAAATTTTGCCCGGGCAGCGCCGTTAGGCTACTCTTTTTCGATTTCCAACTGCCAAGGGATTTTTTACGTGCGCAACAATACACACGGGCGTCCGATCTGACTACCCAGAGACCAGGGGAAATTTTATTACTGGAAGTCCAGGTGGATTCTTTAAATAAATCCCGGTCCTCACCGGGGCCTGAACCCGGGACCTCCAGCACTCGAGGCGGACACCATACCTCGAGACCACTCAGTTGATGAGTGGTAATCTAGCCTAGGAATCAACATACAGCTGAAAGATGCTGATGTTGACCGCAATATCCTGAAACAGGATGGAAACGCGGGAAAAAAAGCTACACAAATAGTATTGTCAGTGTCGACGTGTTTATAGGTCAGTTTTCAGTGTCGACGTGTTTATAGGTCAGTTTTCAGTGTCGACGTGTTTATAGGTCAGTTTTCAGTGTCGACGTGTTTATAGGTCAGTTTTCAGTGTCGACGTGTTTATAGGTCAGTTTTCAGTGTCGATGTGTTTATAGGTCAGTTTTCAGTGTCGATGTGTTTATAGGTCAGTTTTCAGTGTCGATGTGTTTATAGGTCAGTTTTCAGTGTCGACGTGTTTATAGGTCAGTTTTCAGTGTCGACGTGTTTATAGGTCAGTTTTCAGTGTCGATGTGTTTATAGGTCAGTTTTCAGTGTCGATGTGTTTATAGGTCAGTTTTCAGTGTCGATGTGTTTATAGGTCAGTTTTCAGTGTCGATGTGTTTATAGGTCAGTTTCAGTGTCGATGTGTTTATAGGTCAGTTTTCAGTGTCGATGTGTTTATAGGTCAGTTTTCAGTGTCGATGTGTTTATAGGTCAGTTTTCAGTGTCGATGTGTTTATAGGTCAGTTTTCAGTGTCGATGTGTTTATAGGTCAGTTTTCAGTGTCGATGTGTTTATAGGTCAGTTTTCAGTGTCGATGTGTTTATAGGTCAGTTTTCAGTGTCGATGTGTTTATAGGTCAGTTTTCAGTGTCGATGTGTTTATAGGTCAGTTTTCAGTGTCGATGTGTTTATAGGTCAGTTTTCAGTGTCGATGTGTTTAAAGGTCAGTTTTCAGTGTCGATGTGTTTATAGGTCAGTTTTCAGTGTCGATGTGTTTATAGGTCAGTTTTCAGTGTCGATGTGTTTATAGGTCAGTTTTCAGTGTCGGTGTGTTTATAGGTCAGTTTTCAGTGTCGGTGTGTTTATAGGTCAGTTTTCAGTGTCGGTGTGTTTATAGGTCAGTTTTCAGTGTCGGTGTGTTTATAGGTCAGTTTTCAGTGTCGGTGTGTTTATAGGTCAGTTTTCAGTGTCGGTGTGTTTATAGGTCAGTTTTCAGTGTCGGTGTGTTTATAGGTCAGTTTTCAGTGTCGGTGTGTTTATAGGTCAGTTTTCAGTGTCGGCGTGTTTATAGGTAAGTTTTCAGTGTCGGTGTGTTTATAGGTAAGTTTTCAGTGTCGGTGTGTTTATAGGTAAGTTTTCAGTGTCGGTGTGTTTATAGGTAAGTTTTCAGTGTCGGTGTGTTTATAGGTAAGTTTTCAGTGTCGGTGTGTTTATAGGTAAGTTTTCAGTGTCGGTGTGTTTATAGGTAAGTTTTCAGTGTCGGTGTGTTTATAGGTAAGTTTTCAGTGTCGGTGTGTTTATAGGTAGGTTTTCAGTGTCGGTGTGTTCATAGGTAAGTTTTCAGTGTCGGTGTGTTCATAGGTCAGTTTTCAGTGTCGGTGTGTTTATAGGTCAGTTTTCAGTGTCGGTGTGTTTATAGGTCAGTTTTCAGTGTCGGTGTGTTTATAGGTCAGTTTTCAGTGTCGATGTGTTTATAGGTCAGTTTTCAGTGTCGATGTGTTTATAGGTCAGTTTTCAGTGTCGATGTGTTTATAGGTCAGTTTTCAGTGTCGGTGTGTTTATAGGTCAGTTTTCAGTGTCGATGTGTTTATAGGTCAGTTTTCAGTGTTGATGTGTTTATAGGTCAGTTTTCAGTGTCGATGTGTTTATAGGTCAGTTTTCAGTGTCGATGTGTTTATAGGTCAGTTTTCAGTGTCGGTGTGTTTATAGGTCAGTTTTCAGTGTCGATGTGTTTATAGGTCAGTTTTCAGTGTGGATGTGTTTATAGGTCAGTTTTCAGTGTCGATGTGTTTATAGGTCAGTTTTCAGTGTGGATGTGTTTATAGGTCAGTTTTCAGTGTCGATGTGTTTATAGGTCAGTTTTCAGTGTCGGTGTGTTTATAGGTCAGTTTTCAGTGTCGGTGTGTTTATAGGTCAGTTTTCAGTGTGGATGTGTTTATAGGTCAGTTTTCAGTGTGGATGTGTTTATAGGTCAGTTTTCAGTGTTGGTGTGTTTATAGGTCAGTTTTCAGTGTGGATGTGTTTATAGGTCAGTTTTCAGTGTCGATGTGTTTATAGGTAAGTTTTCAGTGTCGATGTGTTTATAGGTCAGTTTTCAGTGTCGATGTGTTTATAGGTCAGTTTTCAGTGTCGATGTGTTTATAGGTCAGTTTTCAGTGTCGATGTGTTTATAGGTCAGTTTTCAGTGTCCATGTGTTTATAGGTCAGTTTTCAGTGTCGATGTGTTTATAGGTCAGTTTTCAGTGTCGATGTGTTTATAGGTCAGTTTTCAGTGTCGATGTGTTTATAGGTCAGTTTTCAGTGTTGATGTGTTTATAGGTCAGTTTTCAGTGTCGATGTGTTTATAGGTCAGTTTTCAGTGTCGATGTGTTTATAGGTCAGTTTTCAGTGTCCATGTGTTTATAGGTCAGTTTTCATTGTTGTGTTTCGTTCAATCGCTTTGAATTCCGGCGTAGTCCATATACGTGCTACTACTTCTAGTGTACTGAACTGAGTTTTGCGTGTGACGTAGCTTTCCCTATTACCAGTGTCCCTTGCCATCAGGCGAACCCACTCAGAATTCTGAGGTACTTGTAATTTACGTCCTTAGTCAATGACGGGAAGTCAACATTTTAGCCCAACTGACTGGTGTAGGGGTTAAAAGGCTATCTCGGCATTAGCACAGCAAAGAGCGAGCGGTCTTATTGGTTCGGTGCTACTGACCTCCAGTTTTCAAGTAATTATGGCGATAATTCAAGTATTCTTCCATTACATCCTCCATTACATCTTCTACTTACTTATTACGCCTGGATTTCAGTGTTTCTATCTTGAAACTGAGTGGAGGTGGCAAATATGGTGGTTATCAGGTTTTCCTATGTATTAGAATAAATGGATTCTTATTGATTTAAATATTGTATAATTCAAAACTAAAACAATAACTAAACTAAATAAATTTAGAGTAGGAACATGGAATGTTAGGACATTAAATAAGCTAGGAAAGTTAAACAATGTTCTAAGACAAATGGAAAACATGAAAATGAATATACTAGGCATAAGTGAGATGAGATGGAAGGTATCTGGCAAAATTATAACCGACAAACACACAATAATTAAATTATGTGGCTGTTTCGGGATTTGAAATTTAAATATTGAGCACAACCCACTACTGGCAACGCCGATCGCATTTCGGTATGAACCTAAGGCCTATCCACGTCAATATGGAAGCACTATACTCGAGTTTCGCCCTCATTTGCGCTCGTCAGTAGTGCATATCCCTGACCGGATCCGGAAACAGTCCCGGATCACGCGTGTGAAGCGGGCGTGTAACCACGCGGCACACACTGGACACACCAAATTATCACAACAGAACATCACAACGCTACCCATCGTAGGCTATGCTCAAGATTGCCCAATCGCCGCGACCGACGTCCGTCAATCGATGGGACCCGAACGATCAGGACTTCTCACTGGCAAGGAACACCAGGCCTCCTAAATCCAGTGAGCAATAATCAATTAATTATATGGTTGTTTCGGGATTTGAAATTTAAATATTGAGCACAACCCACTACTGGCAACGCCGATCGCATTCCGGTATGAACCTAAGGCCTATCCACGTCAATATGGAAGCACTATACTCGAGTTTCGCCCTCATTTGAGCTCGTCAGTAGTGCATATCCCTGACCGGATCCGGAAACAGTCCCGGATCACGCGTGTGAAGCAATAATTTATTCTGGAGGGGACACATGAAAAAGGTGTAGGAATAATATTTGATGAAAATACAGCCAAATCTATGACTGGATACTGGTGCATTTCAGATAGAGTTATAATGGTCAAAATCAAAGGCAAACCAATAGATATAAATATTATACAAGTATATGCACCAACAACAAACAGTAGTGATGAAGATATACACAACTTTTACGATGAAGTTGAAATGGCAATTGGATCACAAGAAATAAAAATAATACTGGGGGATTGTAATGCAAAAGTAGGAAAGGGAAAAATAGAGGATATAGTGGGGAATTACGGTTTAGGTACAAGAAATGAAAGAGGAGAGAAACTAATAGAATGGGCAAATATTAATGATATGATAATTGGAAACACATGGTTTAAACACCATAAAAGACGACTATACACATGGAAAACCCTGATATGAAAATACGCAACCAAATTGACTACATACTTATTAATAAAAAATTTAGAAATGCATTAATTAATGTAAAGACAATGCCTGGTGCTGACGGTAACAGTGATCATGTACCACTATGTGGACAAATAAAAGTAAGATTAAAGAGAGGGGAAAAAATGGTTAAAAACTTGAGACTTAAGAGGTTCTGAAAGTAGATAAAGAAATTCAAGAACAATACAGAGTGACTGTGAAAAATAGGTACAATGCAATAGCTAAAATACAGAGTTTAGATGAACAATGGGAAATGTTAAGGGACTCCATTCATCAAACTAGCAAAGAAATATTACCGGAGAGAAGCCAAAAAGCTAAGAAAAAATGGATGAATGAAGAAATCTTAAGGCTGATGGACAAAAGGAAACAGAATAAAAATGACAAACAAGAGTATGCTAAGATAAATAAAGAAATAAGAGATAAATGTGTGAAGGCAAAAGAAAGTTGGTTAAACGAGCAATGCAGAAAAATTGAATTAAATTCCATTAAAGATAAAAAAAAAAGTATGCACAGACAAATCAGCGAGCTCACAGGAAGAAAAATAAGAATAAAGACAGGGTGTTTGAAATCAAAAACAGGACAGATTTTATTGGAGGAAGGTGCTATAATGAAGAGGTGGAATGAGTATATAAGAGAATTATATAATGGAGAAAGGGAAGAATTAACAGAAGAAAGTAATTTAGAAGGCCCACCTATTCTAAAAGAAGAAGTCGCTGACGCTATGAAACATATGAAGAAAGGAAAAACAGCTGGGCCAGATGAAATCACAGTAGCCCCTCTGCTGTGTGTCCACCGTGACGAGGTAGAGGGGCTTGTGCGTCCCAATGACCCCAAGAGCTATGCCGACGGTAGCACAGCTACTGGTAGGGCCACCCATGTCGGACAGGTCAAGGGAGAGGGACCAGACGAAGAGACACACCAACCTGCTGCCTTGTAGGTAGACTGGGGACAGTCAAAGGCTAGGGAAAGCACCCCGAATACATGCTTGTCGAAATCGGATGTACTGAGCCACAGGCTTGACAAAGCAGTGCAACGTAAAACCTGCTGCCTTGTAGGTAGACTGGGGACAGTCAAAGGCTAGGGAAAGCATCCCGAATAAATGCTTGTCGAAATCGGATGTACTGAGCCACAGGCTTGACAAAGCAGTGCAACGTAACTTAATTCATGATGTCACAAATCAAAATTAATCGATATGGTGCTAATCCCGTGAAGTCCCATCAGGCGGCGATAGTGCCGGGCCCCCTGCCTCGAGGGGGTCCACCCATGACTACTGGTGGTCACCTTCCCCTGTGCTGTGGAGTCAAGGCACAGAGGAGTAGGTTAAGAGCTATTGACCAAATACCCCGGACACTCAACATACTACAGTGGAATGCCGAAGGAGTTTACAAGAAGAAAGACTCCCTAACACAGCGTCTTCATAAAGATAGAATAGATGTGGCATGCATTCAAGAAACACACCTCAACGCCAATCACAAATTCTCAGTCAGAGGATATCAGGCCACACGTTTCGACCGCGAAGGACACAAAGGAGGAGTTCTAATACTTACACGAAATACAATACCTTGCAGCGAAGTATCTGTGATCTCTGACAACCAAACGGAAATTATAGGTGTTGATATAATGATAAAGGACGTGAAAATAAGAATCTACAATCTGTATAGCCCAGCAGATAAGGACCTTACACTCTCAAACATGAAAATAACTGACACAAACTGCATTATTGTCGGAGACTTTAATAGCCGTTCAGAAAGATGGGGATACCCAGATACTGACAAAAGAGGAGATGAATTGGAGGACTGGGAAATAGACTCAAATCTCCATCTACTCAACAAAGCGGATGACACACCGAGCTTCTACTCCAGAAGATGGCTTACCACTTCTACTCCAGACTTAGCTTTCTGCACAGGAGACATCCTCCACAAAATCGATCGCCATGTGCTGGACCAATTAGCAGGTAGTGACCACAGACCAATCAAGCTTGTAATGAATATGGAGTATGTTCCACAGGAGCAAAAGCCCTTGCCCCGCTGGAATTACAAACGAGCAGATTGGGACAGATTTGCCATACTAACAGACAAATATTGTGAAAACATAAATACACGATATGGCAACATAAAGCAAATGGTGGAAAGTCTAAACAGAGCGATAATACAGGCAGCCACTGAGTCCATTCCTAGAGGAGCGAGGAAAAATTACAAACCATACTGGACTGAAGAACTACAAAGTTTGGAGGACAAAGTTGAAGATGCCAGGAAGACAGCAGAGAGAGAACAAACAATTGAAGCGAACATCTCTCTCAAAGCCATCTCAGCAAAATATAAAAGAACAGTAAATCAAACAACAAGAGATTGTTGGAGGGAAAAAACAGAAAACCTGAATTTTGACAGGGATGGAAACAAATTATGGAAACTAGTGAAAGCCATGAACAATGAAGGACCTAGAAACAAACAAATAACAATTAAACAAGGAAATGCCTTGCTTACAGGAAAAAAGGCTGCAAATGCACTAATGGAACACTATGCAAATGCAAACCACATTGATATTACAACCGAACAGAAGAAAGCAATCAAAGACAAACAGACACATCATAGAAATACAGAGACAGCAGCAGAATATATGATGGCAAATCTAACAATGGAAGAAATGGAACAGGCAATGAATACCCTAAAAAAGAAGAAATCACCAGGAAAGGATGGAATCACAAATGAAATGCTAATAGGACTAGGCACCAAGGCAAAGAAGAAACTACTAGCAGTCCTAAATAACAGCTGGAAGAGAGGAATAGTCCCACAGGCATGGAAGGAAGCTATACTAATACCAGTCCCAAAGAAAGGAAAAGACCTGGAAGAACCAAATGGCTATCGACCTATCAGTCTACTTAGCTGTGTAGGAAAATTAATGGAACGCATTATCAATGGCAGGCTAACATGGCATCTGGAAGAAAACAAACTCTTAACACCACACCAAGCAGGATTCAGAAAGCACAGATCCACTGAAGATCAAATAACCTATATAGCTCAGGAAATAGAGGATGCCTTCCAAGAGAAAAAGCACACACTAGCGGTCTGGATAGATTTAGAAAAAGCATTTGATAAAGTATGGAAGGAAGGACTGAAAGTAAAACTGCAAAACATGCATGTTTGTGGAAAAATGTATAAATGGATCAGCCACTACCTTGAGAACAGAACTGCCAGAACAAAAGTACAAGGACAAACAAGCAAAATGATGCTGCTGGAGCAAGGTGTCCCCCAAGGAGGAGTTCTTTCACCAACATTATTCCTAGCATATATAAATGACATCACAGAAAATTTTCCAGCCAGAGTACACACATCCTCCTTTGCAGATGACCTAGCCATATGGACATCTGAAGAATATATTAGTACAGCTAATAGCAGAATACAGCAAGCCTTATTAGCGCTAGAGGACTGGTCAAAATCATGGCTAGTGAAGATAAGTGAGGAGAAAACAACATGCACAGTGTTCTCCCTCTCAAATAAAACTCAGCAACCTAAGCTGGTATTGAATGGAAAAATATTGCGCCATGAAGAAAATCCAAACTATCTAGGAGTCACCTTTGATCGTCGCCTGACATGGAAGACACAGGTTGAGAAAAATCGAACAAGAGCAAGGCAGAGAATGGCAATCATGAAAAGCTTGCTGGTACAACGTGGGGAGCAGATGAGAAAGTTCTCAAGAAGTTATATACTGGACGGGTGAGGCCAGTACTGGAATATGGCATTGCAGCTTGGGCAACAGCAGCTAAGTCAAACTTTAACAAAATAAGTAGAGTCCAAAACCAAGGAATGCGAATCATAACTGGAAGCCTGAAGACAACGCCTATTAATGAACTAGAAAAGATCACTTGTTTACAACCAATGCAGGATAGAAGAGATAGCAGAGCCCAGCAACAAGCAGAAAAATTTAGAAGATTGACAGACCACCCTATGTACAACAGATTTAATGGTTTTGGAAAGGGAAGACTGAAGCGTAGCAACTTTGTAGAAACTGCAAAACGAAGGATTAGGGCAGATCCTATACTTAACATATCAACAGTCAAGCCCATACACAATGCACACAAGTTCCCAGCTTGGAGACAGCAGCAACTGCCTGAGATGATAGAAAACATTCCTGGTATTGAGAAAAAGAACACTCAGCATGAAACCGAAAGAAGAGAAATAACCCTAAACTACATAAAAGAACATTACCCAAGCAGAAATTGGACCCATGCATATACAGATGGATCTGCCAAAAATTCAATAGAGAATGGAGGAGGAGGAATTCTCCTAAATTTAAAAAATGGAGTGAAAAAAACACATTCAATGGCAACTGGAAAATTTTCAAGTAACTTCAAAGCGGAGGTAGAGGCTCTGAAAACTGCAGCAGAAATGCTCCTGATGGAGGAAAATAAAGAGAAGCAAATTGCTATCTTCACAGATGCAAAGTCAGTTGTCTCAATACTGAAGAGCAATAACAGCACAGAACTAACTGACCTAAGAGCAGCACTCCATGGTCTATGCCAGAAATCCAAAAAAGTTGTAATACAGTGGATCCCATCACATTGCAGTATACCTGGAAACGAAGAGGCTGACAGACTGGCAAAAGAGGGCGGACGACTACCACAGCCTGACATAGACATAACCTATAATGAGGCAAAGAGGTTGATAAAAAGCACTTATAGAACCAAATGGGAATCAGAGCATCCAGGCCATCAGAAGGATGATGCATATTACAAACTCGACCGAAGAGAACAAGTAGCAATCTTCAGACTCCGCACAGGACATAACAGGCTGAAATACCACTTGTTCAATAAACTAAAGATAGGAGATACCGATGAATGTAATTGTAGAACTGGAAAAATGACAGCAAAACATTTGCTGCAGGATTGCCCAACGTATGCAGAACAGAGAAAGATATTTTGGCCCACACCTGCTTCATTTGAGGACAAGCTCTATGGAGATATCAACAAGCTCAAGTTGACCGCAGCTTACTTTAACTACATACAGGTTGACATTTAAAGGTGCATGAAGACCCAGAGGCATGAAATGGAATATTGCTTGGATAGCAAATCCATTATGTGGAAAGTCCAAATCGAAAGCTCGCTGTGTGGGCTTCATAAAAGGTGAAAAAGTGTCCTAGTGGCACGAAATGGAATATTGCTTGGATAGCAAATCCATTACGTGGAAAGTCCGAATCAAAAGCCCATTGTGTGGGCTTCATAAAAAGGTGGAAAAGTGTCCTAGTGGCATGAAATGGAATATTGCTTGGATAGCAAATCCATTACGTGGAAAGTCCGAATCAAAAGCCCACTATGTGGGCTTCATAAAAGGTGGAAAAGTGTCCTAGTGGCACGAAATGGAATATTGCTTGGATAGCAAATCCATTACATGGAAAGTCCGAATCGAAAGCTCACTGTGTGGATGTCATCTGCAGACTGCATACTTCTGGTTTCCGGAAGAACAGCCTATGGTGAACGGAAGGCCCAATATACGGAAGTGAGGCTAAGCAGCCATGTGCAGGACGTGACGATTCCTTGGGTGAGCCCAGTACCAGAGCGCTATGTATCGGCTCTGCAAGTATGGAAGCCTCCTTGGATGGCGGGGAATGCCCATGGTCTGCCCCTGCCTTCCCTTGAGGGCTGACCAGGATCTTTGGCTGTTCTATATGGACCAGCTGGGATGGGGGATAACACCACAACAGTGAGAGTCAAACGTCCTAAGAAACCCCCGGGAAGGTTAACCCGGTCAACAAATGCCCGCAGAAGTCGGATGTGTCGGCCTAACGGCGCAAGAACGCAGCTCTGCTGTAAACAGGCACAACGCAGTCACATCCGAAAAAATTACTCCGGATGAACGAAGAAGAAGAAAAATCACAGTAGAAGAATTAGAAGTATTGGGAGAATTTGGGGTGGATATATTAAGCAAAATGCTGAATGATATTTACAACAGTGGATATTTACCGAGCGATATGCTGAAATCTGTATTTATAGCAATACCAAAGAGACCAGGAGCACTTGAATGCGAAGATTTTCGTACAATTAACCTCATAAACCATGTCACTAAGCTTCTACTCAGAATTATAATGAGAAGAACAAGAAAGAAAATAAAAATGGAAATTAGTGAAGAACAGTATGGTTTTATGGAAGGAAAGGGTACAAACAATGCAATATATATATTACGAACACTAATAGAAAGATCAATAGAGAAACAGAGAGACATATATTTATGCTTCATAGATTATACTAAGGCATTTGATAAAGTAAAACATGATGAGCTGATTAAAATGTTGGAAGATATCAACATTGATGGGGAAGATTTAAGAATAATAAAGAATATATACTGGAACCAAGTAGCAGCAATTAAAATGGGAAATAAAGAGGGTTGTTACGAACAGATAAAGCTAGGAGTACGACAGGGGTGTGTCTTGTTACCCGATCTCTTCTCCCTGTGTAGCGAAGTAATAATGAGAGAGATCAAAGAGAGGCCAGGAATACTAATCGGAGGATATAATATACACAATATACGCTATGCAGATGACACAGTATTGATAGCGGATAATGCAACAGACCTACATAGAAATAGAAGGGGAAATTCTCAACCAAGTGGATAATTTTAAATACCTAGGGGCACTTATAACATCAGATGGAAATGTACAAAAGAGATTAAGAGCAGAATAGGGAAGGCAAATACAGCATTTCAGAAAATGAAGAGTATCTTATGCAATAAGTCGCTATCAATGAATGTAAGAAAGAGAGTACTAGAATGCTATATAGAACCAGTTTTGTTGTATGGCAGCGAATCTTGGAATGTAAATGAACAAATTAGGAAGAACTTAGAAGCAACAGAGATGTGGTTTTTAAGACGAATGTTGCGAATTCCTTGGACTGCCAGAGTAACTAACAACGATTGCCTGAAAGAGGCTAATGAAACTAGAACACTATATACAACAATAAGAAAGAGACAAACATCTTTCTTTGGTCATGTGATGAGAAGAGAGGCATTAGAGAACATCGTGACAACTGGAAAGATCGAGGGGAAGAGAGGCAGAGGCAGACCAAGAGAAATGATGCTGGACGGACTGAGACGGTGGCATGGAGGAATACATCAGCAGAGTTGATCCAGAACACCAAAGACCGAGATCTGTGGCGAGCCATGAACGCCTACGCCAGCCGGCACGGCACTTGATGATGATAATTCAGAACTATTTCGTAAACATCTAATTCTGGTTTTGTAGAATTTTTCTTTTAAGTTGCATATGCCCTTGTAGAATAGTTTTAAGCTGATAAACCTGTTGGTAAGTTATCATCATAATCACCATCATCTTCCACTTCTGCCGTCACGCGTCGTGGGGAGGGATAATTTGCTCTCCAGTGCCCGGTGGGCGGCACTGAATAGTGTCATTTCATGTGATTGTACAATCCCTTTGTTGTCGTCAATCCATTTTCTTCTTGGGCGTCCTCTTGGTCGCAATACCGAGAGAACAATTTCTCCTTTGCTTTATTCTCTTCACCGGTCTCTGTGGCTGAAGGGCTTGCGAACGCGGTTTGTGAGCCCGTATACCCGGGTTCGAAACACGGCGGTGCTGGTATTTTCGAAAAAGGTATAGGGACCGGTCGTTCAGAAAGCAATGGCAAACTACTGAACGTAACACTTGCCTAGTACATCAACAGCAGCTGAAAATGCTGGTGTTGACTGCAACGTCCCGTAAGGGATACGCAACAAAATTTTTTTTTTTTAAATTCTCTTCAGTAACTCGCATTTCTTGCGCTCTCTCTCTCTCTCTCTCTCTCTCTCTCTCTCTCTCTCTCTCTCTCTCTCTCTCTCTCTCTCTCTCTCTCTCTCTCTCGGCTACGGCCTCGGTGTTCGTGTAATAGTACTAACTAATACAATATTTCGTACGTTACCCAGCCGCTAATATGTTATATTTGAATGAAAAGTGTACGGCATATCCGGCAGTGCCGGTTACTTAACCAAATCATGGAGTTGTGTGTATGAAAACAATGAACAATTTACAACTTTTTAACAAGTAGTATTATTGCATGTTACCGCACTAGCACATTATCTCTTCATCTCCATTGATGAATGATACAGTTGTGAGCTCAGCAGCTAGACAAGGAAGGATTAGCGCATCAGTTCCAGTTAGTTAACTCAGCCTCATGGCTACGGCTATGTTTGAGTGGTCGACCGTCGAGTTCAGATGCAATTTTGTCAGTGTGTATTTTGTTCAAGTTTTAACTTTATCCTACCTACTCGAATATGAATAACGTTTATAAACTAAGGTACAGGAAGAAGACATGCAGTTTACGGAGATATTTCAGAGGAATATTCATATTTTTGACAGTTACAAGCAGCGTGCTTATCTTCCTGTTCGCGTTACTGTTACACATACGCAAGCCCGTGTTGTACACATGCCAGGGTTCAGACAGCACGGCAGGGGGAGTTTCACTTTCTAACTACCAGGCGTTTTTACAAGGACATCTTTGCAAACACAACTTTAACGACAGTGTTTTGAACAGGCATCGCAAGTTAGATTTAGAAGGGGAAGATGTTTTGATTTATCTGCATATACAAAAGACAGGAGGTACAACTTTTGATAGACATTTAGTTCACAACCTGGATGTTAGGTTCCCGTGTAAGTGTGTGTATGGGATTAAGAAGTGTGACTGTTTAACGAAGGGTAAGAGACACTGGTTGTTCAGTAGTCATGCTACTGGGTGGATGTGTGGTCTTCATGCAGATTGGACAGAGCTGACTGACTGCATTGATGAGTGGTTTAAACGCAATGATTCGAAATCACGAAAACATCGTGTGTGAGTATATAAACTAACTATTACTAACTATATATAAAAATATAATGTAAAGAATTGTAATTATTGTAATAATCAAATGCCTCAAATGGTATGTTTCTTTCTTTTTTGCCTTGTGATTTGTACATATAACTGCAGAATTATTGTTTCCAGCTAAATACTAAATGGCACTTACTATGAGGTTCTCAATTATTTTGTTGGTCTAGTTAAGGTTAACTTTCTGTCCCATGCATATTTCACTTTAATTTTCTTCTTTTTGTGATCTCATCTATGATTACATACCATCAGGTGAGTTCTCATTATGAACTTGACCTTTTGTGATCTCATCTTTTATGATTATACATACCATCAGGTGGGTTCTCATGATGAACTTGACATTTTTTTGGTGTGGTTTTGTTTAGTTCTTCAATAGTTTTATAGTTTGGAGTCTGGTCATCATGATGTATCCTGCCAACTGCATGCATCCCCACAGACCTCAGTCCTTGGATTAAATTAATTCTGTTGATGATATTCCATTCAGTATGATTTCTCTCTACCTCAGCATCTTCTATTGCTAAATCTTTCCAGTTGCCATGTTTTCCAATATCTCTTCTCATGACATGACCAAAGAACATTCTTTGCCTTCTTATATTTGTATACAATGTTCTGCTGTTAACATTTTCCAGCCAGTCATTGTTCGTTACCGTGGCAGTCTAGGTTATTCTCAACATGTGTCTCAGAAACATCCATTGCTTTCAAGTTCTAATTTGCTCATTCATATTCCATGATTCATTGCCTAACAGCAGAACAGGTTCTGTGGAACACTTCGATACTCTTTTTTTTTCTAATTAGGAATAGCTTGGAAGCAATAACGATTTGATTCCTGAGTATGTTGCGAATATTTTGGATTGACAGAGTAACTAACATCGATTGCCTGGTAGAGGTCAATTGAAAGTAGAATAGTATGAAAAACTATATAAAATAGAAAAAGACACACACCTTCTGTGGTCATGTAATGAGAAGAGAGACATTGGAAAACGTGACAGGCAAGGTCAGTGAGAGAAGAGGTATACAGAGAGAAATGATGCTGGATAGATTGAGGTAGAAATATCATCAGCAGAATTGATCCCAAACAGACTGAGATCTGTGAAGAGTCATGGATGCCTGTGCCAGTTGACATGGCACATGATGATAACTCTTTCTTACATCGAATATTAGTGACTTTGCATAAGATACTTTTCATTTTCTGAAATCCAGTAAAAGGACCTTTACCCTGCACATCTTCTATCTGCTATTGCCCCTAGTTAAAAAAAAAAAGGTTAAATATTCTGTAGTTGAAAAATGCAGAAAATATTCCCAGCTGAAGTCTACAGTACACAGTAACAGGTTCAGTTAATATGTAGTTGGCTTGTTAAGATTAGGGTAAATATTTGGAGTAGGGTTAGAACAAACCTAAAACAATTGTTGGACATTGTAGTAACAAAGAGTGCTAAGAAAGGACTCTTCTTGAATATCAAGAAAACAGTAACAATGGTGATATCAAAGAAAATGGCAGCGTCCTGTGTTTGTGTTTTCCGTAATTGTGTTCAACCTGCAGGCAACCTGCAAGAGGTGTTTCAAATATCTGCTACAGTGAGACAGTGGCTTGAAGGAATACTATCAGCAGAGAGTTCATTCAGAACACCGAGGCCCGAGATCTGGGGACAGACGTGAAAGTGAACGCCTACACCAGCCGGCTCTGTGAACGGGTTACTAGTGCGAGCGATTTGGAAGCAGACCGCATTGCGTTGGTTTCCATACAGTGGTTGTCCAGAAAGAAATGGCAAACTACTGAACCTAAACTTGCCCAGGAACCACTAACAGCCAAAGAATGCTGGAATTGACTGCTACGTCATGTATAGAATATGCAACTGGCTTTACTTTTTACGCCAGTTGGCATGGCACAATTAACCCCAGCTATTTGTTGATTGTTTGTGATTTACTAGGAAAGTTAAGTTCAGTGGTTTGCCATTTATTTCTGCATGACCGACATTCATACCGTTGTATCCCCTCTGCCGTGTGTCCACCTTGTCTAGGTAGAGGGGCTTGTGTGTTCCAATGACCCCAAGAGCTATGCCGACGGTAGCACACCTACTGGTAGGGCCACCCATGTCGGACAGGTCAAGGGAGAGGGACCAAACCAAGTGACACACAAACCTGCTGCCTTGTAGGTAGACTGGGGACAGTCAAAGGCTAGGGAAAGCACCCTGAACAAATTCTTGTCGAAATCGGATGTACTGAGCCACAGGCTTGACAAAGCAGTGCAACGTAACTTTATCATTTCATGATGCCACAGATGAAAATTAATCGTTATGGTGCTAATCCCGTGAAGTCCCATCAGGCGGTGATAGTGCCGAGCCACCTACCTCGAGGGGGTCCACCCATGACTACTGGTGGTCACCTTCCCCTGTGCTGTGGAGTCAAGACACAGAGGAGTAGGTTAAGAGCTATTGACCAAACACCCCGGTCACTCAACATACTACAGTGGAATGCCGAAGGAGTATATAACAAGCAAGTCTCCCTAACACAGCGTCTTCATAAAGATAGGATAGATGTGGCATGCATTCAAGAGACACACACTCAACGCCAATCACAAATTTTCAGTCACGGGATATCAGGCCACACGTTTCGACCGCGAAGGACACAAAGGAGGAGTTCTAATACTTACACGAAATACAATACCTTGCAGCGAAGTATCTGTGATCTCTGACAACCAAACGGAAATTATAGGTGTTGATATAATGATAAAGGACGTGAAAATAAGAATCTACAATCTGTATAGCCCAGCAGATAAGGACCTTACACTCTCAAACATGAAAATAACTGACACAAACTGCATTATTGTAGGAGACTTTAATAGCCGTTCAGAAAGATGGGGATACCCAGATACTGACAAAAGAGGAGATGAATTGGAGGACTGGGAAATAGACTCAAATCTCCATCTACTCAACAAAGCGGATGACACACCGAGCTTCTACTCCAGAAGATGGCTTACCACATCTACTCCAGACTTAGCTTTCTGCACACGAGACATCCTTCACAAAATCGATCGCCATGTGCTGGACCAATTAGCAGGTAGTGACCACAGACCAATCAAGCTTGTAATGAATATGGAGTATGTTCCATGTGAGCAAAAGCCCTTGCCCCGCTGGAAGTGCAAACGAGCAGATTGGGACAGATTTGCCATACTAACAGACAAATATTGTGAAAACATAAATACACGATATGGCAACATAAAGCACATGGTGGAAAGTCTAAACAGAGCGATAATACAGGCAGCCACTGAGTCCATTCCAAGAGGAGCGAGGAAAAATTACAAACCATACTGGACTGAAGAACTACAAAGTTTGGAGGGCAAAGTTGAAGATGCCAGGAAGATAGCAGAGAGAGTACAAACAATTGAAGCGAACATGTCTCTCAAAGCCATCTCAGCAAAATATAAAAGAACAGTAAATCAAACAACAAGAGGTAGTGAATGGAAAAATATTGCGCCATGAAGAAAATCCAAACTATCTCGGAGTCACCTTTGATCTTCGCCTGACATGGAAAACACAGGTTGAGAAAAATCGAACAAGAGCAAGGAAAAGAATGGCAATCATGAAAAAGCTTGTTGGTACAACGTGGGGTGCAGATGAGAAAGTTCTCAAGAAGCTATATACTGGACGGGTGAGGCCAGTACTATAATATGGCATTGCAGCTTGGGCAACAGCAGCTAAGTCAAACTTTAACAAAATAAGTATAGTCCAAAACCAAGGAATGCGAATCATAACTGGAAGCCTGAAGAGAACGCCTATTAATGAACTAGAAAAGATCACTTGTTTACAACCAATGCAGGACAGAAGAGATAGCAGAGCCCAGCAACAAGCAGAAAAATTTAGAAAATTGACAGACCACCCTATGTATAACAGGTTTAATGGTTTTGGAAAAGGAAGACTGAAGCGTAGCAACTTTGTAGAAACTGCAAAACGAAAGATTAGGGCAGATCCTATACTTAACATATCAACAGTCAAGCCCATTTACTATGCACACAACTTCCCAGCTTGGAGACAGCAGCAACTGCCTGAGATGATAGAAAACATTCCTGGTATTGAGAAAAAGAACACTCAGCATGAAACCGAAAGAAGAGAAATAACCCTAAACTACATAAAAGAACATTACCCAAGCAGCAATTGGACCCATGCATATACAGATGGATCAGCCAAAAATTCAGTAGAGAATCGAGGAGGAGGAATTCTCCTAAATTTAAAAAATGGAGTGAAAAAAAAACACATTCAGTGGCAAGTGGAAACTTTTCAAGTAACTTCAAAGCAGACGTAGAGGCTCTGAAAACTGCAGCAGAAATGCTCTTGATGGCGGAAAATAAAGAGAAGCAAATAGCTATCTTCACAGATGCAAAGTCAGCTGTCTCAATACTGAAGAGCAATAACAACACAGAAATAGCTGACCTAAGAGCAGCACTCCATGGTCTAAGCCAGAAATCCAAATAAGTTGTAATACAGTTGATCCCATCACATTGCAGTATACCTGGAAATGAAGAGGCTGACAGACTGGCAAAAGAGGGCGGACGACTACCACAGCCTGACATAGACATAACTTACTATCACGATGTTGTTAATGATAAGTTCGTGATATTGGTCGTTGTCTAGGTAACGATACTCCTGGTGTGTCAATTGAGCTCTCTCACTGTCTTACACTATGACTCACCCCCGCAGTGCACATTCACCAGTCAGTAAACAAGATCGATTTTGGCACACATAATCCTTTAATATGGAAATAACACGGACAAACGGAACATGTTTATACATCCAGAAAACAATGTAATCCACCGAAGAGATATATATTCCTCACAACTCTACACGCACACATCACTGTCTTCTCACGGCCTGCTGAATCTCAAATTCACAAGACATTTAGTCCAGCTACTATCCACGGCTGGATCTCACACAATACGACCCACCCACTGGGTCGGAGCCTCTGCTCACTATGCAACCCACTCTGGGTTTTAGGCCTGCCTTCACAGCTCGGAGAATCACACAACACAGTTCTCCGTGGACCACCGACTCGTTCGGTGTCTAAAACTCAACTCCCTTAAACGACCGGACCCGCAGTCGGTCTCTTCTCTCACTGACCTTCAAGTCTCCTCACTTCACACAACACTCAACTGTCTTTCGCCCCACCCGCCCTAGGGGTATACACTCACAACCGCCCCATTATTTCTCAGGGTTGATTGTTTTCCTCGTAGCCAGGTCACTCACCTTACTGTCTCCCACTTTCAACCATTCTTTCTCATGCCCGGTCACTCAACTCACTGTCAATGACCCAGGCTTATGTCATTTACAATGAGGCAAAGAGGTTTATAAAAAGCACTTATAGAACCGAATGGGAATCAGAGCATCCAGGCCACCAGAAGGATGATGCATATTACAAACTCAACCGAAGAGAACAGGTAGCAATCTTCAGACTCCGCACAGGACATAACAGACTGAACTACCACTTGTTCAGTAAACTAAAGATAAGAGATACCGATGAATGTAATTGTGGAACTGGTAAAATGACAGCTAAACATTTGCTGCAGGAGTGCCCAATATATGCAGAACAGAGAAAGATATTTTGGCCCACACCTGCTTCATTTGAGGACAAGCTCTATGGAGATATCAACAAGCTCAAGTTGACCGCAGCTTACTTTAACTACATACAGGTTGACATTTAAAGGTGTGTGAAGAAGTATTCAGAGTGCCACACTTCATACCACAGGTATGTCGGTTACAAAAGCCTCCCAGAGGCATGAAATGGAATATTGCTCGGATAGCAAATCCATTACGTGGAAAGTCCGAATCAAAAGCTCACTGTGTGAGCTTCATAAAAGGTGGAAAAAGTGTCATAGTGGCACAAAATGGAATATTGCTCGGATAGCAAATCCATTACGTGGAAAGTCCGAATCAAACGCTCACTGTGTGGGCTTCAAATAAGGTGGAAAAAGTGTCCTAGTGTCACGAAATGGAATATTGCTCGGATAGCAAATCCATTGCGCGGAAAGTCCGAGTCGAAAGCTCAATGTGTGGATGTCATCTGCACACTGCATTCTTCTGGTTTCCGAAAGAACAGCCTATGGTGAACGGAAGGCCCAATATACGGAAGCGAGGCTAAGCAGCCATGTGCAGGACGTGACGATTCCTTGGGTGAGCCCAGTACCAGAGCGCTTTGTGTTGGCTCTGCAATTATGGAAGCCTCCTTGGATGGCGGGGAATGCCCATGGTCTGCCCCTGCCTTCCCTTGAGGGCTGACCAGGATGTCTTTGGCTGTTCTATATGGGCCAGCTAGGATGGGAGATAACACCACACCAGTGAGAGTCAAACGTCCTAAGAAACCCCCGGGAAGGTTAACCCGGTCAACAAATGCCCGCAGAAGTCGGATGTGTCGGCCTAACGGCGCAAGAACGCAGCTCTGCTGTAAACAGGCACAACGCAATCACATCCGAAAAAAACTCCGGATGAACGAAGAAGAAGAAGACACAACAAGAGATTGTTGGAGGGAAAAAACAGAAAACCTGAATTTTGACAGGGATGGAAACAAAGTATGGAAACTAGTGAAAGCCATGAACAATGAAGGACCTAGAAACAAACAAATAACAATTAAACAAGGAAATGCCTTGCTTACAGGAAAAAAGGCTGCAAATGCACTAATGGAACACTATGCAAATGCAAACCACATTGATATTACAACCGAACAGACGAAAGCAATCAAAGACAAACAGATACATCATAGAAATACAGAGACAGCAGCAGAATATATGATGGCAAATCTAACAATGGAAGAAATGGAACAGGCAATGAATACCCTAAAAAAGAAGAAATCACCAGGAAAGGGTGGAATCACAAATGAAATGCTAATAGGACTAGGCACCAAGGCAAAGAAGAAACTACTAGCAGTCCTAAATAACAGCTGGAAGAGATGAATAGTCCCACAGGCATGGAAGGAAGCTATACTAATACCAGTCCCAAAGAAAGGAAAAGACCTGGAAGAACCAAATGGCTATCGACCCATCAGTCTACTTAGCTGTGTAGGAAAATTAATGGAACGCATTATCAATGGCAGGCTAACATGGCATCTGGAAGAAAACAAACTCTTAACACCACACCAAGCAGGATTCAGAAAGTACAGATCCACTGAAGATCAAATAACCTATATAGCTCAGGAAATATAGGATGCCTTCCAAGAGAAAAAGCACACACTAGCAGTCTGGACAGATTTAGAAAAAGCATTTGATAAAGTATGGAAGGAAGGACTGAAAGTAAAACTGCAAAAAATGCATGTTTGTGGAAAAATGTATAAATGGATCAGCCACTACCTTGAGAACAGAACTGCCAAGACAAAAGTACAAGGACAAACAAGCAAAATGATGCTGTTGGAGCAAGGTGTCCCCCAAGGAGGAGTTCTTTCACCAACATTATTCCTAGCATATATAAATGACATCACAGAAAATTTTCCAGCCAGAGTACACACATCCTCCTTTGCAGATGACCTAGCCATATGGACATCTGAAGAATATATTAGTACAGCTAACAGCAGAATACAGCAAGCCTTATTAGCGCTAGAGGACTGGTCAAAATCATGGCTAGTGAAGATAAGTGAGGAGAAAACAACATGCACAGTGTTCTCCCTCTCAAATAAAACTCAGCAACCTAAGCTGGTATTGAATGGAAAAATATTGCGCCATGAAGAAAATCCAAACTATCAAGGAGTCACCTTTAATCGTTACCTGACATGGAAGACACAGGTTGAGAAAAATCGAACAAGAGCAAGGCAGAGAATGGCAATCATGAAAAAGCTTGCTGGTACAACGTGGGGAGCAGATTAGAAAGTTCTCAAGAAGTTATATACTGGACGGGTGAGGCCAGTACTGGAATATGGAATTGCAGCTTGGGCAACAGCAGCTAAGTCAAACTTTAACAAAATAAGTAAGTCCAAAACCAAGGAATGCGAATCATAACTGGAAGCTTGAAGACAACGCCTATTAATGAACTAGAAAAGATCACTTGTTTACAACCAATGCAGGATAGAAGAGATAGCAGAGCCCAGCAACAAGCAGAAAAATTTAGAAGGTTGACAGACCACCCTATGTATAACAGGTTTAATGGTTTTAGAAAAGGAAGACTGAAGCGTAGCAACTTTGTAGAAACTGCAAAACGAAAGATTAGGGCAGATCCCATACTTAACATATCAACAGTCAAGCCCATTTACAATGCACACAACCTCCCAGCTTGGAGACAACAGCAACTGCCTGAGATGATAGAAAATATTCCTGGTATTGAGAAAAAGAACTCTCAGAATGAAACCGAAAGAAGAGAAATAACCCTAAACTACATAAAAGAACATTACCCAAGCAGCAATTGGACCCATGCATATACAGATGGATCAGCCAAAAATTCAATAGAGAATGGAGGAGGAGGAATTATCCTAAATTTAAAAAATGGAGTGAAAAAAACACATTCAGTGGCAACTGGAAAGTTTTCAAGTAACTTCAAAGTTGAGGTAGAGGCTCTGAAAACTGCAGCAGAAATGCTCTTGATGGCGGAAAATAAAGAGAAGCAAATAGCTATCTTCACAGATGCAAAGTCAGCTGTCTCAATACTGAAGAGCAATAACAGCACAGAAATAGGTGATCTAAGAGCATCACTTCATGGTCTATGCCAGAAATCCAAAAAAGTTGTAATACAATGGATCCCATCACATTGCAGTATACATGGAAATGAAGAGGCTGACAGACAGGCAAAAGAGGGCGGACGACTACCACAGCCTGACATAGACATAACCTATAATGAGGCAAAGAGGTTTATAAAAAGCACTTATAGAACCAAATGGGAATCAGAGCATCCAGGCCACCAGAAGGATGATACATATTACAAACTCGACCGAAGAGAACAGGTAGCAATCTTCAGACTCCGCACAGGACATAACAGACTGAACTACCACTTGTTCAGTAAACTAAAGATAGGAGATACCGATGAATGTAATTGTGGAACTGGTAAAATGACAGCTAAACATTTGCTGCAGGAGTGCCCAATATATGCAGAACAGAGAAAGATATTTTGGCCCACACCTGCTTCATTTGAGGACAAGCTCTATGGAGATATCAATAAGCTCAAGTTGACTGCAGCTTACTTTATTTACATTCAGGTTGATATTTAAAGGTGCATGAAGAAGTATTTAGACTGCCACACTTCATACCACATGTATGTCGGTTATAAAAGCGTCCCAGAGGCATCTTCTTCTTCTTCTTCTTCTTCTTCTTAAGCTTTCCGAGCCATTGAGGTTCTTTGCTGCAAATACAATCCGTCTCCATTCGTCTCTCTGGTGGACCTTCTCTTGCCAGTCGTTGATTCCAAGTGCTTGTAGGTCTGTACATGTATTATCTCTCCACCGTCTTCTTGGTCTACCTCGGGGTCTACGGTCATTTATTTCCTGAGTGTAAACGAGTTTTGTGTCCCAGAGGCATGAAATGGATTATTGCTTGGATAGTAAATCCATTACGTGGAAAGTCAGAATCGAAAGCTCACTGTGTGGGCTTTATAAAAGGTGGAAAAGATGTCTTAGTGGCACAAAATGGAATATTGCTCGGACAGTAAATCCATTACGTGGAAAGTCCGAATCGAAAGCTCACTGTGTGGAGTTCATCTGAAGACTGCATTCTTCTGGTTTTCGGAGGAAGAGCCTATGGTGAACGGAAGGCCCAATATACGGAAGTGAGGCTAAGCAGCCATGTGCAGGACGTGACGATTCCTTGGGTGAGCCCAGTACCAGAGCGCTGTGTGTCGGCTCTGCAATTATGAAAGCCTCCTCGGGTGGCATTGCCCATGGTCTGCCCCTGCCTTCCCTTGAGGGCTGACCAGGATGTCTTTGGCTGTTCTAAAAGGGCCAGCTGGAATGGGGGATAACACCACAACAGTGAGAGTCAAACGTCATAAGAAACCCTCGGGAAGGTTAACCCGGTCAACAAATGCCCGCAGAAGTCGGATGTGTCGGCCTAACGGCGCAAGAACGCAGCTCTTCTGTAAACAGGCACAACGCAATCACGTCCGGAAAAAAAAAATCCGGATGAACGCAGCAGAAGAAGAAGAAATAACACAAAGTAATGCAGATTTACAGAATACAATTACTGAAAACACGGGACGTTGCGGCGATTAGTCTTCGTCAGCATACAAATACATAAAAAAAAAAAAAAACATATAATCACGAAGACGCAGCAGTGACTACATTAAGACACAAGAACGGGATAAGAACGAAAAGTTAAAAAATTGAGAACAATGAAAAGAACATAAATATGTGAACAAAAATGATGTCTACTGATCTCAGAACCCCAGGTTGTGTTATTTATTTTATTAGAGTAGAGTTACAATGTGTAACAATGCAAGTTTCTGCGTTCCAAAATGAATATTGAAGCAAACTTACTTATACAAAGCAAGATTGCGTGCCGAGATTGGCTCACGATAATCTTCTTCTTCTTTCGTTCGCCTAAATTATGTTTATAACTGCAATGTTGTCTCTTGCAAGAATCTAACAGTCTTTTTTAGTTCATTCAGCGGTCCATAGAGTTTATCTTCCACTGTTGTCTCTCTAGGCCAGAAGGTTCGCCTGGATATGTTGTAGTTTGGGCAATCCTGGAGTATGTGCTCTGCTGTCTGCGACGCCAAACCACATGTGCACATAGCTGAGTCACCAATCTTGAATTTTGTATACATGTGGTTGCGTAATCTATTGTGTTCTGTTCTGGTCTGTCCATAACGTGGTAGTCGTCTTGAGTAAGGTTTGGTGGCCTTCTGACTGATTTGATCATTCTTTTCTTTTGGTGGTATGTAATAGGCACATCTGGTTGTTTTTCTTGTGCTCCTTCCTTAGCCAATCGATCAGCTCTGTCGTTTCCGGGGATTCCACAGTGGGACGGTATCCACTGTATGGTGATCTTACGATGACTGCTAAGTTCACGATAATAATTAATATTAATAAACCAGTCCGTTGTAACAGGCCAGTCCAGCATTCTATGTTGACACAGCCTCATAAACGACATTGCTAGTTTTTTTTTTAAATATTGAGCACAACCCACTACTGTAGTACTGGCAACGCTGATCACACTCTTGTATGAACCTAAGGCCTATCCACGTCAATATGGAAGCACTAGACTCGAGTTTCGCTCTCGTTTGAGTTCTTCAGTAGTTCACTCGAGTCTAGTACTTCCACATTGACGCGGATAGGCCTTAGGTTCATACCAGAATACGATCAGCGTAGCCAGTAGTGGGTTGTGCTCAATATTTAAAAATCTCAAATTCCGAAACAACAAATAAATCGACATAGCTTGCGTCAATCAATTTTAAAATGTTGAAGCAATTAAGATAATGTTTTCATTACCTTCTATCTTCCGCTTACACTTATGTGTCCTCGGTAGTATAGTGGTAAGTATCCCCGCCTGTCACGCGGGAGACCGGGGTTCGATTCCCCGCCGGGGAGAACACATTTTTTTTTTTTAATTAAACACTGAAATGTTTTTCTCCAACGATATCTACTTCCCAAGAATGCACTTAACTTTCTTTTCCTATCAAAGTACGGTAACTTCGAGGGTGTTGTGAACGCGATTTGTAAGTTGATTTTTCTTACAATGGTATAAACTTCGGTCGTTCAGCAGCAAACACTGAACGTAAACTTGCAAAGTAAATCACAAACGATGAATTTACCCAAAGTAGTTCAGGATCCTCGCCGGTGCTACGGAGTTCGTGCACTGAGCTGAGTTTCTCCAGACTCAGGTTTGAGTTAGGAGGAGAACGGAGCACTTATGGGTTGCACCCGTGTGCCGTGATGTTGATCTGTCGACTAAACTAAACTAAACTAACGACGAAAAAATGCTGGGGTTGTTTAAAAAAAAAAAAAGAAGAAGAGAGGGGCGGGGAACTAAGCACCAACAGACTTGTCCGGAGTGCAAGGATGATACCCCAATAGAGTGCAAAGTATGCCTTGTAACTTAGAGCCAAGAACAAAAGTTTGCGTGTTTGTGGGCGACCATGTTCGCCTACAGTGGCACATAATTAACCTATACATTTGTAACAAGACAAGCCTGTGCTATTTTAACACAAGTAGCCACATGGCCGAGGTGTTAGCAGCTTTCTCCGTTAACCCCGAATATTCTCGTGGTCGACGTGAGCGCACGAGAATTAGAAGTGGTTCGAGTCGCGTCACTGACCTATGAGAGTATGGAGCCGGTCGCTCAGAAGAGAGTATGGAGCCGGTCGCTCAGAAAGTCGTGACGTGCTGATGAGCGTTTAGTGTAGTTTAGTTTAGCTTAGTCGTTGGATCAACATCACGGCACACGGTTTAACCCATAAGTGCTCCGTTTTCCTCCTAACTCAAACTTGAGTCTGAAGAAACTCAGCTCAATGCACGAACTCCGTTGCTTCGGCGAGGATCCTGAAATACTTTGGGTAGATTTTTAACTCGAAAATTTGCCCGGGCAGCGCCGTTAGGCTACTCTTTTTCGATTTCCAACTGCCAAGGGATTTTTTACGTGTGCAACAATACACACGGGCGTCCGATCTCACTACCCAGAGACCAGGGGAAATTTTATTACTGGAAGTCCAGGTGGATTTTTTAAATAAATCCCGGTCCTCACTGGGGCCTGAACCCGGGACCTCCAGCACTCGAGGCGGACACCATACCTCGAGACCACTCAGCTGATGAGCGTAATCTAGCCTAGGAATCAACATACAGCTGAAAGATGCTGATGTTGACCGCAATATCCTGAAACAGGATGGAAACGCGGGGAAAAAAAAGCCACACAAATAGTATTGTCAGTGTCGATGCGGACACCATACCTCGAGACCACTCAGCTGATGAGCGTAATCTAGCCTAGGAATCAACATACAGCTGAAAGATGCTGATGTTGACCGCGAGGCGGACACCATACCTCGAGACCACTCAGCTGATGAGCGTAATCTAGCCTAGGAATCAACATACAGCTGAAAGATGCTGATGTTGACCGCAATATCCTGAAACAGGATACAAAAATAGTATTGTCAGTGTCGATGTGTTTATAGGTAAGTTTTCAGTGTCGATGTGTTTATAGGTAAGTTTTCAGTGTCGATGTGTTTATAGGTAAGTTTTCAGTGTCGATGTGTTTATACTTAAGTTTTCAGTGTCGATGTGTTTATAGGTAAGTTTTCAGTGTCGATGTGTTTATAGGTCAGTTTTCAGTGTCGATGTGTTTATAGGTCAGTTTTCAGTGTCCATGTGTTTATAGGTCAGTTTTCAGTGTCGATGTGTTTATAGGTCAGTTTTCAGTGTCGATGT
This sequence comes from Cepaea nemoralis, assembly GCA_014155875.1. NCBI lineage: Eukaryota > Metazoa > Mollusca > Gastropoda > Stylommatophora > Helicidae > Cepaea > Cepaea nemoralis. The sequence goes on along the minus strand of JACEFZ010018699.1, from coordinate 378,527 downwards.
GTTTATAGGTCAGTTTTCAGTGTCGATGTGTTTATAGGTCAGTTTTCAGTGTCGATGTGTTTATAGGTCAGTTTTCAGTGTCGATGTGTTTATAGGTCAGTTTTCAGTGTCGATGTGTTTATAGGTCAGTTTTCAGTGTCGATGTGTTTATAGGTCAGTTTTCAGTGTCGATGTGTTTATAGGTCAGTTTTCAGTGTCGATGTGTTTATAGGTCAGTTTTCAGTGTCGATGTGTTTATACGTAAGTTTTCAGTGTCGATGTGTTTATAGGTCAGTTTTCAGTGTCGATGTGTTTATAGGTCAGATTTCAGTGTCGATGTGTTTATAGGTCAGTTTTCAGTGTCGATGTGTTTCTAGGTCAGTTTTCAGTGTCGATGTGTTTATAGGTCAGTTTTCAGTGTCGATGTGTTTATAGGTCAGTTTTCAGTGTCGATGTGTTTATAGGTCAGTTTTCAGTGTCGATGTGTTTATAGGTCAGTTTTCAGTGTCGATGTGTTTATAGGTCAGTTTTCAGTGTCGATGTGTTTATAGGTCAGTTTTCAGTGTCGATGTGTTTATAGGTCAGTTTTCAGTGTCGATGTGTTTATAGGTCAGTTTTCAGTGTCGATGTGTTTATAGGTCAGTTTTCAGTGTCGATGTGTTTATAGGTCAGTTTTCAGTGTCGATGTGTTTATAGGTCAGTTTTCAGTGTCGATGTGTTTATAGGTCAGTTTTCAGGTGTCGATGTGTTTATAGGTCATTTTTCAGTGTCGATGTGTTTATAGGTCAGTTTTCAGTGTCGATGTGTTTATAGGTCAGTTTTCAGTGTCGATGTGTTTATAAGTCAGTTTTCAGTGTCGATGTGTTTATAGGTCAGTTTTCAGTGTCGATGTGTTTATAGGTCAGTTTTCAGTGTCGATGTGTTTATAGGTCAGTTTTCAGTGTCGATGTGTTTATAGGTCAGTTTTCAGTGTCGATGTGTTTATAGGTCAGTTTTCAGTGTCGATGTGTTTATAGGTCAGTTTTCAGTGTCGATGTGTTTATAGGTCAGTTTTCAGTGTCCATGTGTTTATAGGTCAGTTTTCAGTGTCCATGTGTTTATAGGTCAGTTTTCAGTGTTGTGTTTCGTTCAATCGCTTTGAATTCAAGCCTAGTCCACACACGTGCTACTACTTCTAGTGCTCTGAACTGAGTTTTGCCTGTGACGTAGCTTTCCCTATTACTAGTGTCCCTTGCCATCAGGCGAACCCACTCAGAATTCTGAGGTACTTGTAATTTACGTCCCTTAGTCAATGACGGGAAGTCAACATTTTAGCCCAACTGACTGGTGTAGGGACTAAAAGGCTATCGCGGTATTAGCACCGCAAATAGCGAGCGCTCTTATTGGTTCGGTGCTACTGACCTCCAGTTTTCAAGTAATTATGGCGATAATTCAAGTATTCTTCCATTACATCCTCCATTACATCTTCTACCTACCTATTACGCCTGGATTTCAGTGTTTCTATCTTGAAACTGAGTGGAGGTGGCAAATATGGTGGTTATCAGGTTTTCCTATGTATTAGAATAAATGGATTCTTATTGATTTAAATATTGTATAATTCAGAACGATTTCGTAAACATCTAATTCTGCTTTTGTAGAATTTTTCTTTTAAGTTGCATATGTCCTTGTAGAATAGTTTTAAGCTGATAAACCTGTTGGTAAGTTATCATCATAATCACCATCATCTTCCACTTCTGCCGTCAAGCGTCGTGGGAAGGAACAATTTGCTCTCCAGCGCCCGATGGGCGGCACTGGACAGTGTCATTTCATGTGATTGTACAATCCGTTTGTTGTCGTCAATCCATTTTCTTCTTGGGCGTCCTCGTGGTTCTTTAATTCCGTCGCAATACCGAGAGAACAATTTCTCCTTTGCTTTATTCTCTTCAGTAACTCGCATTTCTTGTGCTCTCTCTCTCTCTCTCTCTCTCTCTCTGCTACGGCCTCGGTGTTCGTGTAATAGTACTAACTAATACAATATTTCGTACGTTACCCAGCCGCTTATATTTTAATTTTATATTTGAATGAAAAGTGTACGGCATATCCGGCAGTGCCGGTTACTTAACCAAATCATGGAGTTGTGTGTATGAAAACAATGAACAATTTAAAACTTTTTAACAAGTAGTATTATTGCATGTTACCGCACTAGCACATTATCTCTTCATCTCCATTGATGAATGATACAGTTGTGAGCTCAGCAGCTAGACAAGGAAGGATTAGCGCATCAGTCCCAGTTAGTCGAGTTAGTTAACTCAGCCTCATGGCTACGGCTATGCTTGAGTGGTCGACCGTCGAGTTCAGATGCAATTTTGTCAGTGTGGATTTTGTTCGAGTTTTAACTTTATCCTACCTACTCGAATATGAATAACGTTTATAAACCAAGGTACAGGAAGAAGACATGCAGTTTACGGAGATATTTCAGAGGAATATTCATATTTTTGACAGTTACAAGCAGCGTGCTTATCTTCCTGTTCGCGTTACTGTTACACATACGCAAGCCCGTGTTGTACACATGCCAGGGTTCAGACAGCACGGCAGGGGGAGTTTCACTTTCTAACTACCAGGCGTTTTTACAAGGATATCTTTGCAAACATAACTTTAACGACAGTGTTTTGAACAGGCATCGCAAGTTAGATTTAGAAGGGGAAGATGTTTTGATTTATCTGCATATACAAAAGACAGGAGGTGCCACTTTTGATAGACATTTAGTTCACAACCTGGATGTTAGGTTTCCGTGTAAGTGTGTGTATGGGGTTAAGAAGTGTGACTGTTTAACGAAGGGTAAGAGACACTGGTTGTTCAGTCGTCATGCTACTGGGTGGATGTGTGGTCTTCATGCAGATTGGACAGAGCTGACTGACTGCATTGATGAGTGGTTTAAACACAATGATTCGAAATCACGAAAACATCGTGTGTGAGTATAAACTAACTATTACTAACTATATATAAAAATATAATGTAAAGAATTGTAATTATTGTAATAATCAAATGCCTCAAATGGTATGTTTCTTTCTATTTTGCCTTGTGATTTGTACATATAACTGCAGAATTATTGTTTCCAGCTAAATACTAAATGAAAATGGCACTTACTATGAGGTTCTCAATTATTTTGTTGGTCTAGTTAAGGTTAACTTTCTGTCCCATGCATATTTCACTTTAATTTTCTTCTTTTTGTGATCTCATCTATGATTACATACCATCAGGTGAGTTCTCATGATGAACTTGACATTTTTGTGTGTGTGTGGTTTTGTTTAGTTCTTCAATAGTTCTATAGTTTGGAGTCTGGTCATCATGATGTATCCTGCCAACTGCATGCATCCCCACAGACCTCAGTCCTTGGATTAAATTAATTCTGTTGATGATATTATTCCATTCAGTAAGATTTCTCTCAACCTCAGTATCTTCTATTGCTAATCTTTCCAGTTGCCATGTTTTCCAATATCTCTTCTCATGACATGACCAAAGAACATTCTTTGCCTTCTTATATTTGTATACAATGTTTTGCTGTTAACATTTTCCAGCCAGTCATTGTTCGTTACCGTGGCAGTCTAGGTTATTCACAACATGTGTCTCAGAAACATCTCCATTGCTTTCAAGTTCTAATTAGCTCATTCATATTCCATGATTCATTGCCTAACAGCAGAACAGGTTCTGTGGAACACTTCAATACTCTTTTATTTTTTTCTAATTAGGAATAGCTTGGAAGCAATAACGATTTGATTCCTGAGTATGTTGCGAATACCTTGGATTGACAGAGAGTAACTAACATCGATTGCCTGGTAGAGGTCAATTGAAAGTAGAACAGTATGAAAAACTATATAAAATAGAAAAAGACACACACCTTCTGTGGTCATGTAATGAGAAGAGAGACATTGGAAAACGTGGCTGGCAAGGTCAGTGAGAGAAGAGGTATACAGAGAGAAACGATGCTGGATAGATTGAGGTGGCATGTAGAAATATCAGCAGAATTGATCCAAAACATAGACTGAGATCTGTGAAGAGTCATGGACACCTGTGCCAGTTGACATGGCACATGATGATAACTCTTTCTTACATCGAATATTAGTGACTTTGCATAAGATACTTTTCATTTTCTGAAATCCAGTAAAAGGACCTTTACTCTGTACACATCTTCCATCTGCTGTTATTGCCCCTAGTAAAAAAAAAGGTTAAATATTCTGTAGTTGAAAAATGCAGAAAATATTCCCAGCTGAAGTCTACAGTATACAGTAACAGGTTCAGTTAATATGTAATTGGCTTGTTAAGATTAGGGTAAATATTTGGAGTAGGGTTAGAACAAACCTAAAACAATTGTTGGACATTGTAGTAACAAAGAGTGCTAAGAAATGACTCTCCTTGAATATCAAGAAAACAGTAACAATGGTGATATCAAAGAAAATGATGACACCAAACTGTGACATAGAAATAGAAGGGGAAAATTCTTAAAAAAGCAGCATTTCAGAAAATGAAAAGTGTCTTATGCAATAAGTCACTATCAATGAATGTAAGAAAGAGAATGCTGAAATGCTATATAGAACCAGTTTTGCTGTATGGCAGTGAATCTTGGAATGTAAATGAACAAATTAGTAAGAACTTAGAAGCAACAGAGATGTGGTTTTTGAGACAAATGTTGCAAATTCCTTGGACTGCCAGAGTAATTAACAACAGATGCCCTGAAAGAGGCTAATGAAACTAGAACTATTATATACAACAATAAGAAAGAGACAAACAGATTTCTTTGATCATGGGATGAGAAGAGAGACATTGGAGAACATTGTGACAACGGGAAAGATCGAGGGGATGAGAGGCAGAGGCAGACCAAGAGAAATGATGCTGGATGGATTGAGATGGTGGCATGGAATATCATCAGCAGAGTTGATCCAGAACACCAAAGAACGAAACCTGCTCAAGACGACTACCACGTTAACGGACAGACCAGAACAAGTCATTATTCTGCGCCTCAGAACAGGACACAATAGATTATGCAATCACATGTATACAAAATTCAAGATTGGTGAATCAGCCATGTGCATGTGTGGATTGGCATCGCAGACAGCAGAGCACATACTCCAAGACTGCCTAAAATATAACATATCTGAGGCAAACTTTCTAGGCCTAGAGAGACGACAGTCGAAGATAGAACTCAGTGGACCGCTGAAGTGAACTAACAAAAGACAGTCAAATTCATAAAAGAGACAACATTGCAGTTAGACATATTTCAAGGGAACGAAAAGAAGAAGAAGAAACCAAAGACCGAGATCTGTGGAGAGACATGAATGCCTACGCCAGCCGGCAGGGCACTTAATGATGATGATGAGTATTAGAACCAAGGTGGTGCTGATGCTGATTTCAGTTACAAACAGGGGAAAGTTATTGTGTTAGTTATAAAAGGGTACGCTGAATCTCACCTTGGGTGATGGCTGGCTGGTTCTTTGTTAGTTTCACGAAACCACTTTTCAAGAGGAATGTAGATTATTTTCCATAGTTTTGACACTCTTGGCTGTTGCATATCTTCATGCACAGTGTATGTTAGATATGGTAGCTAGCTTTTCTTCCAGCCTGGATGAGTTTCTGATAGTGTTTTGTCACAGCTTGGTGATGTCCCTTTTGTTGTACTGTACACATAATCATACTTCCTCTAACGAAGGTCAGCATGACCGAATGGATTAGAGTGCTTGCTCTTAAACTTCCTGTGTGCTGAGGTCGCAGGTTCTATCCCTACACCGGTCAGTTGGGAGAGAGGGATTGTGCTTGGAATATTTCATAATATAGCTGCCAGCTTGGCTTCTCACATTCTGCACTAAAATGTTGACTTCTCGTCCTTGACTTGGGGATGTTAATTACAAGTACCTCAGAAGTTTGGAGTAGGTTCACCTAACGACGTAGGGCGCTGTAATAGGGAAAGCTAATTTACACGCTAAAATCACTCCATTGTGCTTGAAGTAGTAACACATGTATGGACTGTGCTTGATTTCAAAGCGAGAGAATACCAAAAACAATTGATCTGTCTCTGGTTATCTGTCTTCGATGTCAAATATAGTTTCTGGGTTTTTGTGTGTGTGGTCATGTTAATGCATTTCTCCACAGTTCTCCTGTTATTTTTCTAATATATCTATCTTTACGTATTACAGTTTGTGTCATTTATTAAATGCAATGTTAATCTGAGTCTGCCTATTAATATTCTGATTTTCTTGAATATATCTCCATCTTTTCTTTGTAAATGATGTTCTTCTTCTTCTTCGTTCATCCGTAGTTTTTTTTTCGGACGTGATTGCGTTGTGCCTGTTTACAGCAGAGCTGCGTTCTTGCGCCGTTAGGCCGACACATCCGACTTCTGCGGGCATTTGTTGACCGGGTTAACCTTCCCGGGGGTTTCTTAGGACGTTTGGCTCTCACTGTTGTGGTGTTATCCCCCATCCCAGCTGGCCCATATAGAACAGCCAAAGACATCCTGGTCAGCCCTCAAGGGAGGGCAGGGGCAGACCATGGGCATTCCCCGCCATCCAAGGAGGCTTCCATACTTGCAGAGCCATCACACAGCGCTCTGGTACTGGGCTCACCCAAGGAATCGTCACGTCCTGCACATGGCTGCTTAGCCTCACTTCCGTATATTGGGCCTTCCATTCACCATAGGCTGTTCTTCCGGAAACCAGAAGTATGCAGTCTGCAGATGACATCCACACAGTGAGCTTTCGATTCGGACTTTCCACATAATGGATTTGCTATCCAAGCAATATTCCATTTCGTGCCACTAGGACACTTTTTCCACCTTTTATGAAGCCCACACAGTGTGCTTTCGATTCGGACTTTCCACATAATGGATTTGCTATCCAAGCAATATTCCATTTCGTGCCACTGGGACACTTTTTCCACCTTTTATGAAGCCCACACAGTGAGCTTTTGGTTCAGACTTTCCACGTGATGGATTTGCTATCCAAGCAATATTCCATTTCATGCCTCTGGGGCGCTTTTGTAACCGACATACCTGTGGTATGAAGTGCGGCAGTCTAAATACTTCTTCATGCACCTTTAAATGTCAACCTGAATGTAGTTAAAGTAAGCTGCAGTCAACTTGAGCTTGTTGATATCTCCATAGAGCTTGTCCTCAAATGAAGCAGGTGTGGGCCAAAATATCTTTCTCTGCTCTGCATATATTGGGCACTCCTGCAGCAAATGTATAGCTGTCATTTTACCAGTTCCACAATTGCATTCATCGGTATCTCCTATCTTTAGTTTATTGAACAAGTGATATTTCAGCCTGTTATGTCCTGTGCGGAGTCTGAAGATTGCTACTTGTTCTCTTCGGTCGAGTTTGTAATATGCATCATCCTTCTGGTGACCTGGATGCTCTGATTCCCATTTGGTTCTATAGGTGCTTTTTATCAACCTCTTTGCCTCGTTATAGGTTATGTCTATGTCAGGCTGTGGTAGTCGTCCGCCCTCTTTTGCCAGTCTGTCAGCCTCTTCATTTCCAGGTATACTGCAATGTGATGGTATCCACTGTATTACAACTTTTTTGGATTTCTGGCATAGACCATGGAGTGCTGCTCTTAGGTCAGCTATTTCTGTGCTGTTATTGCTCTTCAGTATTGAGACAGCTGACTTTGCATCTGTAAAGATAGCTATTTGCGTCTCTTTATTTTCCTCCATTAAGAGCATTTCTGCTGCAGTTTTCAGAGCCTCTACCTCCGCTTTGAAGTTACTTGAAAACTTTCCAGTTGCCACTGAATGTGTTTTTTTCACTCCATTTTTTAAATTTAGGAGAATTCCTCCTCCTCCATTCTCTACTGAATTTTTGGCTGATCCATCTGTATATGCATGGGTCCAATTGCTGCTTGGGTAATGTTCTTTTATGTAGTTTAGGGTTATTTCTCTTCTTTCGGTTTCATGCTGAGTGTTCTTTTTCTCAATACCAGGAATGTTTTCTATCATCTCAGGCAGTTGCTGCTGTCTCCAAGCTGGGAACTTGTCTGCATTGTAAATGGGTTTGACTGTTGATATGTTAAGTATGGGATCTGCCCTAATCTTTCGTTTTGCAGTTTCTACAAAGTTGCTACGCTTCAGTCTTCCCTTTCCAAAACCACTAAACCTTTTATACATAGGGTGGTCTGTCAATCTTCTAAATTTTTCAGCTTGTTGCTGGGCTCTGCTATCTCTTCTATCCTGCATTGGTTGTAAACAAGTGATCTTTTCTAATTCATTAATAGGCGTTGTCTTCAGGCTTCCAGTTATGATTCGCATTCCTTGATTTTGGACTCTACTTATTTTGTTAAAGTTTGACTTAGCTGCTGTTGCCCAAGCTGCAATGCCATATTCCAGTACTGGCCTCACTCGTCCAGTATATAACTTCTTGAGAACTTTCTCATCTGCTCCCCACGTTGTACCAGCAAGCTTTTTCATGATTGCCATTCTTTGCCTTGCTCTTGTTCGATTTTTCTCAACCTGTGTCTTCCATGTCAGGCGACGATCAAAGGTGACTCCTAGATAGTTTGGATTTTCTTCATGGCGCAATATTTTTCCATTCAATACCAGCTTAGGTTGCTGAGTTTTATTTGAGAGGGAGAACACTGTGCATGTTGTTTTCTCCTCACTTATCTTCACTAGCCATGATTTTGACCAGTCCTCTAGCGCTAATAGGGCTTGCTGTATTCTGCTGTTAGCTGTACTAATATATTCTTCAGATGTCCATATGGCTAGGTCATCTGCAAAGGATGATGTGTGTACTCTGGCTGGAAAATTTTCTGTGATGTCGTTTATATATGCTAGGAATAATGTTGGTGAAAGAACTCCTCCTTGGGGGACACCTTGCTCCAACAGCATCATTTTGCTGGTTTGTCCTTGTACTTTTGTCCTGGCAGTTCTGTTCTCAAGGTAGTGGCTGATCCATTTGTACATTTTCCCACAAACATGCATTTTTTGCAGTTTTACTTTCAGTCCTTCCTTCCATACTTTATCAAATGCTTTTTCTAAATCTATCCAGACCGCTAGTGTGTGCTTTTTCTCTTGGAAGGCATCCTCTATTTCCTGAGCTATATAGGTTATTTGATCTTCAGTGGATCTGTACTTTCTGAATCCTGCTTGGTGTGGTGTTAAGAGTTTGTTTTCTTCCAGATGCCATGTTAGCCTGCCATTGATAATGCGTTCCATTAATTTTCCTACACAGCTAAGAAGACTGATAGGTCGATAGCCATTTGGTTCTTCCAGGTCTTTTCCTTTCTTTGGGACTGGTATTAGTATAGCTTCCTTCCATGCCTGTAGGACTATTCCCCTCTTCCAGCTGTAATTTAGGACTGCTAGTAGTTTCTTTTTTGCCTTAGTGCCTAGTCCTATTAGCATTTCATTTGTGATTCCATCCTTTCCTGGAGATGTCTTCTTTTTTAGGGTATTCATTGCCTGTTCCATTTCTTCCATTGTTAGATTTGCCATCATATATTCTGCTGCTGTCTCTGTATATCTATGATGTATCTGTTTATCTTTGATTGCTTTCTTCTGTTCGGCTGTAATATCAATGTGGTTTGCACTGGCATAGTGTTCCATTAGTGCATTTGCAGCCTTTTTTCCTGTAAGCAAGGCATTTCCTTGTTTAATTGTTATTTGTTTGTTTCTAGGTCCTTCATTGTTCATGGCTTTCACTAGTTTCCATAGTTTGTTTCCATCCCTGTCAAAATTCAGGTTTTCTGTTTTTTTCCTCCAACAATCTCTTGTTGTTTGATTTACTGTTCTTTTATATTTTGCTGAGATGGCTTTGAGAGAGATGTTCGCTTCAGTTGTTTGTTCTCTCTCTGCGGTCTTCCTAGCATCTTCAACTTTGTCCTCCAAAATTTGTAGTTCCTCAGTCCAGTATGGTTTGTAATTTTTCCTCGCTCCTCAGTGGCCGCCTGTATTATTGCTCTGTTTAGACTTTCCACCATTTGCTTCATGTTGCCATATCGTGTATTTATGTTTTCACAATATGTGTCTGTTAGTATGGCAAATCTGTCCCAATCTGCTCGTTTGTAATTCCAGCGGGGCAAAGGCTTTTGCTCCTGTGGAACATACTCCATATTTATTACAAGCTTGATTGGTCTGTGGTCACTACCTGCTAATTGGTCCAGCACATGGCGATCGATTTTGTGGAGGATGTCTCCTGTGCAGAAAGCTAAGTCTGGAGTAGAAGTGGTAATCCATCTTCTGGAGTAGAAGCTCGGTGTGTCATCCGCTTTGTTGAGTAGATGGAGATTTGAGTCTATTTGTAACAGAGTAGCTTAGGAGTAAAGAGTTAAGGAATGCTGCGCATTCCTTGACTAGTGGGAAAACCATAGCAAGTGAACGTGTGTGCACGAATGAAGAAGTGTATCTAGGCTGGGACACACGTCACTTGGGGGCCAGCTAGCAAGAAGGCAGGAACATGTAAACATCGGGATTTGAGCTTACCATCATTATGCGGTAGTTGAACGATTCGACTAATAAAGAATGTTCTAAACAACGGAGTCTTGTGTGCTGTACGATCACGTGCCTACTAACCTGTGTATAACACTATTATACAGGTTGATTTGGTGCCTTTGACCTTAAAGAACAACATGGGATGTTGAGGAGAGAGTTACCGCCATGGAATGTTGTTGTGTCTGGGCGTCTGGAGAAGGAAGTTTTTAAGTAAATAATAATAAGAAACGCAACAGCTAAAAGCCCGCCCAGGGGTAGTTGTTGTGGGTTCTCAGTGTATTTCTGTTAAGAAAGGAGATCGATTTCTCAGGACAGCTCAGAAGGTTTGATTGATAAACTTATTTTTTTGAAAGACTGATGTTTTTATCTGATAAATAGTATGAAATAATTTGAGCACTGACCAACGCTAATGGTATATTGAGATCAAGTAATGCCGGTTTGCATCAAAAATTAGTACAAAAGCTGATAAGAATGAACTCGCTGATTACATGGTATAACAACTTATGAAATCTTGAGGGACCAGAAATGATTTAATTTCAACAGAACGATAACCTGCTCCAAACAAAACTCCAAGTAATACAAAGAATGGTGAAAATTATGTTTTAACTCATTGGACTGTTGAAGGTGAAGTCAAGGTTATGTTGCAAATTCCATAATTATTGAGTCGAGATCCTCAATATTCTCTACAGTTACTTCACTTAAATGAAAGCATTGATGAAAATTATCTCAAGTAAAAATTTGGTATGCTCAATTTAAACTGACAGTTGTTGAAATGCCACGTAACAAATAAGAGAGTGGATAGCGTCAGGTTTAAATCCAATTGTTGTTGAATGAATCATTTTTACGCTGAAACGTATGAAAATGCCAGATTGCTGTTGGAAAGTAATTTTTGCTGAAACCATGAGCAGTTGTCGGTTGCGTGAAGGTGACCTTGATTGACGGGAATTAAAGTCCAACGCATACAGTTAATCGAGCAAATAATCAAGCAGTCTTATAGCGAGCGTTATATCGAGCACAATCAACGTCAGGAAAATAACTGGAAAGAACTGACTTCGACTTCGATTGAATTAAGAAATCTAAAGGCTCTTCTTTGTTCTGCTCATTTCAACGGTGTCGATTAGAGTCCTTTTTTTTGTGGTGTTGGTATTTCTGCATCAGGATTTCATTTAAATTCTTTTATTAGGATTCGGGATTGCAACGGAAAATTTTCTTCGTCAGGATCTTCGATTGGAGTCTTTAGTTAGTATAGTTAGATAAATAGGTAATATTAGAGTAATTAATTGAACAGATTATATATTGTTGCTGAATTTGAAATTAATATTGTTTGAAATATTTGTATATTGCTTGATAATTTCCAGTACAGATTTTTAGGATGCAACCCCAAGATTTTTCACAGGTACTGACTGGAGTTGGCGGGGCAATAGCAAGGTTGGATGCAGTGTTAAGACAACAAAATGTAAGCAGTGATGTTGAAAGATTTAGTGGTCAGGCAAACCAGTTTAAGAAATGGGTCATTTCTATTGAGAAACATGCGTATTTAGTAAACGCTACAGATGAGGAGAAAAAGAATTTGGCATACAGAACAAGTACAAGTCCAGTTTCTGACCACATAAGAAGAAAGTTAGAAGCAGCAGAAGGTGAAACCTGGGAAGAATTTAAAGATGATCTCGCAAGAAAATATGCTGAAATTACTGATCCACAACACGCATTTTCAGTATTGAGACAGACTAGACAAAACAGTACAGAAAGTGTTCAGCTATACAGTGACAGGTTAATTAATTTAGCTGAAGAGTCATTTTTAGGACAGAATGTACGAGCTGAAGAAGTAGAACGGATGTTAGTAGGGATTTTTGTTGATGGGATTAGGTCAGATGGATTGAAATTTAAATTATTAAGAGAGAATCCTGCAAGATTGTCACAAGCGGTAGATATCGCTATACAAGAGGAAAGCTTGAGGAGAAGGTTTAGATTAAGAGTAGGACGAGAGTTAGGTAGTAGTTCGGAAGATAGAATTGAAGAACCTATGGAAGTAGGACAGTATAGAAATGGATGGAGAGGAAGACGAGGAGAAATACAGATGGTACAAAGAAACGATAACATATATAATCAAAGTAGAGGAGGACAAGTGAGAAATACTGTAAGAAACATGGAAGGTAACACAAATAACTCGAATGTGGTTTGTTGGGGATGTCACCAACGTGGGCACATTTTTCGCTTCTGTGGTAACAGACGTGTCCCATCGAATATACAAAATAATAGAGGTGTTCAGACGAGTACACAGAATAGAACTGCAAATGGCAGACCAGCAAATGGGAATTATGGAGAAATACAGAGAAATTTTAGAAGGTCAGGAAATCAGGGAAATTGGCATCCCGCTTACTGAATAGGATCGGCAGTAGGAGGGAAGATAGTAAGATCCAAAAGGGGCATCAAGGTATTAAAAATCCAAAGGATGAGTATAATAGGACATTTAGAAATAAAAACAAGCAGAGATAACACAATTGTCATTAAATATGGTAGATCCAAGCTCATGTATAGTAGAAATAGGAAAATATAAAGTTAGAACATTAGTTGATTCGGGAGCACAAGTTAGCGTGATTAAAGAAGTATTTTTATATCGAATGTTAAGAAATTGTAAAATATTTAGAATTCAGGAGAATCTTCATTCGGTAACGGGACAAAAATTAGAAGTGCTAGGACAAACGATGATAAACTTTAAATTAGGAGGGATAAATGTCAGGCATATGTTCCATGTAGTCAAAGATTTAAATAGGAATATGATATTGGGTAGAGATTTTTTATTGAAAAATGGGGTGAGACTTTTATTTGATTTACATAAATTAAAATTCCAAGATGTTTACGTAGATTTAGAAGAAGATATGCATGTGTCGACACTAGTTAGAGTTAAAACGACCATGAATTTAAAACCACAGTCAGTTAATTTGATACAAGCGAAGCTAAAGAGGTGTGGAATGCGCCTGGCCCTGCAGCCAGCAGGGTTAGGATCGGCTAGCCTCTCCCAGGAGGGGTGAAGAGCGAAAATTAGTAGCCTGCCGATGACCCGCAGACTACACAAGTCAACCCCCACCTCCACGTGGTGCAGACCGGGCAACCATGACCGCGAGGTCATGGGCTAACGGGGCTATGGCTCGCCATAGGGGATGGACTCCCTGTGGTCAGATTAGTGTCCTAAACCTGCGACTGGCCTAGCAAGCCGGCAGGGGATCTTCATACTGCTCGTAGAAAAACTAAGAAGTATAAACGGACTGATCCCAATTTGGAAAAACAAAGGCAGCAAAAGAGATTGCACACAATACAGAGGCATTTCACTGTTGAGTCATACTGGGAAAATATTTTGCAAAATTCTTGAAAAAAGATTACGAACTACTTTAGAACCCCAGCTAAGCGAAACGCAGCTTGGATTTAGGAAAAACAAAGGATGCACAGACGCCATTTTTGCTCTTAGACAACTTATAGAAAAATCAATTGAATTCAATGAAACACTCTACTTAGCCTTTGTTGACCAAGAAAAGGCATTCGATAGGGTAGATAGAAACAAGCTGTGGGAAATCCTTAAACAATATGGAGTGAGTACACATCTAACAAACCTATGTAGAAGTTTATACAACAACAGTGAATGCATAGTGAGAGCAACTGGAGGACACTCAGAACCCTTCACCATAAGATCTGGAGTACGACAAGGTTGTGTCCTGTCCCCTCTCTTGTTCATAACATATATAGACAACATATGTAAAGAAACCAGCCAAGCAGAGACAGCAAGAATACCGCATGACGAGAACACAGAAGAAGAACCATCTGCAAATCTAACCATTAGAGAACTCCTGTTTGCGGACGACCAAGCACTAATAGCAAAATCAGAAGCTGAATTACAAGACCACATGAATAGTCTAAACGAAATGTGTAGGGAACATAACATGAAAATTAGCACAAGCAAAACAGAGGTAATGACTATAACTAAAGAAGAACAAACAGCAACAATTCACCTAAACGAACATCCCTTGAAACAAGTAAAGAGCTTCAAGTACCTAGGAAGTATAATATCATCAAATGGCAGATCAGAAGACGAGATCGAAAATAGGTGCAATAAGGCAAATCAACTCATTGGACAAATGGCACCAATACTAAAGAACAAACATGTATCAATAACTACTAAGAAAGCACTTTACAACACAATCTTCCTACCAACTCTGTGCTACCAATGCCAAACCTGGACAATGACAGAAAAAGAGAAAAGAAAAATCACAACAACAGAAATGAGGTTCCTGAGAAGAATACTCAACGTATCAAGAAGAGATAAGATCAGAAATGAAGAAATCAGGACTAAAGTGGGGGTTAAAGCTGCTCTAGATTTTATTAGAAAGCAGCAAGTCAAATGGTTTGGCCATGCATGTAGGCTACCAGTCAACAGCATGCCACAACAAGCAATGATGTACAGACCAGATGGAAACAGAGGAAGAGGCCGACCACGTAAACGTTGGACGGAGGGAATAACAGAATCCATGGGAATGTCGATATACGAAGCCCATAACCGGGCACTCTCACAAAGTTTATACTTCACCTCGACACCGCAAGGTACAAGAGGAACATGATGAGATGAGATGAGATGAAGCTAAAGAGAAACCCGTATTGTGTAGCAGGAAACATAGTCAGAATCACTGAATTGCAAAAGGAAATAATAGATGAGCCAGGTTTAGAAGTTCCGGATGGAATAATAGAATTGGATAAAAGTTTAACATTTCCAGTAATGGTTATTAATAACACAGGTAGAGAAATTAAATTATACAGAGGATGTGTAATAGCCAAGCTAGAACATAACGTTAGTGACATATTGGCAACAGATAGAGTAAATATGGCAGGCATAAGTTATTCAGAAACCTCTAGTGAAAGAATTAATAACAGACGCGGATGCAGAAGAAAAGGGAACGTAAGAATGGATGAATTGATCCATCCATCTAGAAGAAATACAGCACAAATACATTCACTAGACAAAGTAACAAGAGAACAAGAATTGTTGGCACAATTAAAAACTCCGCCAGAAAATAAGGAAGTATTAGAACAACTTATAAAGCAAAATCAGGATGTGTTTGCAATTAATGATTTAGAATTGGGTAAGACGAAAACAGTTACAATGGAAATAGATACGGGAGACCATCCACCAATTAGTTTAAAACCATATAGAACTCCATTAAGAAATAGAGAAGTCGTGGAAAAGGCAATAGAAGATATGTTGAAAGCAGGCATAATAACCAGATCAAAATCAGAATGGTCATCTCCGGTGGTAATCGTAGCCAAATCTGATGGTTCGAACAGGTTCTGTTGTGACTACAGGGCGTTGAACAAAATTACTAAGAATGTAGCGTACCCATTGCCGGTGATTGATGATATTTTGGGGTTACTTAATGGCTCCACATTTTTCACAACACTAGACGCCAGATCAGGATTTTGGTGTATACCTATGTCAAAAGATGCTCAAAATAAGAGTGCCTTCTGTACTCATATGGGTTCGTACGAATTCCTACGTATGCCATTCGGTCTGAAAAATGCACCGTCTCACTATATGTTCTTAATAAATGAAGTACTAGACGGTATGCAAAATTTTGCCCTAGCATATATTGATGACATATTGATATTTACGAAAGGAAATGTAGAGAATCATTTGAAACATATTAGACTAGTATTTGACAGATTAAGAAGGCATGACGTTAAATTAAAGCTTAGTAAGTGCCAGTTTTTAAAGACAGAAACAAAATATTTAGGCTATATAATAAATAGGGAAGGTATTAAACCAGACCAGGACAAGATAAAGGTTATTAAAGACTTACCTGCTCCTACTAATGTTAAGGAAGTACGTGCTTTTATAGGAACGTGTGCGTATTATCAGCGGTTTGTACCAGCGTTTTCAAGGATAGCAATACCTATTACGAATTTAACGGGTAAATACGCTAGATTTAAGTGGGATGAGGAGTGTCAAAAAGCGTTCGAACTTTTAAAAGATAGCTTAACAGTGGTACCATTATTAACACATCCAGACCTGAATAAACAGCTAATACTATACACAGATGCTTCAGACAATGCAATAGGAGCATGTTTAGTTCAACCATATGAAGGAGAAGAATCTGGAATACCAGGGGTTAAAAATGAAAGACCAATCTATTTCTTGTCTCATAAACTCAGCAAGACTCAAAAGAAATGGCCGATTATTGAGAAAGAAGCATATGCTATACACTACGCTCTTCAAAAATTAAATTACTACCTACATAACGCCAATTTCATTATTAGAACTGACCACATTGCCATTAAAGTCGATATTAGAAGCACCAATACAAAATAGGAAAATACAAACGTGGGCATTGAATTTACAGGGGTACAATGCTAAGGTTGAATATGTTTCGGGAAAACATAATACATGCGCCGATCTTTTGTCTAGGATTCCATATACACAGTCATCAGGAAACACAGAAGATGAAGCTGAACCAGAGATAGACGATCGAAACTGGCAAGTAAATATATTAGATTCTGCCATAATAAATAGGGAAGATTTTGAGAGTTTACCATCGGATCAAGAGTCTGAACCTAGAACAGAAGACCCACATTTAGAACAGTTTGATATGAAAACAGAACAAGAATTAGATCCAAAAATAGTACAAATAAAAGAAAACTGAAAGAAACAGGGGAAAATAGTTTTAAAAGAAAGTTTGTAGAGTTACAAGAAGACAATCAATTATATTATATCAGTGAAAAAGGTGAAGGAGTAAGAAAATATATTCCGAAACATTTAGAACAAGAAGTCTTAAAGGCATATCACGATAATAATGGTCATTTTGGAAGAGATAAGTTAGTGAAGGCTATTAGCAGTAAATATTACTGGCCGAATTTATTCAAAAGCGTATATGAATATGTTGAAGCATGTGAAAAGTGTAGGTTAAGAAACATGAAGATAATCAAATGTCCTTTACAAGATACCGATATTCCTCAATTTCCAATGCAGAAAGTAAGTTTGGATATTTCAGGTCCTCATCCAAAAACATCGGGAAATGTATACTTATTACATATAGTTGATTCATATAGTCTCTGGCCAGAAGTTTATCCAATTCCAGACAAGAGTGCTGATTCGGTTATAAATATGCTGGTACAAGAATTTATACCAAGGTTTGGGTGTCCACAAATAATACTTACAGACAATGGGAAAGAATTTGTTAATAGAAAGTTTGAAAAATTGGTAAAAGATTTGAATATAAAACACATTAGGACTTCATATTACAGACCAACTTCTAATGCTAAAAATGAGAGACAACATAGAACACTATACAATATTCTAGCGAAAAATGTAGAAGAACATGATATGGATTGGGATCTTTATTTGGGGATAGCATTAGAGGCGATACGTACACACGAAAATGAAGGAACAGGTTTCTCACCATTTTACTTAGTATATGGGAGAGAACCAATATTGCCAATTGATAATTTATTAAAGCCTAGGAGAAAATATCTGGGGGAAGATTTTCAGGAAACAAGGTTGCAAGAGATGCATAAAGCACATGTCCGTTTAAGAAATAATATAATTAAGGCTAGAGAAAGACAGAAGAAATACGCAAATAAAAATGCACACTTACAAGAGTTCAACATAGGTGATAGGGTGTATTACAAAAAACATAGAAAAAACTCTAAGTTTGATGCTCATTGGGTCCGGGATATTATATTTTAGAAAAAAAGGGTCCAGTGTCATATACTATTAAGAATCAAATTTCAGGGCATGTTGCACGTTCACATGTAGAGCACTTAAGGCGGGATAATGAGGAAAGGGATGCAGAGAATAGTAATAATAATTATTGTTCCGAAGAAATATTGTCAGGTGGACAGATTGTCAGACAATCGGTATATCCAATACCTATAGAGAATGGGAAACAAGTGACAACAGCATCTACTACAGCTGAACAAGAAGAAACGGTACCAAAAACAGTCATGACAGAGGAAAATAACATGTATGACGATTATATTAGTGAAGAATCAGTCAAGGAAAATATAGAACCACCATTTATGAATACAAGACAGGCAGTAAAAAGAAAGTTGGATAGACAGAAAGAAAAAGAAATTAAGAGGCAAAGGAAACTTAGAGTGAATTCTTCAAGTGGTGAAGATATGCCGCTATTTGAAAATTTGTTGAGACGGCAAGACAGGAAAATTAGATTGGATTTAGAAAGGAAGAAAGTAGCGGTGGCTAGTAATGGTTATACAGATGGGGAACAAGAGATGGATGAAAAGTCAGAAACTGATGAAGAAGCTGATATGAAAGATGTTAGCTCTCCTCGGGAGGATAGCGACATTGATGTAGATATTGCACTTATCGAAAAAAATTTGAAGTTATTAAGAAAATGGAGAAGAGGTAGATAAATAGCGTGGTGGAATATTCTGCAGATGGCAGATAGAAGAAGTTGACACGATATTTTTGTGTTTACAAGGAAGGTATTATTATTGGTATATGTTTTATGATCAGGTTGGTTTTTAAGTTATATATGTTTGATTAATGTGTGGGGATAAAAAAGGATGTCAAAGAATGAGGGGATTGATATGGTTTAGTCAATTGTTTGAACTTCAATTGCGCTTTATGAAATGAATAAGTTGACTTAGCTGCTTATGTTTACAAAACTTTGGTTTTATTGAGTTAACCTGAGTGTGTTTAAATGATTATTAGTTTGACGTTCAGTTAGAAGAAAAATGAAGTGTTGTTTTTTTTTTGGAAACAGATGACTTAAAGTAGTTGAGTTCGTTCGCAATGTAAATAGGAGCTGGGTTGAACAGCGTTAAATGGAGAATAGGGGGGGAAATGCCAGGTTGAGTTTTGGCAGAAGAAGACTGTACTTAACAGTATTTGGAGTTTTTTTTTGAAGGAATGGTAAACTTGAACTTGACGAGGTGAATAATACAAAAGCTGGTAGTTTTGGATTAACATATTTTTTTGATAATAACAATTATTATTGACGGAAACTGAAGATAAATTTTGAAACTTTATTTTTATAAAGTTTTGAGAATGTATGGGAAGAGAATGGTGATTACTTCTTACTTTCTTACTTTTTCCTTACTTTTATTATTTTTAGGTGCGCACCTACCAAATCTAACTACCCCATCTAACTATTTTTTTTCTGTCTATCCTAGAATAGTGAGAATGTGAGAATGTGAATAAGGGAGAATCAAAGGATAAGGGGAATATCTTCAGTTTTGTCAATCATAATTTAGATGGTTAAATTTTAAAAGCGGTTCGCTTATGGAGAGTTTTGTAGGGAGTTTTCTAGAGAACTTTATGGAGAGTTTTGTAGCGAGTTTTCTAGAGAATTGTATCGAGAGTTTTGTAGCGAATTTTCTGGAGAACTTTATACGAGTTTTGTAGAGAGTTTCGGTATTATTGTCTCTGGTTAGCATTTGGCTATGATGATGAGATAGGAGAATGAGAATTGAGTTAAGAATTATATGGAATTGTTGTATAGAGATGTAGAGTTAGGGGGTTAAGAGTTGGGGTTGAGATTTTTTTCAGGGAAAAATTCTCCTTGAAGAAGGGGAGGTATTGTAACAGAGTAGCTTAGGAGTAAAGAGTTAAGGAATGCTGCGCATTCCTTGACTAGTGGGAAAACCATAGCAAGTGAACGTGTGTGCACGAATGAAGAAGTGTATCTAGGCTGGGACACACGTCACTTGGGGGCCAGCTAGCAAGAAGGCAGGAAACATGTAAACATCGGGATTTGAGCTTACCATCATTATGCGGTAGTTGAACGATTCGACTAATAAAGAATGTTCTAAACAACGGAGTCTTGTGTGCTGTACGATCACGTGCCTACTAACCTGTGTATAACACTATTATATATTTCCCAGTCCTCCACTTCATCTCCTCTTTTGACAGTATCTGGGTATCCCCATCTTTCTGAACGGCTATTAAAGTCTCCGACAACAATGCAATTTGTGTCAGTTATTTTCATGTTTGAGAGTGTAAGATCCTTATCTGCCGGGCTATACAGATTGTAAATTCTTGTTTTCACGTCCTTTATCATTATATCAACACCTATAATTTCCGTTTGGTTGTCAGAGATCACAGATACTTCGCTGCAAGGTATTGTATTTCGTTGTAAGTATTACAACTCCTCCTTTGTGTCCTTCGCGGTCAAAACGTGTGGCCTGATATCCCTCGACTGAAAATGTGCGATTGGCGTTGAGGTGTGTCTCTTGAATGCATGCCACATCTATTCTATCTTTATGAAGACGCTGTGTTAGGGAGCTTCTTGTTATAAAACTCCTCGGCATCCATTGTAGTATGTTGAGTGTTTGGTCAATAGCGCTTAACCAACGACTCCTCTGGCCTGGACATCACCGCACAGGGAAGGTGACCACAGTAGTCATGTGTGGACCCCCTCGAGGCAGGGGGCCGCGGCACTATCCACGGCCTGATGGGACTCACGGATAAGCACCATATCGATTAATTACATCTGTGGCATCATGAAATGATAAAGTTACGTTTGCACTTCTTGTCAAGCCTGAGGGCTCAGTAACGTCCGATTTCGACAAGCATTGTTCGGGATGCTTTCCCTAGCTTTCTTGACTTGTCCCCAGTCCCTACCTACAAGCAGCAGGTTGTACGTCTCTTCGTCTGGTCCCCGCTCCCATGACCTGTCCGACATGGGTGACCTACCAGTAGCTGTGCTACCCGCCGGCATATGCTCTTGGGGTCCTTGACGCTGTCAACGCCTCTACCTCGTCAAGGTGGACGCACGGCAGAGGGCTTTCTTTGTAAATGATGTTCTATTAGTGTTCATTGCATGCTGTTTCTTGTCATCTCTGAATTTTCCAGTGTAGTTTTTGTATTTATAACTGTAGCCTTCTACCCCTGTTTACTTTCATTTTCTTCTTTCTTCTATTAGGCTGAATGTTCTCTCTGTGGTATATCATTACTTTTATGTAAACTTATTTTTAGGAATCAACTTTTGTACTGATGAGATAGTCTGTTGCTTGAATGGTTGCTTCAGCAAGTGTCATGTCTTTTTGTACTGCCATGAACACCTCAGACTTGTTTTGTACTTTTAATGTTGTCCTCAGTTGGTACAACACTCTATTGAACCATATTGGTCAGGCTTCTTTTATCACCTTTCTAATGTTATCTTGAAATCTGCAGCAAGTAGATCATGATCTGTTCCACAGTCTGCTACTGTGGCTGTTTTTGAGGATGTTAATCTCCTCCATCTTTTTTGTATTAAGATGCAGTCACTTTAGTTCCTGCTATTACCATCAGGCTACTGAGCGTAATCTTGCCTAGAAATCAACATACAGCTGAAAGATGCTGGTGTTGACAGCGATGTCCTGTAAAGGATATGCCAAAAAAAAAAAAAAAATTACCATCAGGTGAGTTCTCAAAATACATGATAGGCACATAAGTTGGTACATAACTCCAGGAGGGCTTATTTCTTGATGTTGCTAAACTCTTTAACTACCATAAGATGGTACTTAGTTAACTCCAGGAGGGCTTATTTCTTGATGTTGCTAAACTCTTTAACTACCATAAGTTGGTACATAACTCCAGGAGAGCTTATTTCTTGATGTTGCTAAACTCTTTAACTACCATAAGTTGGTACATAACTCCAGGAGGGCTTATTTCTTGATGTTGCTAAACTCTTTAACTACCATAAGTTGGTACATAACTCCAGGAGAGCTTATTTCTTGATGTTGCTAAGCTCTTTAACTACCATAAGTTGGTACTTAGTTAACTCCAGGAGGGCTTATTTCTTGATGTTGCTAAACTCTTTAACTACCATAAGTTGGTACATAACTCCAGGAGAGCTTATTTCTTGATGTTGCTAAACTCTTTAACTACCATAAGATGGTATTTAGTTAACTCCAGGAGGGCTTATTTCTTGATGTTGCTAAACCCTTTAACTACCATAAGTTGGTACTTAGTTAACTCCAGGAGGGCTTTTAAAAAAATGTTGTTTCATTTTTTAACTACCTTATGTTGCGGAGTCAAACTTTGATTTGTAACATAGCTTTGAACCCAATACCTAAGTCATAACTACAAAATATCAGCTTTCTAGTAGCTAGTTTAGTTTAGTTTAGTTGATGGATCAACATCACAGCACACGGGTGTAACCCATAATGTAATAGCTAGATTAATGGTGGGCATTAAACATATGTGCTCCCGGGAAGGTTAACCCGGTCAACAACTGCCTGCAGAAGTCGGATGTGTCGGCCTAATGGCACAAGAACGCAGCTCTGCTGTAAACAGGCACAACACAATCACATCCAAAAAACAACTCTCGATGAACACAGAAGAAGAAGAAACATATGTGCTTTTAGTAAGTGATAACATGGTTAATGCAGTTTGAAATTATTTATACATTCATCACGTGTCCTGCCAATTGACATATGCGTTCTTGTCTCTTCACATATCTAGGCTTGTTATGGATCAACTCTGCTGATATTTCTTCATGCCACCGTCTCATTCCATCCATGATAATTTCTCTTGGTCCGCCTCTCCCCTCACTGATCTTTCCCATTGTCACATTTACATGATGAAAGAATGCTCCTAGTCTCTTTATTATATTTGTGTATGTTATACTTTCATTAGCTTCTACCATGCAATCATTGGTTGTTATTCTGGCAGTCAAGTAATATTCACATTTGTCTCAGGAACCACATCTCTATAGCTTCCAAACTCAAGTGTGTTCACGTACATTCCAAGATTCACTGCCATATAGCAAAACAGGTTCTATGTAACATTCAGTACTCTTTCTGACATTCAATGATAGTGACTTTGTGTAAGATACTTTTCATTTTCTGAAATGTGGCTTTTGCTTGACCTATTCTGCCTTTAATCTGTGCCATGCATCTTCTATCTGATATTATGATTGTCCCTAGGTATTTAAATTTATCTTCTTGGTTAAGCATTTTCCCTTCTATTATTCACATTTTGATGTTATCGTTTTCTTTGACATATTACTGCCATGCTTGACTGAGACTGACAGCCCAGTTATATATTAGATGCTATCTGAGTGAAATTCTCCACTTCTTTTATTTCATGGCAGCTACCATTACTTGACTCTTCTGCGTAATCCAGTGCATCGATTTCTGAGTGAGTGGCAGCATGTACAAAGAGGAGCTACGTGGAAATCTGCAAGACATCATTGCAATGGAAAAGATGCATCGCTGGGAGAAGTTCCGTTTTGTTTTAGTGGTGTCAATTGGTCAGGAGTTTCACTGGATGAGTTTCTGTCCTGCAAGTAAATATTTTGTGTTTATTGTTTGTGTTTTGAAAGGCGTATTGATAACGTGTTGATTAGTTTATAGAGATTCGATTTTGATGTTTATGCACCAGAACATAGCAACTTGGATGGAGAAATATAATGACAGATTTGAAAGAAACCAACTTATCAAGAGAACTTATTATTCATAAAAAATAACTCACAATCCTTGCACATGTCATGAAGGGTAAACTGGAAAATGTCATGACAACAGCGTGTAAGGTTGAAGGGCAAGATATAGGAAGACCTAAATAGATGACACTGGACAGTTTAGGATCATTCTTTTTCTGCCTTTCATCTCCCAGTGGAGTATACACTCTGAACCAATTCATGCCAAGCTCTTTGTAGACTTCTTCACAATTGGTTGGATTGTGCAGGTAAAATGTTCTACGGATGAGGTAACCAGTCTCATGCCAATCCACCTTTCCCAACATGCATGGCAGGTGACGGTGTTGAATCCAAGTGGCAAATTTAACAATAACCTTTGATACAGGATGTCATCTATTGGATATTAATACTCTTTCTTCTTCTTCTTCTTCTTCTTCTTCTTCTTCTTCTTCTTCTTCTTCTTCTTTTTCTTCTTCTTCTTCTGCGTTCATCCGGATTTTTTGTGTGTGGACGTGACTGCGTTGTGCCTGTTTACAGCAGAGCTGCGTTTTTGCGCCGTTAGGCCGACACATCCAACTTCTGCGGGCATTTGTTGACCAGGTTAACCTTCCCGGGGATACTCTTTCCTAGAAGTGAGGGAATGCTTAAAGCATTCTACAAAAAACAAATGAAAACAGTAAATTAGATTTAGAGTCCAGATATACTTGGGTGCATTATGAGAAATAAATTGGATTACTTGGTGACAACTGGCAATATTGATGGGAAAACAACTGGCAAGATTGATGGGGAAAGAGCAAAGGGAAGGCAGAGATAAAAATATTTAGATGGCTTGGCCACTAGGCATGTTTGAGACAAGAACACAAAGCCTATCCAATATTAGATGATTGTATGAGATAACAAACACAAAGCCTATCCAATATTAGATGATTATATGAGATAACGAACACAAAGCCTATCCAATATTAGATGATTGTATGAGATAACGAACACAAAGCCTATCCAATATTAGATGATTGTATGAGATAACAAACACAGAGCCTATCCAATATTAGATGATTGTATGAGATAATGAACACAAAGCCTATCCAATATTAGATGATTGTATGAGATAACGAACACAAAGCCTATCCAATATTAGATGATTGTATGAGATAACAAACACAAAGCCTATCCAATATTAGATGATTGTATGAGATAACAAACACAGAGCCTATCCAATATTAGATGATTGTATGAGATAATGAACACAAAGCCTATCCAATATTAGATGATTGTATGAGATAACGAACACAAAGCCTATCCAATATTAGATGATTGTATGAGACAAGAACACAAAGCCTATCCAATATTAGATGATTGTATGAGATAACAAACACAAAGCCTATCCAATATTAGATGATTGTATGAGATAACGAACACAGAGCCTATCCAATATTAGATGATTGTATGAGATAGCAAACACAGAGCCTATCCAATAATAGATGATTGTATGAGATAACCAACACAGAGCCTATCCAATATTAGATGATTGTATGAGATAACAAACACAGAGCCTATCCAATATTAGATGATTGTATGAGATAACCAACACAGAGCCTATCCATTATTAGATGATTGTATGAGATAACCAACACAGAGCCTATCCATTATTAGATGATTGTATGAGATAACCAACACAGAGCCTATCCAATATTAGATGATTGTATGAGATAACGAACACAGAGCCTATCCAATATTAGATGATTGTATGAGATAACGAACCACGACACAAGATGATGCTTTCACTTTTTTGTGTGTGCATTCGCTCGATTTGAACCCAAAGTCCATATATGTGCTACTTCTGGTGCACTTAACTGATTTTTACATGTGGATTAACTTTTCCTATTACCAGTGTCCTTTGCTATGAGGGAAACTCTCTCCGACTTCTGAGGTATTTGTAATTTACATCCCCATGTCATGGATGAGAAGTCAGCATTTTAGTCCAACTGACCGATGGAGGGGTTAAACCCACCATCTCGGCATCAATGTACCGGAAGTTCAGAGCGAGAATTCTTATCTATTTGACCATGCTAACATCCGCGCTTTCGCTTTAAATGTCTTTAATATTTCCATGTGTCACTATTCCTCCCCCACACAAGTTAATGTCCATCCACTCAGTCTCAGTTACTAGATCTTGGAACCATTTTTAATGGTATCACACTGATCTCTTGGATGATGAGATCGAAAACCTAGCCTTCTCAGATTAGGGTGAAAAACCAGAGTCCCCCCCCAAAAAGGTGCACATTTGAAAAATCCCATGGCAGTTGAAAATTGTAGAATAGGCCGTAAGGCCACTGCCTGGGTAAAATTGTTAGGAAAGGAAACCTACCCATTGATACAGCCTGTTACCTTGTGTGGCATAGAAATGGAAGTAAAGCAGGCACACATGCCAGCTGACGTTGGACACACTTATATCTTTTATGTTGTTCCCAATTTATTGTGGCTGGCTGGTCTTTTCTAAGCATTTGCCTGTGTAGTTTCCAGAATCAATGTCTTGTCACCAATGAGAGGTGCATATATCAAAGAGAAACACATAAGGTTTTCATTGCAACTGTCCCACCCCCACCTCCATCTCTCTCTCTTTCCCTCTCTCTCTCTCTACATCCGAATGGCCCAAATTACCTTTGGCCATTGTTTAAATATAATGAAAAACACAGTAAATGTCTAAATATAATACACATCCCGAAGTCTAGCATACTCCACAGCTCATCCTTGGGACAATCTTCCACAAGAAATCAAAGACATCACCAATCCTTACACATATAATCACAAATTATTCGAACACTATCTCAGTACAGATTACCTTCCCCCTTAATAATAAAAACAACAATAATAAAACCCTAGTATAACCGTCAGTCTCCTTTTGGTAGACCAGTATGTTCCCCATAACTAATAACTGCTGCCACATCATTCATTAATTTTAGTGAGTCATGTAGTAGTGATTTTTGCATTTCTCATATGCCTTTATAATGCATATCATTTATATTGTTGTTCTCAGTTAGCCTCGAATGATGTGTGGATGAAATAATGTATGAGAGTGATAGAAGGGCAGAATGTTAGACGGGCCTGCGTGTGCAATTTTTAACCCTTTAAAAATAGTTTGTTCCTTCATTCTCTCTCTCTCTCTCTCTTCTCTCCCTTTCTTTGTTTTTGTTTTGAATGCAGAATTTTGGAAATTAAAATTTGTTTGATTTATTAAAATAGATAATCTGTCAATTGCTGATTAAATCCCACCTTGTTTCAGACATAACCTGGCCTTCAACCGCATGACCCGAATGCTGGCAAATTTATCAAAAGTGAACTGCTACAACCACACAGGACTCGGCCAGCAGCAGGTTGACCAGATCCTCCTCCAGAGTGCCAAGGAAAACCTCTTAGACATAGCATTCTTTGGGATTCTGGAAGAACAACTGAAGACACAGTTCCTATTTGAGAATAACATGGGCATCAAATTTATTAACCATTTCCGACAAAAAGATGAGACTCATGCATCTCATATAGAACTTTCAGACGAAGTGATGAAGAGAGTCCTAGAGAAGAATCGTTTAGACATTGAACTGTACCAGTATGCCAAGGATTTGTTTTTACAGCGTGTTGTGTATACAGAGCAGAGATTGGGACACACTGTGCAGGAGTATTTCAGCCACGTTCGAGATGCCTTAAGAAGTTTTGTGACTGTTAATGAGAATATGAAAAAGGTTCAGCATGAGGATGAGTATGATAATGAAGAAGAGTATGTTGAGGAAACAAGTGTTAACCCAAGTAACATTAATTTACAGGGAATTAGATGAGTGCCAGGGGTAGTGCTGAATGTTGTAATGAATCCTTTTATAAAGCACCATGGAAAAAGTGCAGTGATTGTTTACATTTTGTCCTCATTTCCCAGTGAGATTGTGAAGTGATGATTTTAATTTGTATTTGTAGCTCAGTGAGGTGGTGAAGCTGTAATTTTAATGTATCCTCATAGCCCAGTGGGATAATGCAGTAATTTTAAGTTATACTCATAGTGCAGTAATGGTCACCTAGCTTAGTGAGATTTAATTTATCCTGATTATGGCCCAGGAGTGGAAGTGATAATTTTAGTTTATCCTCATAGCCCAGTGAGATAGTGAAGTGATGATTTATTCTCATAGCCCAGTAAGATAGTGAAGTGATGAATTTAATGTATCCTCATAACCCGGTAAGATAGTGAAGTGATTTTAATGTATTCTCATAGCCCCTTGAGATAGCAAAGTGATTTTAATTTATCTTAATAGCCAAGTGAGATAGTGAAGTCCTGATTTTAGTAAGATTTTTTTAGATGATTTTTAAAAAATAATCACATTGGGCTTGAGTGTAGGCATTCAAAGTCAGATAGTGAAGTGATGATTTATCCTCATGGACTATTGAGATAGCGAAGTGATGATTTTAATGTATCATAGACCAGTAAGAAAGGGAAGTGATGATTTTAGTTTATCCTCTTGTCCCGTGAGACAGTGAAGTGATGATTTTAATGTATCCTGGTTAGAGAAAAAATTGTATACATGTTTTAATTGTAACATTTCAGTGAGATAGTGAAGTGATGATTTTAATTTATCCTCATAGCCCAGTTAGATAGTGAAGTGATGATTGTAATGTATCCTCATAGCCCAGTGAGATGGTGAAGTGGTGATTTTAATACTGTTTTATAATCACATTGGGCTGTGAGTGAAGGGAGTGACCAGCAGGAACTACGGAAGCAAGAATTAGCACTTAATTCATGGCCAGGTGATGTGATTTTCTATACCGATGGCACTGTGTTAAGAGGCAGAAAAGTGCCTGGGGATTCATAAAAGAAAATGGCCGATATCTGGTAAATGAGAGCTTGGTATATGACACCACAACCTCAAGCCTGAGAGTGGAGGCGGTTACTGCAGCTTCCAACTGGTTAGAGAAGAAATTGTATACACATGTTGTAATTGTAACATTTCAGTGAGATAGTGAAGTGATGATTTTAATTTATTCTCATAGCCTTGTGAGACATTGAAGTGATGATTTTAATGTATCCTCATAGCCCAGTGAGATAGTGAAGTGATGATTTTAATGTATCCTCATAGCCCAGTGAGATAGTGAAGTGATGATTTTAATGTATCCTCATAGCCCAGTGTAATAGTGAAGTGATGATTTTAATGTATCCTCATAGCCCAGTGAGATACTGAAGTGATGATTTTAATGTATCCTCATAGCCCAGTGAGATAGTGAAGTGATGATTTTAATGTATCCTCATAGCCCTGTGAGATAGTGAAGTGATAACATTAATGTATCCTCAAATTACTGTGAGATAGTGAAGTGACGACATTATCCTCATAGCCGTGACTTAATCCTCATAGCGAAGTGATGATTTAAATTTATCCTCATAGCCCAGTGAGATTGTGAAGTGATGATTTTATTATGATTTTAATAATTTTTTATATTCACATTGGGATGTGAGTGTAGGGAGTGGCCAGCAGGCACTATGGGAGCTGGAATTAGCAATTAATTCATGGCCATTCTTGTTCTGGTGATGTGATTTTCTATACCGATGGCTCTCTGTTAAGAGGCACAAAAGTGCCTGGGGATTCATAAAAGAAAATGACCAATATCTAGTAAAGGAGAGCTTGGCATATGACACCACAACCTCAAGTCTGAGAATGGAGGTGGAGGCGGTTACTGCAGCTTCCCAGTGGTTAGAAAAAAAATTGTATACACATGTAATTGTAACATTTCAGTGAGATAGTGAGGGGGTGATTTTAATGTACCCTCATAGCCCTGTTAGATAGTGAAGTGATGATTTATCCTCATGGACCATTGAGATGATTGTAATGTATCTTCATAGACCAGTAAGAAAGTGAAGTGACGATTTTAATGTATCTTCATAGCCCAGTCAGATAGTGAAGTGATGATTTATCCTCATGGACCATTGCATTCATTCTTCTTCTTCAGCGTTCCGAGCCATTGAGGTTCTTTGCTGCAGATACAATCCGTCTCCATTTGTCTCTCTGGTGGACCTTCTCTTGCCAGTCGTTGATTCCAAGTGCTTGTAGGTCTGTACATGTATTATCTCTCCACCGCCTTCTTGGTCTACCGCGGGGTCTAAGGTCATTTATTTCCTGAGTGTAAGCGAGTTTTGTTTCCCTATTATCTTCCATTCTTTCTATATGCCCCAGCCATTGTAGTCTATTAGCCTTCATGATACCAGTGATTAGCGGGGACTTAAACAGATCATAAATGTCTTTGTTACTTCTTCTTTTCCACTCTCCACTTTGTGTATCCCTAATGGGTCCAAAGATGCGTATTAAAACTTTGTTCTCAAAGGTTTGTAGCAAGGCTTCGTCTCCTTTCGTTGTACTCCAGGTTTCAGAGCCATACAGCACAACTGGTCTGATCAGTGTTTTGTATATTGTGATCTTGGTGTAACAAGATAGCGCATTGTGCATAGTATATCTTATTTCCAGAATTGATTCTAGTTTGTATTTCTTCCCTTATGATGTTGGAGCAGTTGAAGATTGTACCCAGGTATTTGTATGTTTCCGTTCTTTTAATGGTCATATTATCTATTTGTATGTGGCCAGAGTTTTTAGCCATTCCTTCTCTTGAAATTACCATATATTCTGTCTTATCTTGGTTGATAACCAGGCCCATCTGTTGGGCTTTTTCCTTTAAGTGAGTCAATATTTCCAATGTCTTTTGGTCATTTTCCCCTATAATATTGCATTCATAACAAAAGAAAATGGCAGATATCTAGTAAAGGAGAGCTTGGCACATGACAGCAAAACTTTGAGTCTGAGAATAGCGATGGAGGCAGATACTGCATCAGCACTTGATAATTTCAGTGAGATTGTGAAGTGATGACTTGAGTGTATCTTTATAGCCCAGTGAGATAGTGATGAGATGATTTTAATGTATCCTCATAGCCCAGTGAGATAGTGAAGTGATGATTTTATTTTATCCTCGTAGCCTAGTGAGATAGTGAAGTGAATATGATTTATCCTCATAGCCCAGTAAGACAGTGAAGTGATTTTAATTTATCCTCATAACCCATTGAGATAATGAAGTGATGATTTATCCTCATAGCCCAGTGAGACAGTGATGTAATGATTTTAGTGTATCCTCACAGCCCATTGAGATAGTTAAATGATTTTAATTTATCCTCATTATATTGCACTGATTATTCTGTTTCCTCACAACTCGGTGAGATACGGTCCAGTGAGACGGTGAAATACCGCTTTAATTGTTCATCATAGCCCAGTGAGAAAGTGAAGTGATGATTTATCCTCAAAGCCCAGTAAGATAGTGAAGTGATGATTTTAATTTATCCTTTTTAAAAAAAAAATGTATATCCCTTACAGGACGATGCAGTCAACACCAGCATTTGTCAGCTGCTGTTGATGTACTAGGCAAGATTACACTCAGTAGTTTGCCATTGCTTTCTGAGAGACCGGCTCATATACCCCGTAAGTTACCGACGCTGCGAGAACCGCTACCAATTCTCATGCACATCACATCACTCATGAGAGTATACAGGATTACAGAGAAAGATGCTAACCCCTAGGCCAGGGAGACCGGCTTATCCTCATAACCCAGTGAGATAATGAAGTGATAATTTATCCTCATAGCCCAGTGAGACAGTGAAGTAATGATTTTAGTGTATCCTCACAGCCCAGTGAGATAGTTAAATGATTTTAATTTATCCTCAGGGCCCAGTAAGATTTTAATTTATCCTCATATTGCACTGATTATTCTCATATTTCCTCACAACTCTGTGAGATACGGTCCAGTGAAATAGCGCTTTAATTGATCCTCATAGTCCAGTGAGATAGCTCGGCATATGACACCACAACCTCAAGTCTGAGACTGTAGGTGGAGTCAGTTACTGCCGCTTTCCACTGGTTGGAGAAAAAACTGTAAACATGTTATGACAGTAACTGATTCACAAAGCATGCTGGCAAAGGTGAAGACTGACATGCTTTGTGCAGAATGGCTTACATCGATTCAGAGGTTGCGGGTTGTGAGCATTCGCTAAATCTTTTCTCCAGGACACTGGTGTGGTTGGAAATAAACAGGCAGACAGATTGACTGGAGCTGCATCAAGGGGTGTTTTGATGCATGTGAGGGCCCTGTGGGAGAATGTGTGATTAGTGCAGAGGAACATGGTCTAGAGAGAATGCAGCAGAAAAGGGGTGGTCAGAGGATCTGGTCGTCAGTCAGAGGTAAAGCAAGATAGACATATAATCAGATTGAAATCGGAACCTTTAGTATTGAAACTCAGGATGTTGAAGGTGACTGAGTGCTTAGGGAATGCCTGAGGGCAGTGATGTTGGTTCTTAACCCAAACTTTAAAAAAAAAAATTTAATCTAGGCTACTGGCACGACAGCCTAAAATTGGCACCAGGAAACGTCTTGGGAAGTAAAGATACTGACCAGTGCCCATTAGTCTATATATAGGTTTAGCACCATGTACCCAATTTGCTGTGGGACTGTAGCAGTCTCTTCTTCCGTAAAAGAGCATGGACTCTCGACCAACTCATGCCAAGCCCCATGTAGATTTGTTCTTGCTTGGTTGGGTTTTATAGCTAGTTTCATCTATGGCATGAGGTAGTCAGTCTCATACCAACCCTCAGTCGCTGCTTACAACATGCATGGTAATCACAGCATCACTCTTCCTTGCTTCCCTGATGGACCCCATTGGGTGCAGAGAGATGGTCAACTCATTTACAAGACACTAACAGCTCAAAGGCCAGTTTCCATCTGTAGTGACTGCAAAATGGTTCATGATTCATGTTTGTATGTTGCAGCAGGAAAGATGCATGTTCTCACCATGTTCACTCGTTTGTTTGCTGGTGTTGTGTCACTGGCGCCTAATGTTGTTTAACTTCAGCATTGCAGTGGCCAGTCCTAATGTTTAACTTCAGCAATGCAGTGGCAGTCCTAATGTTTAACTTCAGCATTGCAGTGGTCAGTTCTAATGTTTAACTTCAGCATTGCAGTGGTAGTCCTAATGTTTAACTTCAGCATTGCAGTGGCCAGTCCTAATGTTTAACTTCAGCATTGCAGTGGCCAGTCCTAATGTTTAACTTCAGCATTGCTGTGGCCAGTCCTAATGTTTAACTTCAACATTGCAGTAGCAGTCCTAATGTTTAACTTCAGCATTGCAGTGGCCAGTCCTAATGTTTAACTTCAGCATTGCAGTGGCCAGTCCTAATGTTTAACTTCAGCATTGCAGTGGCCAGTCGCTAATGTTTAACTTCAGCATTGCAGTGGCCAGTCCTAATGTTTAACTTCAGCATTGCAGTAGCAGTCCTAATGTTTAACTTCAGCATTACTGTGGCCAGTCCTAATGTTTAACTTCAGCATTGCTGTGGCCAGCCGCTAATGTTTAACTTCAGCATTGCAGTGGCAGTCCTAATGTTTAACTTCAGCATTGCTGTGGCCAGTCGCTAATGTTTAACTTCAGCATTGCAGTGGCAGTCCTAATGTTTAACTTCAGCATTGCTGTGGCCAGTCGCTAATGTTTAACTTCAGCATTGCAGTGGCAGTCGTAATGTTTTAACTTCAGCATTGCTGTGGCCAGTCGCTAATGTTTAACTTCAGCATTGCAGTGGCAGTCCTAATGTTTAACTTCAGCATTGCAGTGGCCAGTCCTAATGTTTAACTTCAGCATTGCTGTGGCCAGTCCTAATGTTTAACTTCAACATTGCAGTAGCAGTCCTAATGTTTAACTTCAGCATTGCAGTGGCCAGTCCTAATGTTTAACTTCAGCATTGCAGTGGCCAGTCCTAATGTTTAACTTCAGCATTGCAGTGGCCAGTCCTAATGTTTAACTTCAGCATTGCAGTAGCAGTCCTAATGTTTAACTTCAGCATTACTGTGGCCAGTCCTAATGTTTAACTTCAGCATTGCTGTGGCCAGCCGCTAATGTTTAACTTCAGCATTGCAGTGGCAGTCCTAATGTTTAACTTCAGCATTGCTGTGGCCAGTCGCTAATGTTTAACTTCAGCATTGCAGTGGCAGTCCTAATGTTTAACTTCAGCATTGCTGTGGCCAGTCGCTAATGTTTAACTTCAGCATTGCAGTGGCAGTCGTAATGTTTTAACTTCAGCATTGCTGTGGCCAGTCGCTAATGTTTAACTTCAGCATTGCAGTGGCAGTCCTAATGTTTAACTTCAGCATTGCAGTGGCCAGTCCTAATGTTTAACTTCAGCATTGCAGTGGCTAGTCACTAATGTTTAACTTCAGCATTGCAGTGGCCAGTCACTAATGTCTTCAGCATAGACATTCTCATTCGTTGAAAATACTGCAGGACAGAATTCAGGGGGGAGAGGCAATTCAAAAACCACTTAGGGGGTCAGACATACGCTGAGCTGAAGAGTGCAAAAGATATCACCTGTGTTATCGTGGTCGAACCATAAAGCCAGCAAAGTATAACACTAACCTACCATGTATGTAATGACTGAGGAGGGTGTGGCTGCATCATCTTGCAGAAATTTCTAGCCGTAAAATTTGAACCAATCATGAACGTATCTGCTCCATTGGAAGGCAGAAGTGGAGTTACATGATTGGACATAGCTTTTTGGACTGACAAACTTTATGATAATTAATCTTTCATAAATATACTCAAACATTCAACATATTTTTATGTTCAGTTTGCTCACACATAACAAGATAAATGCATTTATCTTGTTATGTGTGAGCAAACTGAACATAAAATATGTTCAATGTTTGAGTATATTTATGAAACAGGAAAAAAAAATAATGGTCACTTTTTTAATACGTTTGAAATGTAGTTGTACAGGAACTATGCAACAATTTATAACATTTGTTTGTTTTTTTCGTGATAAAAAGGAAGTCTGATACACAATATGTTGTTTGTTAAAAATATATTTTTATAAATATATATATATATATGCTTGCAACATTGGTAATAATTTTGTTTGCATACACACATGAGATTAAATAATTTTATTGTTGTTGTTAAAAAGAACATAATACATTAATTTTTGTTTTTAAATGAGGTAATAGCTTTCCTCTATTAACAGCATCCCTCGCCATCACGCAAACCCACGCCGACTTCAGAGGTACTTGTAATTTACGTTCCCAAGTCAAGGACAACAGGTCAGCATCTTAGTCCAGCTGTCCGGTGTAGGGGTTGAACCGCTAACCTCGGCATCAGGACACCAGATGTTTAAGAACAGGGTTCTTATCCATGCGGACCAGCAGAGGTCAGATATGAAGCATTATGGGATGTCACATAGCTTATCTACAGGGGTGGGAAAGCTGGAGATGGCAGTTTCTAAAGGTGTCATCATTCAGCTTTATGATAGCTTAGGTAGCAGGATGCTAAGTAACCACATACACTGAACAGATTAAAAATGACTACCATGTACAAAAGAAAAAATGTCTTTGCTTTGGAGATTGGATCACTGCCATTTTCAGAAGGGCAACAATGTGTTGTTGACCCATTTCCAGAGGATGAATGCTGTTTTCTCTGTAGGTGCTCTGGGATGCCTTTTGAAAAGTGCTGCTCCAGATCATATCCAACTCAATGATTAGATGATTAGAACAAAATTCCCTCCCCCCACACCCCCCCCCCCACACACACACACACACACACACATTTCCCACCACCTTCCTGCTGACTTAGCCATGGTTGGTCCTTAAGCTCACTTTGGCGGTAAAGTTTTGTAGTTTGAATATAAAGTAAAATGTGGCTGAGACAGCAGAGCATGCACATCAGTGCTGCAGGATTTGAAGTACAAATACATCTTGGGACAAGTGTCTCAATGTCGATGAGTTTGTTTAAAAAAAAAAAAGGTTAAAATATCCATTTGTAATGTTACCCTGCGTGAAAATTTGGTCATAAGTTGTGTGTATATGCAAGTTTATTTATTGCTGGTTTATTAAACAAAATTTATTTTAAAACCATATTGTTGAAATATCTGTTCTTTTAAAACTATCTGAATACTATGACTAGACATCTGATATGCATTTGCTGTTTTGTTAGAGAAGACCAGATATAAATTATATTGTAGAAAGAAAGGGGGGTGAGGGAAACATATTCCAAGGCAGCAACCATAGTCTTTTAGCAATTTCAAACTGTCCTGGGAAGTTTTTTTTCTTTTTCTTTTAAATAAGAGCAATGTTTCTTGAAAAAAGCTGCCAATGCTGTGGGATTCCAACTCAACCCACCTCACCTATCCATCCACTGTGGTGGATTTTATAAACTTTGATGTTGGCCAAGGGATACATTTATGCTAACTGTATCGCCCCACACCTCCCCAGTGTTATGACTATGGGGGAAAGATGTGGGAGACACAGTACTTCTCCTTGTGTTATCAAATAGCCTTTTTTTTATGTCACTCTCTTGCTCACTCTCAAGAACGGACTTGAACAAACAAGAGTGCAAAACTGATTTCTCTTCTCTGACTTCAATTTGTCTAAAAACACACACCCAATACAAATATGCTCAGCACATCATGACACTTCAGGTCAGAGTGCTGAACACAATCAGCTCACATATTTTATATACAGTGTTTCTCAAACAATAAATAAAAACCCCACACTACCACATTGGAATCTTTGTTGATTTTTTGTCAAGATGGGCTGATGCAGACAATGTTGACATATGTCTCAGTCCATACTCTGCCCTCTGTGGAATACCCATACTTTTAGATCCAGCTTCAAACTCCTTGCCAGATGTGCTGGATATGGCCACAGATTTTAATTCCTTCTCATCCAACATCTTGTATTCCAGTTCACAGTCAAAGACTTCTTGGAAACACCTAGTAAACAATACAAAAACGAAACGTTACTAATAATCAGCCGGCTGTACAAACATCTATGTTAGACGGGCCTGCTTGCCAAATTCTTAACCCTTTAAAAAATCAAGTTTGTTTGTTCATTCTATCACTAGAAAACTCCTCAACACAAACTACTTTTATGGCAGCAGCATACTGTTCTTGGCCATACCCATCAACTCACATCAACCTATCTTTTTTGCC
Organism: Cepaea nemoralis; assembly: GCA_014155875.1. Lineage (NCBI taxonomy): Eukaryota > Metazoa > Mollusca > Gastropoda > Stylommatophora > Helicidae > Cepaea > Cepaea nemoralis. The sequence continues at coordinate 341,653 of JACEFZ010018699.1, read as the reverse complement.
ATATCCTGCAGATTCCCTCCCATATTTTTACCTCTAATTCTCCTCTCCTATGTTTTAAGGTTCTACATTGCTATGTGAAAATCTGTGATCCTGATTGCTTATGGATTGCTCTGCATTACATCATACACCTTCTGGGAGCAGTCTTGGTTGGCAGAGCTACTTTTCTAAACTTGTTTCATATTTGGATGGATATTGCAGCCAAAGTTTTGAGTCAGCCTTGTTTGGCTTGCATACATTTTATTCATTATACCATCTGTTAAGCCAATAAATGTGTGTGCTAGCAGTTTACAAAGAGAACACTGCTTGTGACCATGTCCTGTAGTCACATCCTCTGACAATTTTCTGTTAGCTGAACGTGATTCTGTTGAATAGGCATGGGATGTTGGATATTCCATTTATATATTATATTTAAACTGATCTTACAATACTGTAGTTAATATTTTTTTTTATATTTACAAATTCTCTTCCCCCCATATCCTTTACAATTAGTGCAGTAATTTACTTAAGACTACTTTAATGCCTCTAGATATAAAATATCTTTACTTGTCACAATCTTTTTCTATTTAGAGCTGTGTATTGTTACTAGCTGATCACATACCAAATATGTCCTGAGTGTGATTTAGCTTAGCCATGTCCCATAAACTTACCGAAGGAATGGCTTGACAGCATCTTTGTACTCCACTTTCTGATTCAGTTCTTTGGACAAGCTGGTCATTTCCATACCCTGGCTGGGTGGAGTATAGTGCTTAAACCAGTCTAGATTCACATTGCAGTTGAGGGCCACCCCGTGTGTGGTGACACATCGGCTTTCATGGAGGCCTACAAGTGAATATAATTTAACAATACAATAGACAACAAGACCAATGAATAGTAACATGGTAGGTATATATATATAATAGGTTTGGGGTAGACAGTCTAGGTTAGCAAAGGGGGGTAACAAATATATAAGCAAAACCTAACTGGATTAGAAAGAATTAAATAACAACTGCAGGGAATCAGGGGTAGAGTATAAAATCTGTAGGGACTTGGGAGTAACTTGTCTGGTTTAGGAGTTAAATAATAACTGTTGCGGTCCGGGAGTTGAGTGAGCTGCAGGAATCAGGAGGCGTTGAGTAACAACTGTCTGTGTAGGCATTAATTAAGGAAGAACTATAGGTGTCAGAGTTAAACAACGGTCTGATTAGGAGCTTACCTGTCTATATAGTAGTAGTTGAGTGTAGGGGGTCAGAAGCTGGAATAAAAACTGGCTGGTTACAACTGTTAAGATCAGATGTCATTAACTGTTGATATGCTCATGATGTAGAAAACAGAACACACTGGTTGTCTAAACAACATGGCAATGTTTCATGCTAGGTACTAATGTTACAGTATCTCCTTCCTGTTGTTTTTAAATTTTTTTAATGCCATGCAACCCTTTTCTTATCTCCATCTTATAGTATTCTATCTATTCATATATTTTTATCTCATGTTCCATTTTTCCTACATGCTTGTTTGTTGCTTTTATAATCAACCTGTGAAATCTAGATGAACTTGTTATGATGGCTGATTTGTTTTCTCAATGTGTTGTGTTATCCACCACAAGCATTGTTCATGCAACTCTTTCTGCCTTATCTCCCAATGAAGCACAGGACCTCAACTCACACCAAGCCCCCTATTAGTCAACATGACTGGTTGGCTTTTGTAGCTACCGTATTCTATGGGATGAGGTAGTCAGTTTCAAGCTGGCCCACCGTGATCTCCTCTAATGACATGCATGGCAGGTTACAGTGTTACTATTCTTTGCTTCCATTGTGGGTCCAGGCTACACAGGCAAATTCAACTAATTCACAGAAATCTGACTGACAGTTTTGGAAGCTGGAGCATGCTTGCCTGGTGGTCATGTGTTTAAACCCCTAAAATGGGTACCAGGAATTGTTCTGGAAAATAATAGTGGCCAATGTGATACTGACCACATGAACCAGCAAATACTGATTGGTCTTTGAGGGTAGCACCATATACCTCTTGTCTCAAGATGTGGGAAGAAGGTCCTGTTCTTTTTAATGAGTTTCACACTGGTGGTTTTGCCATTCTATCATGACTCTAGGAGCCACAACATGGTAAGTGCACTTAAGAAAGTGGTATTGAATCTAATCCCCTGCAAGAAATTTTATTCGTTTCAGTACGGTTAACAACCCAGGATAATATGTGAAAATAACATCCCCAGGTTCATGAATTTAGATACAAACATTGATCACACTGCACTTCTAAGTCAGTCTGTATCCTTAGATGATCATAAAATAACACAAAAATATAAGTAGCTATGAAAAATGCCGACCTACCAATCATGCCTATCTGGCGGTCTCCCACCCAGATTCCTGTTTGGTCTGTAGTTCGGCCAGTGACTCCAAAGTGCTTTATTGTATTCATCATAGTTTGTTCTAACTGACAAGCATACCTGCAACGTATACATTTTGTTAAGACTATATCAAACACATGGGAGTTTAAACATGCCAGAATAATAAAGCAGCCTCACAAATGTATAAATGAAGAGACAAAATATCTTCTATAGTTTCTTCTTCAGTGATCAATGTTTGCCCAGGTCAGTTATTAAAAATTGTCTTGATGGAGTCGAGTTAATTGCTTTGTTCCAGCCAACGTCAAGTTGAACTTGCATGCATTCTGCTGAGGCTGTTATATTCTTTCATAAAGTGTTCCGTCAACCCTGGGCTGATGTGGTGAAAAGACTCCGTCAACACATCACGAGTACTGTTAGTTTCAAGATCTTACATGATTTAAGTTTTCCATCGGGGGTTTGGCTAGAAATTCCACCACTAAGTCATGCACAGTAACCAGGGCCAGGTAGAATATTGAACCTTGGAAATTACACAAAAGCAGCTTTCAGTGCTATATTATTATAGCCAACCTGTCTCAATTTCAACCTGAAAAGCTCATTGCAACAATTACAATTTGTTTTCATTGATCTCAATGATCTAACAGGCAGACAGATTGGCTGGTGCTGCATCATTATGGGGTGATTAGATGCATGATAAGGCAGATGTATTGAAGGCCTCTGGGAGAAGTCATTAATGCAGAACAGACAGACTATCATGGCCTAGAGAGAATGCAACACCAAGGGGTGGTCAGAGGATCTGGTCGACAGTCACTAGAGGTAAAGCAAGACGAACATATCAGATTGCAATGGCCACAATGGTATTGGATTGATCGATTCAGTAACCGACATCGCAGCATTCGGGGCATTCCCATAAGCGCTCCGTCCCCATCCTCAGAAGGCAGTGAAGAGTTCCAACCCCAATAGTACCAGTAGCAATCTGATTATATGTGCATCTCGCCTTTCCTCCAAGCGCCGAGCATCGGCCAGATCCCCTCGTCACTCCACGCTGTCGCATTCTTGCCAGACCATGGTGATCCATTTGCTCCTCCGAGGTGTACACGTGCTCCCACAAGGCCGCAACCACGTCTGCCTTATCATGCATCAATACTCCACCAAGTTTTGCAGAGCCAGCCAATCTGTCTGCCTGTTCATTCCCCAGCACACCAGCATGCCCCGGAGAAAAGATCCAGACGATGCTTGCCACCTGTGACTTCCGAAGCGATGTAAGCCACTCGGCATGAAGCTTGCCTGTCCTCACCATACTCAGCATGCTTTCTGAGTCAGTTACAATCACGATGTGTGTGTGTGTATCGTATTCTCCATCCAGCGGAAAGTTGCACTGACTGCCTCCACCTCCATTCTTAAGCTAAATGTTGTGGTATAATGGTATTGGAACTCTACGCTGGTTGTTGAAGATGAGGACTGAGAGCTTATGGGAATGCCATGAGTGCAGTGATGATGGTTCTTGACTCAACTCAATGATCTTCCAGTTTTCAACATTCAGTTCAACCATTTTATATTGTCTATCCATCCTGTATTTATTTAGTCACTGTGTTCTACACTGAACATGATTGCACAATGTCTTATGTTCTCTGCAAGCTTCATTGCTTTAGCACATAGCCAGGTCAACTTAAAACATATCATTCACTAACTCTTTCCCTATTCTACCTGTGGTGTCATTCATTGAATCTCTTTTACTCTGTAGTATCATTCACTAGAGGTAGCATGGCTAATGGGTTTAATACGTTTGCGATTAAACTTCTGGTGTTCGGATGACATGGTAGTGGGTTCAACCCATCCACCGGACAGTTGGACTTCAACATTGACTTCTCGTTCAGAAAGCAACGGCAAACTACTGAACGTAAAATTACCTAGTAAATCAACCTGGAGTTGGGGTTGATAGCAACCTCCTACAATTTTAAAATCCAGTGGTGTCATTTACTAAATCTGTCCTTTCTACCTGTGGTATCATTATTGATATCTGTCTTCCACTCTGTAGTATATCATTCATTAAATGTCTTCTACAATGAGGTATCTATTAAATCTCTTTAATCCTGTAGTGTCATTTACTAAATATTCTCTCTTTTACTCTATGTAGTCATTCACTCAGTCTTTCTTTATCTACTATAAAGTTTAAGTAAACATTAACCCCTTTTCCCCAGTCTGAACACGTTCTCTCTATAGACTGCCAGCATGCCATGGTGGGATATAAGAGGGGGATTGCATCTTATGCTAAGGCATAAACTATCGCCTAATCACAATTTATTAAAAATACAGCCAATAGTAGATAGACCAAGATCTCTACACCCAATAGAGAAAATTAAGTGATCTTTACATTGGTTTTTCTTATTTTATGAGAAACAAGAAAGCTGCCAGTACTGGTTACGGAAGATAGTAATAAAACTAATTTAGGTACTTCAGTTTTAATTCACCACAACAAAGAACAATCCCTTCGAGCCTCATTTGCATCGGTCCGGCAATCATTTTCCGGTTAAGTGTTTGGTGGACTGCTGGACCGATCGATGGATGTTTTAAAGTTTTTGGGAGCGTAGGGCCCTCACTGTCGACCCTAATTTACTCTATTAAAGCTTTTTCTTATTTTATCATGTTAACTACAATAATTTCTGTTTGTTAAAGGGTACTTTTCTGTTAATTCACCCCAAACAAACGGAATCCCAGTGTATGATGCCACATCCAGGGTTTCCCTGTGTTACGCCGTAGCTCGGTGTGCAATTCTATCGGTGTGAAATGTTCTATGCGGCGATGGTGCACTATTGCGGCGGTGGCCAGAATCGAACAATGTCAGCAAGAATGGTGTTAAACACATCGAGACCAGCGCATTTAGTCTGTTGACGCAGCCACATGAATTCGTACATGTAGGACTCTAGTAGATACCTGTGTGTGTGTGTGTTCCCATTCTGCCTCTTGTTTCTCTCCTTGACCGTTCTCCACATAAGCTCGATGCATTGAGTATGTGCGCACCGGTGGTAAGGTCGACATTCCCAACTGTAACTGGCAAAATGGAAATGCTTGTCAACTCTTGAGACCAGCAGTATATGAAAAGAATGATCTGTCTGTAGGGGAGACGCGAGGGCCTTGCAACCATGTGCCTTGTCTCAGCGGGATGTTCTGCCGACATACATGGTGAATGTCGGCATATCTCCATCTGTCCTGACGCTCAGTCAGCGATTGCACCATGGCGTGATTATGAGAACAGCCAGAATGTCAGATGCACCATGATGCTGCAGAAAAGCAACTCGGCTACTCTGCTGGTCGTGGACAGCAGCAGCTGCTGCCAGTTCCCAGAAAACTCATGATGATGAGAGACACACACAAATACACAAAGTCACACAGAAACGGTTGCCAAAGCCAAAGAAACACTGTGGGGGGGGGGGAGGGGGGGGGGGTCAATTGAAACACACTGACATGCACTACACCCGAACACAGAGGAGATCACCATCAGTGCTAAATATAGCTGGTGACCCTAAATATAGCTGGTAACGTTTGTTTGGGGTGAATTAACAGAAAAGTACCTGTTAAAGTTTACAGAAACTCATTGCTTGGTATTAAGTTTCTGTAAGTACCTGAGTTTCTGTAAGTACCAGAACTCCATTCCTTTATCATTCTCTATTACTGTTTGCCAGAACTCCACATTCTATGGTTACAATTCAGGCAGAACTGACATGCAAGATGTAGATACTGCTTGTTCCAGTAAGACAATGATTATTAACACTTCAGTCTTCCTCTCATACATCCCTCCTTGCTGGAACCCACGCTAACAACTAAGCTCAAGCATTCTTATTTCATCTGTTAGCGTCTTCAACTAGTTGATTTTTTCATAGATCTTTAAAATGTCTCCCTGGCCCATCGTGAGTGAAAGTTTCAACCATTAATGCTTTTAAAATGAATGGATCTGCTCACTCCCCGGGATGGTTAACCTGGTCAACAAATGCCCGCAGAAGTCGGATGTGTATGCCTAACGGCGCAAGAACACAGCTTTGCTGTAAACAGGCACAACGCAATCACATCAAAAAACAAAAAAACTCTGGATGAACGCAGAAGAAGAAGAAGATCTGCTCACTCATTGCCTAGCATATCTATGAAAGTACTTGTAAGGGAGAAGTATCTAGGCACAGTATCCACTCATGCCACAACTGACCAATTTTAACTTTATGCAGTATGTACTAATAATCAGACATTGCTCAAGTGACTTGTGAACCAGCTAGCCACCTCAAACTTGCAGTGATTGCAGCCATTTCTATTTCCATGTTTTTAGCTGCATCCTATAGGCTCCATTCTGCGCAGCAATGACCTTACCCACAACTAGCCAAGGACCCCTAAAAAGATGTCTCATCATAAAACATTGGTCTATACTTAAGCATCATGGCACAATAATACTACTGAACTTTTACAAAAATTTATATCATAAAATGAATTAAATTGTGCTGTTTCATCAAGCCAGTGGCTGATGTTGGCGCAGTTTTTCAAATTTGTCTTCCCTAACCTTTCACTGTCCCCACTCCACCTACAAGGTAGCTGGTTATGTGTGCCTATCCCTATTCCTCATCCTATCAGTTATGGGAAACCCTGCAAGTATATATAATACAATACACATAACTCTTGGGGAGTCACTGGGTCATGCAAGCCCCTCTACACCACAAGGGTAAGACATCAAAGAGAGTTGTTTATTTTAAAACCATACACAGCTAGATATAATAGCAGAAACTTGGAGAGACCAGGTCATAGTTCCATGTATTGGGTTGAACGGTCCTTTTCAGCTAATAACTTTCAATGAAACATTTGAAATAAAAAGATCCAAACATATTTTTAAAAAAAATAACAAAAAACTAACCACTTTAAACTTGGTTTGAAGCGATGGAGATTCAAAATTGGATAGACTACCAACTGGCCAGGTCCATGAAATGTGAGAGGCCCTGCTCGGTTTGTCTTGTAGAACTCAGCACCTGTCTTCTTCAGTCGAAACTCATCACCTAGGGGGTCAAAAAACCACCATACAATAAAGTAGTTCCAAACTAGTGTGACTTAAATCTATCAACAGATGTGCTGGTATTTTAATAAGTGTTATGGAAAAACAAAATCACAACCCACAATCTTGATCTTTTGGGCTCTAAAATAACAGGATTTATTTCTGTCTATAAACTGGTAATCTGCCATTTGAGACACACTCAAGAGCTTTTGAATATTGTTTATTCTCAAAAACCATTTGTTTTAGGGATGTTTGAGCCATTTTGTTACTCCATCAATCAATCATGTGCCATGCCGGAAAGCGTGGGCGGTCATGACTCACTATTTCACTTGATCAACTGAGTCGCGGATCAGCTCAGTGTCCCGGTCTCATCCATGCCATGTGGCAAAGCCATCCAGGTATTTTCCTCTCGGTCTACCTCTTGGTCTGTTCCCTTCGATCTTGCCAGTTGTCACTAAGTTCTGCAATACATTTCTTTTCATAACATGTCAAAAAATTTTGACTGTCTACGTCTAATTTCTCTAATCAATTTACGATTGTCATTTGTCTCCTGTAGTACTTGGTCATTGGTTTTTCTGTCTGTCCATGGTATTCTTTGCATTTTCCTCAGAAACCACATTTCTGCAGCCATCAGATGTTTTTCAGCTTGACTGCTCATTGTCCAAGTTTCACATCCATACAAAAGAACAGGCTCTATGTATCCCCTCAACACTCTTTTTCTCGTTTCAATTGACATCTTTTTATAGGTCAGAATGTTTTTCATTTTGCTAAAGGCTACTTTCGCCATGGCGATTCTTGTTCTAATTTCTTCAAGGCATCTCCCATCAGATGTTATGACTGTTCTGAGATAATTGTACCGATTCACTTGTTGAAGAATAGTCCCATTTACTTGTATATTACATTGTGATATTTCGTTCTTCCTAGTGACTACCATAACCTGTGTCTTTTTACAATTTAATTCTAACCCCAGTTGCTCACTGTGTACAACAACCGCATCTACTAATTGTTGCAGATCCTGCGCATTGTCTGCAATCAATACTGTATCATCTGCATATCTAATGTTATTGATGTTTCGTCCTCCAATGCTGATTCCATTTATATCTTCTACATTTCTGAAAATATTTTCACTGTATAGGGAAAACAGATCTGGAGACATTACACATCCCTGCCTAACACCTCTCTTAATAGGCTGATATTGTCCCACTTCATTATCAATCCTTATGGCAGCTTGTTGTTTCCAATATATGCTTTTTATAAGTCTAATGTCTTTCCCATCAATTTGTAGATCCGCAAGCATATCCACCATGTTGACATGTCTAACTCTATCAAAAGCCTTTGTGTAGTCAATAAAGCAAAGATGAATATCCTTGTTTACTTATATAGCACGTTCAATAACTGTTCGCAGCATATACACAGCATTTGCTGTACCCTTTCCTTCTACAAACCCACATTGTTCTTCCCCTATTTCAGGTTGTATTTTCTTCCTCATTCTTTGCATGATAATTCGTAGCAAAATCTTTGTGATGTGACTCATTATACTAATTGTTCTATATTGATCACATTCATCTCTGACAACCAAACGGAAATTATAGGTGTTGACATAATGATAAAGGACGTGAAAATAAGAATCTACAATCTGTATAGCCCAGCAGATAAGGACCTTACACTCTCAAACATGAAAATAACTGACACAAACTGCATTATTGTCGGAGACTTTAATAGCCGTTCAGAAAGATGGGGATACCCAGATACTGACAAAAGAGGAGATGAATTGGAGGACTGGGAAATAGACTCAAATCTCCATCTACTCAACAAAGCGGATGACACACCGAGCTTCTACTCCAGAAGATGGCTTACCACTTCTACTCCAGACTTAGCTTTCTGCACAGGAGACATCCTCCACAAAATCGATCGCCATGTGCTGGACCAATTAGCAGGTAATGACCACAGACCAATCAAGCTTGAAATGAATATGGAGTATGTTCCACAGGAGCAAAAGCCCTTGCCCCGCTGGAATTACAAACGAGCAGATTGGGACAGATTTGCCATACTAACAGACAAATATTGTGAAAACATAAATACACGATATGGCAACATAAAGCAAATGGTGGAAAGTCTAAACAGAGCGATAATACAGGCAGCCACTGAGTCCATTCCAAGAGGAGCGAGGAAAAATTACAAACCATACTGGACTGAAGAACTACAAAGTTTGGAGGACAAAGTTGAAGATGCCAGGAAGACAGCAGAGAGAGAACAAACAATTGAAGCAAACATCTCTCTCAAAGCCATCTCAGCAAAATATAAAAGAACAGTAAATCAAACAACAAGAGATTGTTGGAGGGAAAAAACAGAAAACCTGAATTTTGACAGGGATGGAAACAAACTATGGAAACTAGTGAAAGCCATGAACAATGAAGGACCTAGAAACAAACAAATAACAATTAAACAAGGAAATGCCTTGCTTACAGGCAAAAAGGCTGCAAATGCACTAATGGAACACTATGCAAATGCAAACCACATTGATATTACAACCGAACAGAAGAAAGCAATCAAAGACAAACAGACACATCATAGAAATACAGAGACAGCAGCAGAATATATGATGGCAAATCTAACAATGGAAGAAATGGAACAGGCAATGAATACCCTAAAAAAGAAGAAATCACCAGGAAAGGATGGAATCACAAATGAAATGCTAATAGGACTAGGCACCAAGGCAAAGAAGAAACTACTAGCAGTCCTAAATAACAGCTGGAAGAGAGGAATAGTCCCACAGGCATGGAAGGAAGCTATACTAATACCAGTCCTAAAGAAAGGAAAAGACCTGGAAGAACCAAATGGCTATCGACCTATCAGTCTACTGAGCTGTGTAGGAAAATTAATGGAACGCATTATCAATGGCAGGCTAACATGGCATCTGGAAGAAAACAAACTCTTAACACCACACCAAGCAGGATTCAGAAAATACAGATCCACTGAAGATCAAATAACCTATATAGCTCAGGAAATAGAGGATGCTTTCCAAGAGAAAAAGCACACACTAGCAGTCTGGATAGATTTAGAAAAAGCATTTGATAAAGTATGGAAGGAAGGACTGAAAGTAAAACTGCAAAACATGCATGTTTGTGGAAAAATGTATAAATGGATCAGCCACTACCTTGAGAACAGAACTGCCAGGACAAAAGTACAAGGACAAACAAGCAAAATGATGCTGCTGGAGCAAGGTGTCCCCCAAGGAGGAGTTCTTTCACCAACATTATTCCTAGCATATATAAATGACATCACAGAAAATTTTCCAGCCAGAGTACACACATCCTCCTTTGCAGATGACCTAGCCATATGGACATCTGAAGAATATATTAGTACAGCTAACAGCAGAATACAGCAAGCCTTATTAGCGCTAGAGGACTGGTCAAAATCATGGCTAGTGAAGATAAGTGAGGAGAAAACAACATGCACAGTGTTCTCCCTCTCAAATAAAACTCAGCAACCTAAGCTGGTATTGAATGGAAAAATATTGCGCCATGAAGAAAATCCAAACTATCTAGGAGTCACCTTTGATCGTCGCCTGACATGGAAGACACAGGTTGAGAAAAATCGAACAAGAGCAAGGCAGAGAATGGCAATCATGAAAAAGCTTGCTGGTACAACGTGGGGAGCAGATGAGAAAGTTCTCAAGAAGTTATATACTGGACGGGTGAGGCCAGTACTGGAATATGGCATTGCAGCTTGGGCAACAGCAGCTAAGTCAAACTTTAACAAAATAAGTAGAGTCCAAAACCAAGGAATGCGAATCATAACTGGAAGCCTGAAGACAACGCCTATTAATGAACTAGAAAAGATCACTTGTTTACAACCAATGCAGGATAGAAGAGATAACAGAGCCCAGCAACAAGCAGAAAAATTTAGAAGATTGACAGACCACCCTATGTACAACAGATTTAATGGTTTTGGAAAGGGAAGACTGATGCGTAGCAACTTTGTAGAAACTGCAAAACGAAGGATTAGGGCAGATCCTATACTTAACATATCAACAGTCAAGCCCATACACAATGCACACAACTTCCCAGCTTGGAGACAGCAGCAACTGCCTGAGATGATAGAAAACATTCCTGGTATTGAGAAAAAGAACACTCAGCATGAAACCGAAAGAAGAGAAATAACCCTAAACTACATAAAAGAACATTACCTAAGCAGGAATTGGACCCATGCATATACAGATGGATCAGCCAAAAATTCAATAGAGAATGGAGGAGGAGGAATTCTCCTAAATTTAAAAATGGAGTGAAAAAAACACAGTCAGTGGCAACTGGAAAACTTTCAAGTAACTTCAAAGCGGAGTTAGAGTCTTTGAAAACTGCAGCAGAAATGCTCCTGATGGAGGAAAATAAAGAGAAGCAAATAGCTATCTTCACAGATGCAAAGTCAGCTGTCTCAATACTGAAGAGCAATAACAGCACAGAACTAACTGACCTAAGAGCAGCACTCCATGGTCTATGCCAGAAATCCAAAAAAGTTGTAATACAGTGGATCCCATCACATTGCAGTATACCTGGAAACGAAGAGGCTGACAGACTGGCAAAAGAGGGCGGACGACTACCACAGCCTGACATAGACATAACCTATAATGAGGCAAAGAGGTTGATAAAAAGCACTTATAGAACCAAATGGGAATCTGAGCATCCAGGCCATCAGAAGGATGATGCATATTACAAACTCGACCGAAGAGAACAAGTAGCAATCTTCAGACTCCGCACAGGACATAACAGGTTGAAATACCACTTGTTCAATAAACTAAAGATAGGAGATACTGATGAATGTAATTGTAGAACTGGAAAAATGACAGCAAAACATTTGCTGCAGGATTGCCCAACGTATGCAGAACAGAGAAAGATATTTTGGCCCACACCTGCTTCATTTGAGGACAAGCTCTATGGAGATATCAACAAGCTCAAGTTGACCGCAGCTTACTTTAACTACATACAGGTTGACATTTAAAGGTGCATGAAGACCCAGAGGCATGAAATGAAATAATGCTTGGATAGCAAATCCATTATGTGGAAAGTCCAAATCGAAAGCTCGCTGTGTGGGCTTCATAAAAGGTGGAAAAGTGTCCTAGTGGCACGAAATGGAATATTGCTTGATAGCAAATCCATTACGTGGAAAGTCCGAATCAAAAGCCCATTGTGTGGGCTTCATAAAAGGTGGAAAAGTGTCCTAGTGGCATGAAATGGAATATTGCTTGGATAGCAAATCCATTACGTGGAAAGTCCGAATCGAAAGCTCACTGTGTGGATGTCATCTGCAGACTGCATACTTCTGGTTTCCAGAAGAACAGCCTATGGTGAACGGAAGGCCCAATATACGGAAGTGAGGCTAAGCAGCCATGTGCAGGACGTGACGATTCCTTGGGTGAGCCCAGTACCAGAGCGCTATGTATCGGCTCTGCAAGTATGGAAGCCTCCTTGGATGGCGGGGAATGCCCATGGTCTGCCCCTGCCTTCCCTTGAGGGCTGACCAGGATCTTTGGCTGTTCTATATGGACCAGCTGGGATGGGGGATAACACCACAACAGTGAGAGTCAAACGTCCTAAGAAACCCCGGGAAGGTTAACCCGGTCAACAAATGCCCGCAGAAGTCGGATGTGTCGGCCTAACGGCGCAAGAACGCAGCTCTGCTGTAAACAGGCACAACGCAATCACATCCGAAAAAAAAACTCCGGATGAACGAAGAAGAAGAAGAAGAAGAAGAAGATCACATTCAAAGGCTCCTGATTTCTTTGGGATTGCAATAAATACAGAGTTACATAATTCAGAAGGTATATCTCCAGTATCATATCATCATCAATAACTGGAAGCCTGAAGACAACGCCTATTAATGAACTAGAAAAGATCACTTGTTTACAACCAATGCAGGATAGAAGAGATAGCAGAGCCCAGCAACAAGCAGAAAAATTTAGAAGATTGACAGACCACCCTATGTACAACAGATTTAATGGTTTTGGAAAGGGAAGACTGAAGCGTAGCAACTTTGTAGAAACTGCAAAACGAAGGATTAGGGCAGATCCTATTCTTAACATATCAACAGTCAAGCCCATTTACAATGCACACAAGTTCCCAGCTTGGAGACAGCAGCAACTGCCTAAGATGATAGAAAACATTCCTGGTATTTAGAAAAAGAACACTCAGCATGAAACCGAAAGAAGAGAAATAACCCTAAACTACATAAAAGAACATTACCCAAGCAGGAATTGGACCCATGCATATACAGATGGATCAGCCATAAATTCAATAGAGAATGGAGGAGGAGGAAATCTCCAAAATTAAAAAAATGGAGTGAAAAAATAACATTCAATGGCAACTGGAAAATTTTCAAGTAACTTCAAAGCTGAGGTAGAGGCTCTGAAAACTGCAGCAGAAATGCTCCTGATGGAGGAAAATAAAGAGAAGCAAATAGCTATCTTCACAGATGCAAAGTCAGCTGTCTCAATACTGAAGAGCAATAACAGCACAGAACTAGCTGACCTAAGAGCAACACTCCATGGTCTATGCCAGAAATCCAAAAAAGTCGTAATACAGTCGATCCCATCACATTGCAGTATACCTGGAAACGAAGAGGCTGACAGACTGGCAAAAGAGGGCGGACGACTACCACAGCCTGACATAGACATAACCTATAATGAGGCAAAGAGGTTGATAAAAAGCACTTATAGAACCAAATCCGGGAAGGTTAACCCGGTCAACAAATGCCCGCAGAAGTCGGATGTGTCGGCCTAACGGCGCAAGATCGCAGCTCTGCTGTAAACAGCACAACGCAATCACGTCCGAAAAAAAATTCCGGATGAACGAAGAAGAAGACGAAGAAGAACCAAATGGGAATCAGAGCATCCAGGCCATCAGAAGGATGATGCATATTACAAACTCGACCGAAGAGAACAAGTAGCAATCTTCAGACTCCGCACAGGACATAACAGGCTGAAATACCACTTGTTCAATAAACTAAAGATAGGAGATACCGATGAATGTAATTGTAGAACTGGAAAAATGACAGCAAAACATTTGCTGCAGGATTGCCCAACGTATGCAGAACAGAGAAAGATATTTTGGCCCACACCTGCTTCATTTGAGGACAAGCTCTATGGAGATATCAACAAGCTCAAGTTGACCGCAGCTTAATTTAACTACATACAGGTTGACATTTAAAGGTGCATGAAGACCCAGAGGCATGAAATGGAATATTGCTTGGATAGCAAATCCATTACGTGGAAAGTCTGAATCAAAAGCCCACTGTGTGGGCTTCATAAAAGGTGGAAAAGTGTCCTAGTGGCACGAAATGGAATATTGCTTGGATTGCAAATCCATTACATAGAAAGTCCGAATCGAAAGCTAACTGTGTGGATGTCATCTGCAGACTGCATACTTCTGGTTTCCAGAAGAACAGCCTATGGTGAACGGAAGGCCCAATATACGGAAGTGAGGCTAAGCAGCCATGTGCAGGACGTGACGATTCCTTGGGTGAGCCCAGTACCAGAGCGCTGTGTATCGGCTCTGCAAGTATGGAAGCCTCCTTGGATGGCGGGGAATGCCCCTTGTCTGCCCCTGCCTTCCCTTGAGGGCTGACCAGGATCTTTGGCTGTTCTATATGGGCCAGCTGGGATGGGGGATAACACCACAACAGTGAGAGTCAAACGTCCTAAGAAACCCCTGGGAAGGTTAACCCGGTCAACAAATGCCCGCAGAAGTCAGATGTGTCGGCCTAACGGCACAAGAACGCAGCTCTGCTGTAAACAGGCACAACGCAATCACATCCAAAAACTAAAAAAACTCCAGATGAACGCAGAAGAAGAAGAAGATATCATCATCAACTCCATCATATTTGTTAAACTGTTAAGCATCTGGTGAAGACAAATTTGCTAATTGTAAAAATGGGCATTGATATTAATAAGCTATATCTACAACACATACATACAGTGCCTCACTTACCAGCACAAATGTGTACAGTTTTGAACGATTGTTCTCAAAATGAGTCATGCCGAAAAACAACATATAAATCTTACAGGGACATAACTACCTCAGTGGGGCTTTCCATAGGTCTCATCAACCAAATCCCTAATAACCCACTTTAATGGAAGCATAGTAATAATATAATGACTTCGTTAATCGTGCACTTCTATATTTGAATAATTTCATTTAGCTAGCAGGTGGGATTGATAAAAGACAAGTCATTATGGCAATGTTTTCAAACAGTAAGAGCCCTTGTGGCAGTGAATCATGCACCACACACCAGATTTCAGATTCACATGTACTTTTGGGTGTGGCCTGTGACACACATTTAGTAAAATTAAAGGACCCTTTTTAATGCATGATGGCACAGTAGGCATATTGGGCTGGACCCGTATTATTACAGACCAACCGGCCCGCTGTGGATGATGTGGTCAGTATCATGCTGGCTGTCCTAGCTTCCCAAGACATTTCCTGGTGCCCATTTTAGACTGCATTGACCTGAGAGCCCAGGTCAATATTAAAAGTCATGAAAACCCAATATGGATTCAAACCAGGTCAACGGCAGCATCCCGCCAGTATGTTACTGCGACTTCCATGACACAAGTTTGCTAGCCCAAAATTGTTTTTTTTTCCTGTTTATTCATTCATGTATCTCAGACTAACTCACCAGCTTTTTTCCTTTGTCATTTATGTGCCTTTTAAAAACCAAAGGCAGTAAAAGAGACTGCTGACAATACAGAGGCATTTCCCTTTTGAGCCATAGTGGGGAAATATTGTGCAAATTCTTGAGAAAAGACTACAAAATGCAATAGAACCTCTTTTAAATGAAACAACTTGATTTAGGAAAACCAAAGGATGCACAGATGCCAACTTTGCTTTTAGACAACTTATAGGAATTCAAAACAATGTTTTCCCGTAGTGAATTTGAATAACGAAGACACAAACAATAGATTGCACGATTTATTGCCTGGCATATTTCGCTGCATCTCGTCAGGTACATACTGCAGAACTCACACAACTTACGTGAAATTAACTAGATAAATCCTTCAAGTTGAAATATACACAATTTCGCACAGTAATGTCGATTGTCTACCACGGTAATTTTAAGCTGACTAACATGTCTTTCTGTTTACACAATTCTGGCTTGCGTTGATAGATCATAATTGCTTCTGCAAATTTTAACAAGCGAGTATTCTGTGTTCTAAACAACACGCGAAATGCAGTCTCTCTGGACACAACATGGCGACTGGCGACAATGTGCCTGCCGATTGAAGACGCCGGGAGCTTCCGGTGTGTCGGCTCCTCGTGGCTATCATCTCCTGTGTGTTGTATCTTGTTGACCCATTGAGGTATGTGTTCTGCCACCCGTTTGTTAAGCTGTCTCTCCGTTCGGCCAATGTAAACGGCCTGGCATCTACATGTGAATTGGTAAATACAATTGTTTGTGGCGTACAGAGGAACAGGCTCTTTGACTGTTGGTGTAGGAATGGGTACGGTTTTACATCTAATGACTGGAGTTGCCGCACAGAATGTTCGACCTACTGCTGTAGTAAGCCGGTCTTGTAGACGTTGCATTACGTCATCCCCTCGAAAGGTTAGCTGGATGAATACCTTGAGTTTAGGGACTGTAGTTACATCTGCTAACCTTTCGAGGGGATGACGTAATGCAACGTCTACAAGACCGACATGTTATTTGTTGCTTCAATTTTACTGCTAGAGACATTTCACATTTTTCTTGTTACTAATCTACAATTTGTTATTTAGACCCTACTACAAGTGAAAATCATTTTTTGTGGGGTTCTTCCCATTATAGTTGATTCTGGTTTATTCTTTGGTCTTAACCTTTACTGATACTGAACATTTATTAATTTTGTTGTTTGTGACATTTACTTGTCACAGAGTTGTTGACAAAACTGTTATAAGATCCGGCATATGATGATGATGATAACAACGATTATATATTGTGTGATTGGAGAACATACAGCGAGAATATGTTGCGAATACAAGTCAATAAAACTAAGTGTAGTTTTATATCTTGTTGATGCTGTAAGGAATAATGTGGGCTTGTCATACAAGTGAATAAAGCAACAGGTTTATGCCATGGAGAAGAAGAAAAATAAAAGTGAGCTTATAATTCAACAAAAGAACACAGTCAAATTATTTCACATGTATGTAAACAAAGAGGGAGCTACTGACACAAAACAATAAATAAGCTGTCATAGGATACAAACAACACAGGAGCTTATATCAATTATGCCAGCAAACATACACAAATTCTGTCAGATCAGACAGTCAAATTAGATGGGCAGATGTGAAAATATCTGAATGGTCCTAGGGATCAACTGACATACTTATAAATGCAAAAATAATCATCAAACTCACTTTTAGGTGGTATTGTTTCTGAGGCCCACTGTATAGACAGGAGTGTGCTCCACCAACAACAGTGTGTTATCTCCGTGTGTGTAAGGTCTTCCTGACAGCTCATCCAAGTGCTGCTGGGCGAGGCGCATCTACAATGCAAACGATGTTTGATGAGAACAGTTCTCTTCTATGTACAGGTATCAATTCATGCTTAAGACAGATGTATAGCATTACAGACTATGATGAAAGATGATTACAGACAGAATAATAAATTAGATAACAGACATGACAATGTGACATACAGCAGGTTTGTCAGAGACTCCTGTCTGTTCCACTTTACACATGGGGCAGTGAGGAGCATTTTGAGTAATTATTAACTGGCACAGGAATGGAGCATTATGGGGCAACCCTTTGCTGTGAAGTTGGAACCTGTGACTAACTAACTATACAGCAGGTATGGCAGAGATGATTAAATAGCAGGCATAACAGAATGCTAGATTAGACAGCAACCATGACACGATGACAGATTACAAGCAGTCATGATGTAAGTGTCTTCTTCTGTTGCCCTCTATCCTCCAATGTGGCATAGGTCCTCAACTAACCCACTCCCAGCCCCTTATCTTTAGCTATCTCATGCAGCTGTCCATGTCCTTCCCATATTATTCATTTCTGTTGACACTTTTCTCTATAAGTGTCCAGGTCTTCCTCTATTTCTTCTGCCTTGTAGGTTCCAGACTAAGGCTTTTCTAGTTATACTCAGTTTGTTTCAATGTATGACCTATCCAGCACCAGTGTCTTTTCTTTACCTCTTGGTTCATAGGTATTTGTCTAGTTCTCTACGTGAGCTCCTTGTTAGTAGTAGTGAGTTTTGTCACATTTTATTCCTTCTATTTTGCGCAGGTACCATTAGTGAATGTTTATAGTTTATTTGAAATCATTTTTGTTCTTCATTTTTCTAATCAATAAAGTAGTAAATTGAATGTAAGAAAGAGATGGCTGAAGTGCTATATAGTACCTGTTTTGCTATATGGCGGTGAATCTTGGAATGTAAATGAACAAATTAGGAAAAACTTGGAAACAACAGAGATGTGGTTCCTGAGACGAATGTTGCAAATTCCTTGGAATGTCAGAGTAACTACCACAATAAGAAAGAGACAAACAGCTTTCTTTGGTCATGTGATGAGAAGAGAGACATTGGAGAACATCACTGGCACCTGGAAAGATCAAGAGGAGCAGAGGTAGACCAAGAGAAAATATGCTGGATGGATTGAGACTGTGGCATGGAGGAATATCATCAGCAGAGTTGATCTAGAAAACCATAGACCGAGATCTGTGGAAAGTCATGTACACTTACGCACAGCTGGCAGGGTACTTGATGATGATGATCAAGTGGTACTCATCTAACATTAGAACTGAATATTCTAATTTTTGTGCTAAGTTGCATTTCTTTTGACTTCCACACATTTCCTAGTGTTATAAAAGCCTATCATTGAGCTGCTTTGTCAGGGTAGTCTATTGGATCGCCCTGTTCATCCCTTAGTTGTTTGTCAATGGCATCTTATAATCACTATAGAATTATTCTGCTTAATATCTTTCCAGTAACTGACAGTAACATTATTCTTCTATAACTTTCACTCCTGTAGGTCCTCTTTCTATGACAGCTTCACCAGATATCCTCTCCAGTTTGTTGGTAATGCTTTAGTTGTCCACATTCTGCTAAATATTTAATCTGCAGTAATTCAGTTTAGACTATCTATATCTGCAATATTGTCTCTGATTTTTAGTTAGCTTAAAGTGATCCATAAAGTTTATATTCACTGTTGTTTCTCTAGGCCAGAAGGTTTGCAAACATATGTTGTACTCAGGGCTGTCTTCGAGTTTGTGACCTGTTGCCTGCAGCACCAATACATATGTGCACATGGCTGATTTGCTCATATTAAATTTTGTAAACATGTGGCTGTAGCTTGAGGTGCAGAATAATTATTTGTTCTAGTCTGTCCATAAAATGGTAATTGCCTTGTGGTAATGGTATTCTGATTGACAGACAACAAATCTATGTTGTAACAAATGACATAAAACCTAAGATAGGATCTGCACTAACAAAACCAAACAAATTACATGAAAACAATTTGGAAGAACATAATGAACACAAAGAAAAAAAAACACATGATTTACTACCTACTCTTCAGTGTCAGATATTAGTTTACTTTAGTCAACAGATCAACATCACGGCACACGGGTGTAACCCATAAGTGCTCATTACAAAAAAACAAAAAAAAAGTTCTCACTCCAGCATTAACTAAGCAATCTGTGGCCTAAACTGACTGTCATGATGTAATGTGTGAAATGAATAATAAGAGACAAATAATAAGAAAATCACATGCACAAAACTGACAAAGAAATAAATCTGCCAAGGACATAGATAAGATTACCTGGACATCATACGCTGCAATGAATCCCATGCGGCCCAGTGTGATGACACTGACTGCTCTATTAGACAATGCACACATCTTTTTGCCTGAAGACAAAACACGGGCATGTAAATCACTCAAGAAGATCATAAACTATAAATAACAACACTTGAAAACTTATTTAAAAAAAGAATAAACACTGAACATCTGCAGTTTTAACAATAAAGAGAACTCATAGAAACAATTGAAAAGAAGGAAATTGGACTGATGGAAATAGCAGACGCCAGAATAAAAGGGATGCGATATAAGGAGATCCACCAGTTATATGTTTGTATACTCCAGAGCGGAAAAACAAGAAAGGGCAAGACACAGTGTAGGAACAGTCACTGAACCACGGATAGCAAGAAGAATTTTAGAAATAAAATATATGTGTATATAAGAACGAATTATAACAGTGAGTATAAAAGAACAGACAATTACTATATTTGTACAAATATAAGCACCATGTAACACAAATAACAATGAGCAAGAATGTGAGTTCTTCGAAGATATCCAAAATATACTTAATAAAATAGAGAATCAAGACAACATCATAGTTATGGGAGACGTCAACGCAAGACTAGAACATAACAGAATGGGCATATAGAAACATCTTGGAGCATTTGGAGACCAACACAATGAAAAGCATGATAATGGAAGTAGATTGATAGAGCTATGCACTCAACACGACATGTTTATAACAAACATTTTTAAACACAAAGACACAAATATACACTGGTACAAATGGAACGACCTAGATACCATAAGCCAAATAGATTTCATTAACAAGACCCCTCTGATGTGTCTCCACCTTGCCGCGGTAGAGGGGCTTGCGTGTTCCAATTACCCCAAGAGTTAAGCTGATGGAAGCACAACTACGTGTCGGACAGGACTTGGGTTAAGGACCAGACCAAGAGAGACACAACCTGCTGCTCTGCAGGTAGACTGAGGATAGCAGTCAAAAGCTCAAATCAGGAGCATGAAGCCAGTAATTCTTGGTCCGGACACATACTTTAAGGCTCTCAGCTGAGGGATATGGCTGAATGCCTCTAAGCCATTAATCCTCGGGTGTGAGAGCCAGGCCGATATTCACCTACTGCAAAATGGAAGTAAGATGCTGAGCACACTACATGATTAGTTCAGATACTTTTTTGAAGGGGGATATGAGGGATCCCCGGATGAGAGGGCCTGGCCGTTACTTGCTCACTGTCGCACAGAGGTAAGGTGCTGAGCCGGCAGCACATGTAGCCTACCTCATGAGTGGGCACTAAAGGTGGAAAAAGCCCCAGTCACACGAAATGGTTGCGATGAAAGTCTGTATCTATACTCATAGAGTGAGCGTATCAAAGGTGGAAAAACGTCTCAAAAACACGGAACGCTTGGCTAGCAAATCCCTTACGTGAAAGTCCAAAGCGAAAGCTTGATGAGTGGATGTTGACTGCAGACTGTCCGTCCCTGGTTTGTGTGGGGAGCGAGCAGTGGCAAACAAAATGCCCAATACATGGAAGTGAGGAATTAAAGCAGCCATGAGCAGGAAGTGGCGACTCCTCGGGTGAGCCTAGTCCTAGACCACAATGTGCCGGCTCTGCAATTATGGAAGCCTCCTTGGATAGTGGGGAATGCCCATGGTGTGCCCCTGCCTTCCCTGGAGGGTTGACAATGATTTCTTTAACCGTTCTACTTTGACCAGCTGAGATGTGGGCGGCACCACAGCAGTAAGGGTCTAACGTCCCTCGATACCTCGGGAAGGCAAACCCGTAAAAACGCTGAAGTCGGATGTGCTGGCCTAAGGGTTTCAGCCCAAGGGTGTCTAACAAAACGGATGAATGCAGAAGAAGATATTAACAAGAAACAATATCAAGATAAATATTAGATGCAAGGGCAGTACCCAACTTAAGTATAAATACAGAATACAAAGCAGTTATTACCACAATAAGAACCAACAGAAGAAAGCAAAGACCAGGAAAAAATATACCATGCAAATTAGTCAACTTAAGAAATCTCAAAGATGAGACAATGAGAGAAAATTATGAGAAAGAATTAAATTAAATCTTTGTAAAACTCTACCTATAAAAAGAAAAATGGTGGAAGAAGATTGGGAGATATTCAAGCCAAGTATTTTAAGTACTGCAAAATAACATGGACCCATGAAAAATGCAAAACACGAATAAAGAAAGGTTGGTGGAACACTAACATCTTCTTCTGCGTTCATCCATGAGTGTTTTTTCAGATGTAATTGTGTTGTGCCTAGTTTATTTGCACCCTTAGGCCGACACATCCAACTTCTGCGGGTGTTTGTAGACCACATTAACCTGCCCGGATAAACATCGATATAAAGATAGCTGTAAAAGACAAAAAAGGAAAAGTATAAAAAGTGGGTGAAAAGCAAACAGGATCAAGATTACATAGCATATAGAATAGCAAGAAGACACGTGAATAGAATAATAAAGAGAGAAAAACAAAAAGACGAAGGAATTTGGAGAAACCCTAAACAAACACTACTAGAAACTTCTACAAAAAGATCAGTGCAATGAGAACCAGAGCAGAATCCTTGACCCAACTGAAATAATTAATAGTGAAAAAATAGGAACCAATAACTGAAGAACAAATCCTAAAAAGATGGAGGCAGTACATCGAACAACTTCTCAACATTCCATCAGATGCCATAGGAATCCAAGAAACTGACACAGATGCGATTAAAGAAGTAAAACCAGACATACTGAAAGAGGAAATTATAGAAGCCATCAGATTAGCCCCATTGACTAAATCACCGGGTCAAGATGAAATGCCAAATGAACTAATTAAAGCAGCAAGAGAAGTAGGAACAGCATGGCTACATAGATTGTTTAACCATGTTTTGGTAGAACAACAGACACCACGAGAATGGGGAAACGCCATAATCACCCCAATTTGCAAAACAAAGGCAGTAAGAGAGACTGCACACAATACAGAGGCTTTTGAATCAGACTTGAAAAATATTTGAAAAGTTCTAGAGAAAAGACCACGACTTACAATAGAACCCCAGCTAAGTGAATCATCTTGGATTTAGAAAAAACAAAGGATGTACAGATGCCATCTATGCTCTCAGACAACTTATACAAAAATCAATCAAATTTAATTAAATAGTTTACTCAGCCTCTGTAGACCAAGAAAAGGGGTTGTTCTCATTCCAAATAATGGTATAAGTGCCTGTCATTCAGAAAGCAATAACAAAGTACTGAACGTAAACTTGCCAAGAAATCACAAACAGCCAAAAATTGCGAGGTTGACTGACATACTGTAAAGGATATGCAACTAACTTTCTTAGTAGATGGCAGTATAGGGATGTTTACTGTTCCTGTAAAGCCATCAGTTATGAATGTGCCCATGTTCTTGTGGATTTTTGCCTGGCATACCAAATGAGAAGAGAAAAGATGTCCTTTGTCCATCCTCTGTACCCCATTATTGGTGCTCGACACAAGAAAATCAGCACGCTCATTACCTCAGACCCCTGCATGGCCTCAGTAGAAGATTTACTGAAGATATTGCAAAGATGGTCATTCAACCATTTTCATACCATAGCCACAAACAACAACCAACCAGATGTTGAGTGGCCAATGCAAAGCAGATGTTAAAAAGTATTAACATGTCAGGCACAATATCAGCAAGCACGTTAAAAATTTTGTAGTAAATATATCTTTCCTATGGCAACATAGATCTCAGTCATGGACCATTTCTCAATTACTTAAGAAAATTGGGGTTTTAGAACTTAAATGCTACAGAAGATTCTTAGAATACCATGGACCAAGAAGAAGAAGAATGCTGACATTTTACTATATCTGAACATTTAAAGAAAACTGGCTCATTAACAACATATGTATTTAAAACAAATACTTTGGTCATATTAAAAGCCACTATGGGGAAAGACCATTGGTGGAAGGAATGGTTGCTGGAAGAAGAAGCATGGGTCGACCTGCATGAAGATGGACACAGGACAAAGATATCTTGGGCATAAAATAGCATGACACAAGAGAACTGGCAAAGGATTGAGACTCTTCAGTGGGCTACAATGAGAGATGTACTACAAAGATCTGATGGGCTACCCAAGATGGTTCTGCCAAAACAGAATCAGACAATAATGTTCACTGTGTACTGAGATGCTAGCTAGCTGAGTATTATCTCATCTATAACATTGATCATCTATGGCAGTGTTTCCCAACGTGGGGCCCACGCCCCACAGGGGGGCAATTCGATTGTTAAGGGGGGCAATTCGAAAATGGAAGAAATCGGCTGAATATAACAAAACGGGGAGACTTGAAACTGAAGTTAACTAAATTGGAACATGACATAAGATCTCTTTGCAGCAAGCATCAAGCGCAAGGATCTCACTAAATTTAAATAATAAATAATTACTAATAATTAAAATAATATAGAGAAATCTTTCATTGAAATTATTTTGTACTTGAATTTCAGTTCTCCATTATATGTTTTGAAAATTTACTTACTGTGTTTGCTCAATAATTACCTAGTGATTTCTTCCTAAAACCTATCATTCAAGTTTCTTTAGTGAACATTTCAATTTTTGAATATTAAAAATAATGTATATGTTGAGGGGGGGGGGGGGGGGGTGGGGGGGGGGGGGCAATATGAATTTTAGAAAGGCTTAAGTGGGGCATGGCACAAAAAAGGTTGGGAAACACTGATCTATGGGGTGTGGTTGGGGGGGGGTGTTGTTTAATAGTATGTGGTCCATACATTTCTGATATACATTTCACTCCCATAAATTTTATATGCGGCCTACACAATGGCTCTGTCCAGAAAGAGCTTCTTTAACTGAAGCTAAAGAGGGTAATGGATTAAAGAAAGAATTGTATTATATTTATACCAACAATACCTGTTCAACCTTCTGGGTTATGATTTGGATCCATAATGTCAATTATTTCGCATAACGGATGTTTTTCTAACTTATACCATTATTTCAAATTGTGTAATGCACACATAAATGTAGTACAATACTATAATGCACACAGGAATATAGAAAACACTATAATGGACACAGGAATATAGTGAAACACAATAATGCACACAGGAATATAGTGCACTTTACTGGTAGTTTGAAAGTAAAGTAATATATGCAGCCGTAACACATAAATACAGGTATCTCATTTACTGGTAATGAAGCCAAAACGTTGCAAACACAACTATGTTTGTAAATGATCTACATATGATTATGTTACAATGTGAAATAAATTTCAGAACTTATATGCTCTGAATTAATTCAAGACATCTTCACTCCTCATATAGATTATAAATATGCATATGGTCACTGAATTTATTTGGTGGTTGCTTGTTCACATACCATCACTCTGATTGATATCTATCTGTAGATAAGTAGTTCATCAGCTCTGCAGTCAATAACTAATTAACTAATTACAATTTCAAACAGTTGGCACATTTTGCCGCTGATAGCACTAGCAACTTTCATACTTTAGTATCCCTGTTTATTTAAGAGCCACATGCTCATATGTACTTTAAAAAAAACAACACACAGAATAAATGACAGCTACACAGAATTTTATAACAAACTTTGGATCTCCAGCAACACATTTTTCCCTTCATTGAAGACGATGTCTCTATCATATACTGCAGCACAAAATCTCATTAGGGCTCAAAATAAACCCATCACTGCCATCACGGAAATAACAGAAAATTACTTTGAATGAATACAGTGTACTTCCTCGACCCGTAATACTGTATGCCCAATATTGCAACACACAGAATACAGTATACAGCAACAAGTACCTCAGTGTGGCGCAAGACAGACAATATGAAAAGGGATGATCAGGAAGATTCACCTCTCGACAATCGCAACAGGAGGGACAGATTGGCCACTGATTCCTAAGAACACTCAGGTCAACGAAATGTGATAGTCGGAACACTTCATACACACACAAGGTTCGTCCTACGGGTCATGCTCCTTATATATATATATATATATATATATATATATATATATATATATATATATATATATATATATATATATATATATATATATATATATATAATGGTGATATTGATATATATATAATGGTGACACCAAAATGTGACATATAAATAGATGGAAAAATTCTTAACCAAGTGGATAATTTTAGATACCTACGGGCATTTATAACATCAGATGGAAGATGTATAACAGAGATTAAGAACAGAATAGGGCAAGCAAAAGCCACATTTCAGAAAATGAAGAGTATCTTATGCAATAAGTCACTGTCAATGAATGTAAGAAAGAGAGTGATGAAATGCTATGTAGAACCAGTTTTGCTGTATGGCAGTGAATCTTGGAATGTAAATGAACAAATTAAGAAGAAATTAGAAGCAACAGAGATGTGGTTCCTGAGACGAATGTTGCAAATTCCTTGGACTGCCAGAGTAACTAACAACAACTGCCTGAGACAGGCTAATGAAACTAGAACACTATATACAACAATATGAAAGAGACAAACACCTTTCTTCGGTCATGTGATGAGAAGGGAGGCATTGGAGAACATCGTGACAACTGGAAAGTTCGAGGGGAAGAGATGCAGAGGCTGACCAAGAGAAATGATGCTGGATGGATTGAGACGGTGCCATGGAGGAATATCAGCAGCAGAGTTGATCCAGAAAATCAAAGACCCAGATCTGTGGAGAGCCATGAACGCCTACGCCAGCTGGCAGGGCACTTGATGATGATGATGATATATACGTTGCAGTCAACACCAGCACTTTTCTTGCTGTGATCTCTTGGCAAGATTTTATGTTCAGTAGTTTGCCATTGCTTTCTGAACGACTGGCACCCAAACCATTTCGTAAGAAAACAACGCAAGAAGGTCTGCTGCCAAATCGCCATAGCGTCCGTAACACCTTCGCCACGGGGGTGGGGGTGTAATTTAATGTTTTAAGTTTTAAAACATATTCTTTAAACATCGCTAGCATGAAAAGAAAAAAAAAAAGGGGGGGGGGGTGTAATGTGGAGTCCGGGCACACAAACAAAGCAAATTCAAGTGGTACTCATGATAGTATAGTAAAACAGAAAAATGATGACTCGCACAATGATAAAACGTCTACGAAATATAATCTAATATTAACAGACACAGTGAGTACTATACTAAGTACTAACCTACTTGTACTCAAAATAGGCTAAAACTACATGGCCTCGTTCAGCATATCCCACTGTGAAATTCAAAAATGGAACAATTATCCCCCTACCCCACTCTATTGTCGCCAATAACAGTGGGGTCACTGATTTTAGTCTGCAGTACTAGTACACCACAGTAGGTAGCGAGACAAACGCATGAGAGAAGCCACATTGACATGACATGACCCACGCTTTTCAAAGCTGGCGTGACACGCCAATGATACAGTCAACCAGCGGAATTAAACAACGCTGGGTGACACCATAGATAGGGACTAGGTTAGACTGAGGGCTTGGTCACCGTGTGTTCAAATCCACTACGACCGTGGTTCTCGGGCTTGTTTGGCCCATGCACCCCTTCATCATATGTTCAGAATGTAATTCTCCCACCCCTTTTCCCACTCCCTATACTCCCCCCCCCCCCAGCCCTTACACAATATACGTAAATATGGAAGCTAAATTTAATAACGCATACTGGAACAAGTCTAGACGTCTACATGAAACGTGACATTCAATCGAGCTTGTGTACTTAGTGACTCAATGAGTATGCTCAGAAAGATAGAGATGGGGTGGGTCCGAAGAGAGTGGCTGCTGTCTCTGGAGCGGTCTCAGCTGGCAAAGATTAGTTTCATCTTCGTGCCAGGGCATGCCGGCGTACAAAGGAATGAGCAGGCTGACAGGCTTGCTGGTAGGGCTATTGTGTAAGGCGGTCGAGCCATGGACCAGGCAGACATTCTGAATGCTCTTCGAGAAGTAAGTCGTTTACGAGAACCAGGCGATGACTGGGAATCTACAACCATGGTCAGGCTGCGAGAACAGCAAGTTAAAAGAGGTGTGGCCAAACAAGAACACTACGCAGGAAGCCAAAGAAGAGTAGAAGCCAAAGAAGAGTAATAAACCAACATAGAACTGGTGTCGTGATCCGCTACACGTTGCGGGATTTCCTGAGGAGGGGATCCGAGCACTTATGGACTGAATGGTTCGATGTACAATGAGGATGATCTGTCGACTTACTGACTGACTGATTGACTGACTGACTAACTAACTAACTAACTAACATGAAACGTGATTTCTGGGTCTACTTACGTTACAAAATGAATTTCAGAAGAGCGAGAAGTGCAAAACCGTAAAGTATGGAGTGAAAAACAATATCAAGTAATGGGTTCTTGTATTAACGCGATCTTGAAATAATCTTAATCCCCCCCCCCCCCCCGGAAACCCTAAAATTTCCTCCTGTGGGGAGGAGGGGGGGGGGTGGGAATTC
This sequence comes from Cepaea nemoralis, assembly GCA_014155875.1. NCBI lineage: Eukaryota > Metazoa > Mollusca > Gastropoda > Stylommatophora > Helicidae > Cepaea > Cepaea nemoralis. The sequence goes on along the minus strand of JACEFZ010018699.1, from coordinate 313,064 downwards.
CCCACCGGTTGAGAACCACTGCCCTAAGAGACACAGATTTTTCTCATGTACAAGGTCGACCCAGCCTAAAATGATACCAAAGAACTTCTGCTAGTGTGATATTGACCACGCCACTTATGAATTAGTATAAACAAAATTGACTTAGCACCATATATCGTATACGCCTCATTTCGTGAAACGGGGGACCCTTTACTCCCTCCCTCGTGGTATATATTCTCTGCATGCTTTGTGGGTGTAGCCGGGAAGCTTTTCCGTAAAACTAAAGCTTTTGCTCGAGTGTTAACAAAATATGTCTCGAAAGTAGGAACCTGCTATTGGCCTGTGGTGTGATAGGACTGTCACATTTTGTAACCTGAATTCATAAAAAGAAATGGTGGCCAGTGTTTTGGCGTTGAACCCCTAGTCTGATCACACTCATGACATATCAGCATAGCTCCCTATCAACTAGCTAACGCACCCATTGTGTGTGTAATAATGTACACCTGACAGTGTACATTAATTCCTATCATATTTATATGCGGAAATGCACTTTTGAAGAGAACAATAGGGATGATTGCAAGCAATGGTTCGTAGTTGAAAGCAGTTGTTCGTAACTTTGGCTTCACGTGAAGACCCGAGGCTCGATTATTTTACATTCAGTATTTATTATATATGAATTCTCCTATTCAACTTTTAGTCTTTCCCACAACTCAAATACCCCCCTCCCTACCACCAAACCCGATTTAAAAAAAAAACAACATATCCCTTTACACAACTTTAGGCATCTCAGTTACACGGTGCAAGCCGCATATTTTATAGAGCAATGGGAGATGTGTCCAATATCACGCCGGCCAAGATTACAGCCTGGTACGTTTTCTGGTGTCCATTGGAGATCGGGATCACCTGGGAATCCTGGTCATCAGTATCAGTGATAAAAGTATCCCTGGCATTGTTTATTTGGTTGGTTTCTTTATAAATGTATACTTTTATATAACTTCACTTCACACCTGGACAATCTTCCCCATCTTATTTATGTGTTGTCTTTCTTTTTAAGTTCGCTCGATTTTGAACTGAAGCGTAGTCCATACACGTTCTCTTATCCATTCGGCCATGCTGACCCCCATCCTATATGATTATTTTTCTGTTAGTGAGTTGCTGAATGCTTTGCTTTAGTGGAAACTTTCTACTGTCTCTTACTGTTGTTTTTCCAGCTCAAGCGGTCGCGATGTAACATCTCTGAACAAGAACATATTCACCTGCCACCTTAAGACAGGTTGAAGCATTAATGAAGTCTTCAGTATTTAAATCATAATGGACACGCATCTGATACTCCCAGGCTTCAGTACGAGTCCATTTAATATACAGTGTAGACAACTGGGCAGAGAGCTCAGTAATATGTTATTACGTGACTGCATTGGACTTGAAGGGGAAGGGGGGGGGGGGGCGCAACACAATTTTCTCCATAGGATTCAGTCCGTACACCACGTCATATGATATCATATCATGAATACACCGAGTACATCAACGAACAAATAGCAGTGAAATTGTTCATTTTTACAAGAAAACTATCACAAATTTCAAAATGGACATAGCGGCTAGAAAGCATGAGTCAGATTTAAAAAAAAAACACGCATGCACGCACGCACGCGCGCGCGCACACACATACACACACACAAGAGTTATTTGACGGTCTGTTCTCTGTTGTAACCTTCAATATACAAAAAGACAATAATATATTGCACAATTTATCAACTAGAATATTTCGCTGTAACTTGTCAGATGCATACAACAGAAAAAAAGGCTCAACATATACTGAATCGTTATGTGTTATGTATCGCAGTTATAATGATTCATTACGCTACTTCAACACATGTGGAACCATTTTCTGTAGTATGTACCCGACAATATACAGTGAAATATGGCAGCAATAAAATGTGCAATATACTGTTTCTGCCTTCAGTATTCATATAAAATTACTTAGCTTGTGTACATCTGTTGTCAGGGTAGGCACAGACATGAAACAATCAATGTCCATAAGCAGTGGCGGGCTAGCCAGATTGTCAGCTTGCCCGATGGCAAATTTTCCCTATGGGCCATAGGTATTGATGAAGTGGACCATTGTCATTGATGAAGTGGACCATTGTCATTGATGAAGTGGACCATTGTCATTGATGAAGTGGACTATTGTCATTGATGAAGTGGACCATTGTCATTGATGAAGTGGGCCAATGCCATTGATGAAGTGAAGCATTGCCATTGATGAAGTGGGCCGTTTTCATTGATGAAGTGGGCTTCTCAATCAAACAAAATGTTAATGTATTTAATAGCTTTAGTTAGTCGCGGTTCCAACTTCACGGCACGGGTCGTCCCCATCATGCTCCGTTCCTGTGCCAGTGAATATCACACAAAATGCTCCTCACTGCCCTATGTGAAAAGTGAAATAAACAGAAGTCTCAACAAGCCAACAGCCCGCACAGGTACACTGTGCATAATGCCGCCGTCAGAATGCCAACACAAAAGTCCTCCACGGAAAATACAGTTCATCATCGATGGAAGCGGCAGTCATTAGAAAACCAGCTTTGTCTTCTGGCAACCAATATTTTAGAACCAGTGTAAATGAGCACACTCTAGCTAACAAGTAACTATAAATAAGACAAACGTTTGAAAACAACACATACCTGTATGTCAAGACTATACGAAATGGGTGATCTTGTATATAGTCGGAAATGTATTCTGAAATGAAACGAAAAACTATTTGATCCTACATATATTTATTACACATTTATACGACGCGTGCACTAGCACTACAAAGGCACTCACTCGTAGTAGTATAGAGCGTCTACAGAACACGGACGACTCAGACGGAGCAGGTTATAAACAGAAGTCACTCATGCGACTTCACTACTGAAAATGCTGATCTGCTTTGTTCAGTAACGGCTGATCGAGTGATCATTTTTCATTTGTCACGCGTGGGTATATCCTCGGCATATGGAGCCTGACCTTGGCCTTGAGGCGACTTCCACTGCTAACAATTAACAGGTGCGGTATACAGCGACGAGGAGGGGAGACACCGTGCGTCGTGTATGATCACCTTTATTTGTGGAGCACCATGGGCAACTCGCCGGGTCTAAAATTAGGTCTAAATAATACCCAGTAGGTATTTCTGGTCACCCTCCGTGGCAAGGGTGTTACGGACGCTGTTCGTAATTCCGCGTACCTGCGTTCGGAACACATCTGCGACCGATTTGGCAGCAGACCGTGTCGTGCTGGGTTTTAACCGTTAAAATTTAACGTGATGGTATGGGAGCCGGTCGTTCAGAAAGCAATGACAAACTACTGAACGTAAACTTGCCAAGACATCAACAACAGCAGTGCAGGTGTTGATAGCGATGTCCTGTAATAGGATATGCAAAACACACAAAAAAGGTGCTTCTGAAGAAGCGGTGAAAACAGTAAAAGATGCGAAGGATGTGCAGGAATTCAATATCGCTTATTACTTTTCTATTGCTATCTAGAGATGATTACATAAAATAGACACACATAGTATTATTTGGCGCTCACAGAAGAAGAAGAAGAAGAAGAAGAAGAAGAAGAAGAAGAAGAAGAAGAAGAAGAAGAAGAAGAAGAAGAAGAAGAAGAAGAAGGAAATGGAGATTAGAAGACGCACTAGACAACATAAATTTGAAAGCTATAATAGTTACCGACTGTGTCTAGTGCGTCTTCTAATCTCCATTTCCTTCTTCTTCTTCTGTGAGCGCCAAATAATACTATGTGTGTCTATTTATGTAATCGTCTTAGTGGCCTCAACGGTTCTCCCCATTTATTTCTCGTGTTTACGTGTACAGCATTAGAACCGCCCAATCATTTCTCTTCTTTAAATGTTTGTTCATATATACTCGACAACAGCATTACGGTCCGGTGTGTTTGTTATTTGACCTATGCTGGTTTAATATAAATTGTGAGACCTATGGTGATATCTCAATGGTTGGATACGAATTCTGTCCGTATTCCATAGTTGGTTGGTTCATGTGTATGATAGACACGACCAATGAAGACACTTTTTTTGGAGTGTCTAGTTGGTCGTGCGTCGAAGTACACTTGTTCCTGCAGCGAGGCACCGTCGTCATTTGGAGGCGACAGGTTCGATCCCGTTCGGTAACTATTATAGCTTTCAAATTTATGTTGTCTAGTGCGTCTTCTAATCTCCATTTCCTTCTTCTTCCTCTGTGAGCGCCAAATAATACTATGTGTGTCTATTTTATGTAATCGTGTTAGTGGCCTCAACGGTTCTCCCCATTTATTTCTTGCATCTAGAGATGATGCTGCAGTTACGACCCACTCTGAGGAAGAATTGCAATGTCTACTATCTGCATTCTCCAATGCTTGTTCTGAATTTGGTTTAACAATTAGCAAAAAGAAAACACAGATTATGTCACAAGGTGCACATGGGGTACCATCAATCTTTATTGACGACGCCGAACTAGAGATGGTAGACCATTTTACATATCTAGGATCAATGGTAAATAGCAAATTATCCCTAGATCAGGAAATCGACATCCGGATTGGTAAGGCAGCAACAACAATGAACAGGTTAAGAAAAAGAGTATGGGAGAACAGGAAGCTTACTGCAAAAACAAAAGTCTTTGTCTATCAAGCCTGTGTCCTTAGTACTCTTCTTTATGGCAGTGAAACCTGGACAACTTACTCACACCAAGAGAAACGTTTAAACAGCTTTCATATGCGGTGTCTGCGAAGAATTCTTGGTATTAAGTGGCAAGACAAAATCACAAATACTGAAGTATTGGAAAGATCAGGTTGTGTGACGGTTTATTCCATGCTCAGTCTTCGTAGACTTAGATGGATAGGACATCTTAGGAGGATGGATGATGGTAGAATACCAAAGGACATATTTTTTGGTGAATTACAGATGGGTAAGAGATCTCAGGGTCGGCCTCTACTAAGATACAAAGATGTGTGTAAGCGGGACATGATTGATACAGGCATTGATAATGCACATTGGGAGCAAGTTGCCGCTGAACGTGTTGCATGGAGGGCAAACATCAGAAATGGAATAAAGACAAAGGAGAAAATTATTGCAGATAAGTCACACACCGAGCGTTTGAGACGTAAGATGGTGCATGATGGTGGAAATGACCACGTGTTCACATGCACCCACTGTGAACGGACATTTACAGCGCAAATTGGCCTTATCAGTCACATTCGCTACCGCCATAGGTAAAAGTTATTATGCCTTTTTAAAGCACAAACTATTGTCTGTCAAGACGGCAAGGTGCCAATGTATATGCTATCTAGAGAATGGTTGTATTTTTATTATCGTCATCTATTTTTGTTATTGGTATTCAGGCTGGTATCAAAGGGCTGTCATAGCCGGTGATGTATTCCATACACCATGTGCCATGACGATAAGCGTGGGCGGTCATGTTTTGCCATCTCACTCGATCACCAGAGTCGCGAATCATTTCCGTGTGTCTGTCTCGACCGGTGATGTAAAAGTGCTATTGTTCATCCTCGTTCCTCTTTCGAGGGAAATGCGTCACACAGAGTTATGCACCTCAGTGGTTAGAATGTCCGATTTCGGCATACATTTGTGTAAGCTTTGCTTCCTCTATACAGATTACATCCAAGGTCATGGGCTCTGCCTACCCGTGGCTTTCCTAATAATGATGTCAGGGCAATGATCTTACAAGCTACTACTAATAAATGCTAAGGTGTGCGAAATTAACGGCCTCTGACAGTTAGATCCAACTGCTGTCCGTGTGTGGTTCTTTATGAACCCGGTGGAACTAGTGAACTAATAGAAAGAGTAAGTCACTTGCTTCTCCAAATATCCAATTATTTTGGGTAGATGGGGCTCGTATATGTTGATTGGTAGCCCATCTAGGAAAAGGTATACTCTAATTTCAAAACCTCGCTAACTTGTAGGATACTCGTACACTGGTGTCTATAAGGCAACCTAGTGCTGACAACACTTATGTTAACTCATGCAATACCACTTACACCAAACTGTTTTGGCTAATGTCCTACCTTTCTATAGCAAGTGCGGTGACGAAGTTCTTGCAAACACTAGTTTCACAAAAATGCAAAGGGTGGCTGAAAATTGATATCCATGGTCATCACGTGGGGTTCTGGCTGGAAGATTAACAGTGGAAATTGTCTGTTTCTTTCGCAAACTACAGAAAAGCCAAGGGAGAATTTGTACACTGCCTACTTTGAATTCATAAAAGTTTTCAACTGTTAGCAAAGATTGAGCCTTGAATTACTTTAGTTTTTTAAATAGACAACCCTAATAAATGGATGCAACTTATCAAATCAGTAATTAAGAATGCCCAAATGTGCAGCGGCATCGCCGACTACCATAACCTTTTATGATTCACAGCGGTGGCAAACGAGGCTGTGTGCCTCTACCGTTTTCCCACTTGCATTTAACCGCAACTATAGGAGTTATGCCCCTTGTTGATGATGCAGCAATTGTGAACATCATAATGGACGGCAACGATCGGGGAAATGTCTGGCACGTACAAATAATTGTATTCCACACAGAGCTAGTATAAACTTGTTTGTGTTTAAAGTACATGGTAGTACTGCAAAAGCAATTAGCCCTTCAGCAGGATTCCCACTAGGGACACGGCCAGAGTACCAATAGGAAAGTACTGCCATAACTATGATGCTGAAATCCGGGCAAACAAGATAGCAACAGAGAAATTACTACATGGTACGCAACCTGCGGTGCTATTGACAGACGCAAAATCATGGATGCGCTACTGTCTGAGAAATTGCCAGTACTATGGACACTACATTCTGCACTTGGCAGTCAGCGTTAAGGTCACCATACAGTGGATACCATCTCACGGCTGAGTAGCAGGAAACGAGAGTGCGGAGTGATTAGCTAAGGAAGGAACACAATAAGAACAGGCTAATGTGCCCGTTACATTTCACCAAAAGAAAAAAAAAATGGTCACATCAGTCAAAACACCATAAAAACCAGCTGAAGATCATTACCACCTTATGGACAGACCACAACAAATTATTCTGCACCTCGGAACAGAACACAATAGATTACGCAACCACATGTATATACAAATTTCAAGAGTGGCGAATCAGCAGTGTGCACACGTGGATTGGCACCGCAGACAGCAGATCACATGCTCCTAGACTGCTAAAAAGCGATATATCTAGGCATGCCTTCTGGCCAAGAGAAACAACAGTGGAAGATAACTCTATAGACCACTGAGTGAACTGAAAAGGGCAGTTTAATTCATACAAGACAACATTGCAGTTATAGACAAATTTCAAGCGAACGAAAGAAGAAGCTTGATTCCCAGAGACTCTGGCCTTATTACAGTTAACAGCACCAATTGATGTCCAACAAGTGAATAATAAATTAACTCAATAACTACAGTCACTAAGAGTGACAAACTTCAAACAGTTGGACATAAGTAAAAGTGAGCCACGCAACTTATCCATATTGTTTAAATATGAAAAGACATTCAAATGTTAACGTAACGTTTGTGCTTAAGGGTTAGTGAACGCAGTTTCACCATTCCCCGACATACCGGGTCGATGGTTCGAAAACAGCTACAGATGATTTGGAAGCAGATCGTTTTGCGTTGATTTATACCGTCCAGGTGATGACGACAGTGCTATTGACCTGGCGCTGGTTTCTCCTTCACTCACTACAGTGTGTAGATGGTGTGTCCTAGGGTACCACGGCAGCAATCACCACCCTTGCAGCATATTGGTGGAGAAAGGCAGAACCAGGCAGCACAAGCTAACGGTCAAGACTTTCCACTATGACAGTACAGGGCAAGACGTGGTGAGTAAAATAAGACGTGACAAGCGCAGAAAGCTTCAGGACAGGAAAAAAAGCTGAGAGCAGCCATCTTGGTGGAATTTCGAGGTGGAGAAGGCCTGGGTGGATAAGCGTAGTGCTGTAAGGAGATGGCAAAATGCCAAGAAGAACAGAGCTGGCCATCCTAGTCCCTGCATGCACTTAGAAAGAGAGATGCACACAAAAGTAAGCTATTTCAAAAAAAACTGGTCAAGGTGGTTAAAAGTGAAAAATGGGCAGAGGTATTTCAAAGAGTAAGCACAGACAAGTCACTGAAATTGTTCTGGCGACTACATAAAAGCATGAGTGGGGTAGTCAAGAATAAGAGCATTTCTGACTTCCACGGTGCTGACCTAATCTGGTAGAGGACTGACGAGAACAAGGGCAAAGCCCTCTTTGAACGCTATCTAGAGCAGAGCAACCAGACAGACATGGGAGGCCGAAATCTTGCCAAGGAGGTCACCTCAGACATGTGCAAGGCCAGAACATTTCAGATGAAGACACAATGACAGTGAAAGAAATCAAGGTTGTGCTTCGACGATAAAAAAAAAAAAACAGCGCTCCAGGGCCAGATGACATAAGATAAGACGACATCAATAGGTGTACCGACAACGAGCTAGAGAAACTAGCAGACATGTACAATAACATTATAGGGAGTGCTAGCATCAAGGAGGAGTGGTTACACAGCTATCTGATTCCCTTGCCGAAGCCTGGCAAAGACCACACAAAAATTCAGGAATATCGTGTTATAACCATGCAAAATACTATAGGCAAGCTGTTGGAGAAGTTAATTTCCAGAAAAATATCAAGCCAGCTAGAGATTGGTGGGTACCGTCCAAAAAGAGAAATCTGGACCAATGCAGCAGTTTTTGCCCATGATGTCTATGAATTTTCCATTCAGGCATTGAAACCTTTGCTGCAGCGATTGATCTTGAGGACGCGTACAACAGAATACCATTGGATTTTTTAATGCTTCAGCTTCTTGAACTCAATATAAGTCCATTCCTCCTTAGTTGGATCGCTGCAGCCCTCTTCCAACGGAAAGTAGTTTTTAGATGTGGCAGTTGGACTTCGGAACCAACAACAATATATCCTGGCCTACCACAGGGATCACCATTATCTCCGGTACTGTTCAACGCCTACACTGTGAGAATCACCACCTGTCATATGCCGACGATGTTTTAGTGTATCGTCAGGGTAAGGACAGAGATCAGGTTGATGTGGAACTACAAACCGAACTCAATCGCATAAGTACTTGGTGTGTTGAAGCTGGGGCAATAGTCAACCCAACAAAGGCAACAGTGACATGGTTCTCGTTAAATAATCACAGTCAACTCTCCAACATCAACTGTTAATCTGTGTTCAGAGACGATGGAAAGAACACAGGCAATGAATTACCTGGGGATACGGTTTGACCGAAGCCTTGCTTATAATGAGCACATAGACCAGGTGATAACAAAGGCCAAGCGGGGTTTGGCTGCGATGCGGGTGATGGCGGCAGCAAACTGCGAGCAGCGCCATCTATGTCTTTTATACAAGGGACTGGTCATTTCTGTTTTTGAGTATGCAATGGCAATCCTGACTCTCAGCCGTAAGCAGATAGAAAGGATGGAAAGGATACAAAAGATACATAATGAAGCTATGCGCATTATTCTTGGATGTACAAGAAATACAGCATGCAGGGCGATGCGCTACCTTCTTGATTTTCCAACCATTGAAGACAGAATACAAATTTGCAGAGCACGCGCCTACCTCAGAGTTAACGCAAACACACAACATCCACTGCATAGTGAAATTATGAAGGTGAAGGGCAGCAGGTTAAAAAGAGGACGGTCGCGGATGGGTCAAGCCGAAGACATTCTTCAACAGGTGTGTTCACTTGAGGACTTAGAACCTGGCGAGGAGTGGGTACAAGTGCCAACAGATTTCTGCACATCCTTTTCAGTTTGCATCCAACTAGATAGAAAATGCAGACAAGAAAATCCGGCTGCTGTGGAGGCGGAAGTACAAGCGTTGATTTTCGAGAATTCGCTAGACGGTGATGTTGTCATTTACACAGATGGGTCGGTCGTCCGACATGTGAGAAGATGCTCATGGGCCTTTACAGCTCAGGCTGGAGGGAGAATTGTGAAGGAGGAGTCTGGTGCTTTTGCTGAGACCACAAGTAACCTGACTATGGAAGTCATGGCAGTAAGTAAAGCAATAACATGGCTCGAGACACAGACATTCACTAGGGCATGTTTCCTTAGCGACTCAATGAGCATGCTCAAGTGAATAGAGATGGGGTGGATTCGAAGAGAATGGTTGCTGTCTCTGGAGCGGTCTCGGCTGGCAAAGATTAGTTTCATCTTCGTGCCAGAGCATGCGGGAGTACAAGGGAATGAGCGGGCTGACAAGCTCGCAGGTAAGGCTACTGTGGAGGGCGGACGCGCCATGGACCAGGCTGACATTCTGAATGCTCTATGAGAAGTAAGACTTTTACGAGAACCAAGTGATGACTGTGAATCTACAACCATGGCCAGACTACGAGAACAGCAAATTAAAAGAGGGGTGGCCAAACAAGAACACTACGCAGGAAGCCAAAGAAGATTGATAAACCAACACAGAACTGGTGTCGTTAGCCGCTACACGCTGCGAGATTTGCTGAGGAGGGGATCTGAGCACTTATGGACTGAATGGTTCGATATGCAATGAGGATGATCTCTCGACTAACTAACTAACTAACTAACTAACTAACTAAGGCCGTTTAGAAAGCAATGACAAACTGATGAGTTTGAGTGGCATTGTTAATCACAAACAGTAAATAAACACTAGGGTTGATTACAACGTCACGTAAGAGCACATGCATCTAACTTAACAGTTGAAATATAGGCATCTTTCTTTGAAGAGTGTAAATGAAATCTGACACAGCCAACTTTTTTATTTTTTTTGCGCGGTAATTAATGAGCTATCTGTTCTCTAAGTAGTGAGTTTTAGACAGTTTAACTATTTAAAAAAAAATGTATAGCAGTAACTTTAAATCTATATTGTAATGTCCACTATTTACTGCCCACCTATTCCTCTTTGTCTACAAAATGTGATGGCGCTGTCATATCACAGGTCCATAGCATGAAACTGTATTAAATATTTGCTTTAAACAACCAAGCAATTGATGTTAGGTACCGGCATTTTAGCACTTCGGCACACAATGAGTTAAGTAAACATGACGTGTGTGCCCTGGCCTTCACTCTACACTTTAGACACACAAGCAGCGTTTAATTGCAGCCACACAGACGCACGTGATGGGACGCCATGTGTAATCCGTGCTGACCACAACTATGCAGGTCCGGGGGAAACATTGATTATGACATGCGCCATATATATTCACCGTCAGGCTTGGCAGATTTACAACTCACGCCAACAACTGATAGCACAATATCGGACGCAGGGTCAGATGAACAAAGCATGATTGATGTCTTTCGTATCTATCCCACCTCTATAATAAGCAGGTGAATGTACACAGCCACTCTATGTGAGAACTCTTGTTTCGCCTTGTATTTCCCCATCACCTACATCCCTACCCTCACCCCAAACCGGGGCACAGGCCCTGTAACTAACTTTAAGTCGTCCTATCCTTAGCTATCCCATGCAGCCATGTTCTTCCTATAATATTCATTTCTGTCTCTGCCCTTTCCACGTGTCTTTTTCACAATTTATTCTGCCCTGTTAATAACAGACAAAGACCTTTCATGTTATACTATTGTTTTTTTTCTCTCAATGCATGCCCTATCCAGCAGCAGTCTCTATTCTTCGTCTCTTGATTATCTGGTATTTGTCTAGTTCTTTACATGCACTCCACATTGGTGCTGCTGACATACCATTTTAGCTATATTTTGGGCAGGCATCATTTAATGAATGTTTGTAGTATATTCTAATCGTTTCAGTCGTTCTCCCATGTTTCTGATCTATACAGCAGAACTGATTTAACATTATAATTGGATATTATAAATAGACATTCCATAAATTACATGTATCTGTAAGCGGAGTTGTTGGTCGCTACACGCAGCTGATCACGGCATGCCCACTGCCTATGTATAGTGTCTTGCATATGTGAATATTTGTCCCTGACTCACTTTTAATACAGCCAGGTTTTCCCAAGCTATCTCATGTCGGAACTGTCACGATCCCAACAGCCTGGGAGACGACACATTTAAAACTTGATTTTTTTCCGAATACATAATTCACACTAGACCCCCAGAAATATCGTTTAAAAGGAATGTACTTTTGTCGCGTGATAAGAGACGCTAATGTAACAACTGATAAGATTAATGGGCGGAAAACATCAGGATGACATTACAATAAATGATGCCTAACAACTTATAAATACAACAATAACAGCAATTGTTATGGCGCTTAATGCCATTGCTAGTGTATTCCAGCAGCATTTTTGGTAAGGGAAGAGGAAAATTCACTTACCAAAGCCGTGACTAGGCAGTGTTCCGGCTTAGAAATTGATATTTAAAAAAAAAATACTATGGACTGAAGGTTTTTAACATTTAGGACAATCATCGCAAGAAACAAAAGTAACAACTAGGACATCGTTGATACAAGTAATAAACGGGCTGCATGTAAAGGATATTTCAACGTGGTTTGGGAACAAGGAATATCGATTAACGCACAGTGAGATGCTTGGTACGTTAAATTTTAACAATGATTGCTAGCTACAATAAGTCCAGTGTTAATTCCTCGTGGGATGTCGCTGTACTCAAAATATAAGACCATAAATAAGTTGAGAATAGACGGTAGAATAGCTAAATGAGAACAATGGTTGTGGAGGGGAGTGATCACCGACACCAATCAGCAACTTCAGTAATGTTCCCGATTTAAAATAGCTGCGGTAACTGTTTGTGCGGTTCACTTACATACCGGGAATTCCAGATTACATTAAACAGGAAGCCGCTGGTTAGGATGTCAGCCTTACACAACACAGGATGCACATTTTGCCTCATATATCCCAATGGAGCATAGCAACAAGCCAAGCCCTCTTATCTTTGCCACCTTTTGCAGCTCCCTCCATGTCCTCCACCTTTTCATCTGTCTCTAATTCTCGTCGTGCGTTGGTAGGTCTCCCTCGTTTGCCCTGCGGGTCCAAGAGGAAGGACTTTCTAGTTATACCATTAACAAGTTTTCTCTGCGACATATCCAGCGTCACCCTATGCTTCACTGTGAAACCAACCAGCTGCTCCCTATTAAAGTAAGTTGGAAGCCCCGGTATGTAACTTCTCGTTAATTGTACTGTCACACCATGTCAGTCATATTCTGTGCAGGCTCCAGTTAATGAACGTTTCTAGTTTGTTAGTAATTGTTTTACGTGTTCTCCGCGTTCCCGATCTAAAAACAGTACTCATTTAACGTTTGAGTTAACTACAAGTTTGGTCATCATCATCATCGTCATCATCATCATCATCATCATCATCATCATCATCATCTTCCACTTCTGCCGTCAAGCGTAGTGGGGAGGAATAATTTGCGCTCCAGCGCTCTGTGGGCGGCACTGGATAGAGAAGTGATTGTACAATGACTTTGATGTCGTCAATCTATTATCTTCTTTGACGCCCTCTTGGTCTCGTCACAGATGATCTTTGATGTAAGGCCTGTGATGGTAGTTGTTGGTGTTGCATTCTAACGACATGGCCAAACCACTTGATCTTCTGTCTTTCAATAAATGTGGCACAAGGTGTTGATCCCACTGTCTGTCTGATAACAGCATTTCTTACTCGGTCTCGGATTGTTAATTTGGTAGCTCTCCTCAGGCATCTCATCTCGCAGGTGTTGATTTTGCAAAAGTATGATTTCACACTTTCACAAGTTTGGTACTAGATTTAATTTCTGTTGACTTTCTTGCGCTTACTAGTGATATGAGCGTGCCTCTTGCCTTTTGTATTGATACCCGTATCTGTTCCCCGTTGTCTACATTGCTAATTAAACATATGAAGTGAGCTTTCACTACGAATGATCGAGTTATTTGCCAGACTGATTTTCATTATCCATTTGAGTTTTAGATCTAACTGCTAGGCCTCCGATCAAATCTAGTTATCTTGCATCTGATTTCGTATGTGAGACAGGAGGATAATGTCAGCGAAGTGCAGATCACCAAGCTGCTATACCAGAATCCACTGAATTACATTTCTGGTTGTAGAGGTCTTCATATTAACCAAAGGCAACCTTGTCATTTCAAACATGTATTTTTTGTTTCCCTGTGAAAGACGGCGTCTAATGTACTTGTATATTGACTTTATTCAGCTAATGATCTTCTGTGGGAACCCATAGTGCCTAATCAATTCCCCAAAAGGTTCCTCCTGTCAAACGCTTTCTTTGAGTTATCAGATCCAAAGTAAAGTGGTGAATTATTTGCTCTTTTATGCGAAAAGTGGCTACCTAGTCAGTGCCTGTTCATCTTAGTTGTTACCCAATGGCCCCTCTTACATCTCTCTAGAATCACCCAGCTTAATACTCTATAATAATAATAATAATAATAATAATAATAATAATAATAATAATAATAATAATCCAAGGAACTAACAAACATTCCTCTATAACAGTGGTTCTCAACTGGTGGAGATATGTGTGGGTGTGTGTGAAAAGGGGGGGGGGGGGGCTGGGGGTGACATTTTGGGGAAAAAAGGGAGGAGGGGGTGACATTCTGAACATATGGTGAAAGGGTGCATGGGCCAAAAAAGGTTGAGAATCACTGCTCTATAATGTTCGCACCTCTGCAGGCCTTCTCTTTGGCAGAAGCAAAGGAAGCAAAGTACTGAGGAATAGCTATAAGAAGTACGCAGTAGCCAATATCATAACAAATAGACACAACGCTAGAAGTGAACACCTTTAAATATCAATGGCACACTATATAAAGTGATGATAGTTCTTCTACTTCTTCTGCGTTCATCCGCAGTTGTTTTTTTTTTTCGTACGCGATTGCGTTGTGCCTGTTTACAGCAGAGCTGCGTTCTTGCGCCGTTAGGCCGACACATCCGAATTCTGTGGGCATTTGTTGACCGGGTTAACCTTCCCGGGGTGATGTACAAGTTCAAGTACACAGATCAGAATACAATAAAACTTCGATTAACCGTCACTCGTTTAAACTGCACATTCCGTTATCCGCCACGGTCTTTATAAAAAAAATGCTTGAGTATCAAGAAAAGGGCACTATTTTCTGTTTTTTTTTTTTATACTCTCACTGTGGAGACTGAACAGGATTTTGAACACAAATGCTTTAAAATGAAGAATTCTGTACATGTAGTACATATAGCATAAATACAGGCTTATGTTAAAGACAATAAACGTATGGTACCACATTTTTCACTGACGAAACGTCCAAAGCTTGCCAAGGTTGGGCACATCACACGCCATCCTCCATGAGCAATTGAAGGCAATCGGAGTAAAGGAAAGCAGAGAAAATCGAGGATGTAGGCCCTATAACTTTAAAAAGTGGACAGGTATTTATAAAAATGGGTCTATTATGTGATAGCGTGACCAGATTTTGTAGGCCTGGATGCACGGAGGAATAGGTGGCCAGTCTTTCCCTCACTTTCGCAGACGACGAGTCCAGACGTCGAACAGTGATCATGACATTTCGTTATGAACCCGCTACCTCGGCACGGTATCAGCACACCGGATGTTTAAGAACGAGCGCTCTTATCTATTCGGCCTTGCTGACCTCCGTGGGCGAACTTGATTCTCAAATCTTCTGTGTCACCTAATACTTTATTTAAGTGGGTGTTGCTTATATAATTATTCGTTGCCTTGCTGTTTAATCCTTCCATACACATTTCCTTCTTCCTCTGCTTCTTTTGCCCAGTATTCCCCAAACGTGATTAGTTTATCTATTCTACTTTTTCTGTTGATGTGACTGATACATTTTATTTGTCTCTTCACATGGTTTTCGTGAGTGACTTTGAAACACTCGTAGCTGTAAAAATGCCAGCGTTGGTTGTCTTCTTTGTCTCACCACTGCTTGCAAAACCCTCATCTCTACTGCCATTAGAATGTATTATAAGTAGAACAGGCACATCTGAAATTGGAGTGGGTTCGCCTGATGGCGAGGGACAATGGTAATAGGGAAAGCTAACCCACGCGCATAAATCAATCCAGTACACTAGAAGAAGTAGCAAGTGTATGGATTACGTTTGAGTTCAAAGCGAGCGAGAGCTAAAAATTTTTTAAAAAAAAGGCCGCATACAACCTTTCAGTAAGCGGGGGTTTTTTTTTTTCTTGTGATATTTGTTCTTTTTTTGTGTCGTGACGTTGCTCATTCTTGTAAAATAATCTTTAGATGATGTGATTAATTTCTGTAACCATTTGTCAGTCTCTGTATTAATGGCTACCTCAACAAATAATTATACTATAATCACGCTATCTAGCACCAACATTTAAAACACAGGAAAAATAGACGCTTGCATTTGCTATCACAAATCAACTAGATATAAACATACGCACTATTTATTCTGAAGAACAAAAGGAAATGCCTCACTTGTAATCGAATCAAAGTTGTTCAAGACGGCTGGGTTACTGTCAACCATTGACCACATCAATGAAACTACAAACACGGCTTAGTGTCACACAATGTTTATCTGTTCGCTTAACGCTGAAAACTGAGCCGGGAACAAGAAATAGACACTTTAAATGACAAACATGAAATGTCTGACACAAACTGCAGACAACGAAATTTGGCCCAAATTGCTTCGTAATATGACAATGCAGGCCTTGTTTCCACACATGCACTGACTATAGTTGTTTACAACTACGGTACACAAAAGTCAGACATGTTAAACAGAGTTCAGCAAACCCTGTCATGAATGTGTACTTCATCGACTGTCGATTATCTCCTCCACCACCAACCCCCCATTTATACTTGATGTTGTGGCTAGTTTGGGTTCTTATAACTACGAATCATTAATCAAGTGCTGTCTCCATAATGAACCTTGGCTACAATGGATGGCCAACACTGTCTCTTTCTTTGGCCAATATATTTGAATTGTCTCTTGTTTATTTCTAGCGTCAGCCTTTTATTTTTATTGCTATAAATATAATGTATTGCGTCGGTACTATCATTAGCAGTAACATTTACTTCAGAGGTTAACTAATTAACTGCCACATGTCGCTGACAGTGTCATACCCCATACACTTAGGCAATGGTTAATAATAAGAAGACGTAACTTGCTATTCTTTAAGTCTCTAAATCCCATATAAGAACCTAACGACCCAATGTGGTTAATCATTCGATTGTCGGTTTTATTTTGAGTGCTCGGTCCCAAGGGACAGACAGATCTCTGCACAAGACTACATACACTTTGGTATGATACAAAAGGCCGACGTATGCACATTTGTTTTCAAATATTACAAGAGAAATAAATCACAGTAAAATCTATGGCTGAACAATGTAAACAAATTAGTTCTCTACTACAGCGTGCAATTAATCCAGTAGTTAATAAATTACACTGTTTTTACGCATAACTTTATAAATAGAAGTTCCAGAGGCCAATTTAGTACTCGGATTTACAGCTCCATTCAAACCCACTTTACAGCAGCCTCGTACATGAAGTAAGGCCAATAAGACAAATGCCACAGACGCTAGCCCTTCTGGGGCCTGAGGCAACTTGAAAGTCAATGCATCGGATTTCCGAGCAAACACTCTTCCAGAGGAGTACTGCCCAACCAACCACGGAGCAGAATATGAAAGTTACATGCTATTTTGCTAGACGTCGCAATCAACCCCGGCCTTTTTGGCTGTTTGTGATTTTCTAGACATGTTTATGTCCAGTAGTTTGCCACTGCTTTCTGAACGACCGAATCAAGCCACTGTGAACATCAACGTAAGGAAATGGATATCTGCTTCTAGATAGCCGCTGCTAATTTCTAACCCGGTACCTATGCGGGATTGTCAAACTGCGTTCATTGTCCCTGCGCCACAGACGACGCCTAATTTACAGTAGCAACCGAGAATGTGAGTTAATGCAATTATTGGATGTGTCAGAAAGTGCTTACAAGCTTACCATGTAAGAGTTAGTTACACATCCTTTACATGACGTTGCAGTCAAACCCAGCAATTCTTTGCTGTTTGTGATTTCTTGACAAAATTACGTTCAGTAGTTTGCCATTGCTTTCTGACCGACCGGCACTCATACCAGTGCATCAATTGTAAGGAGTATGTACCATGTAAGGAGTATGCAAGAAGCATAATTCAGTTGATTGGAGGCAAGTGAGTCAGTATTATTATAACATTTATTAATCTAACAATACTGTCTTTACAGACAACAAACAAATGCACATACCACTGTTGGTTAGATCGGTGTGATTAATAAAGCTGCTAGATCAATAACTCAGTGTTTTCGTTAACAACAGCAATACGACGCCAGATGGTAACTCTCGACATCAGCTTTCATTTGTGCAGGATCCGCTGTTGCATTTAAACCCATTCATGCTAATATCACGGGATCAAGGATCAACAATTAGCACGAAGGAAAATCATACACCCATATTTACTTTAAAAAATCAGTTGAATGAAAACACACGCATTATTTTATCTCCGTGCTTCGGGCGGAGGAGCACAATTGGGAGGATACAAGCCTTACCCTAGTGCGAGGAATTCGAACCTAAAGACTAAATGTCACGGCAGTGCAGACCAGGCTTGGTCGGAAACTGGTTTAGGGTGGAAGCTCCGACGGGCTGACAGCTTTGCTGATTTAGCAACTTCTGCAGCTGGCCTTGATCCAGACTTATTGGTGTTACCTTTCCTGTGAAGTAAACTAGGCAGATCAAGAGCGGGTCCATGCTATATGGGCAACACATGGTCTCTAAATTCAACACAGGCTGCATGCTATTGAGAGGTACAACTGCATTTTACAAACAATCGTCTGTCAAAACGGCAAGATACCAGTCATTGTACTCCAACAATAAGAGACGTCAATTGATCGCGTGATTCAGCATGAATCAATTGATTGCAACAGGGAATCTCACACATATCGAATCTGATGTCGAGAGTGACCACCTGGCGCCACATTGATTAAGATTATGCAATCTGTGTTTTACATGTAAGCGTTCGTTATATTACTAAACAGCAGTCGTGGTAGTGTTATGGTTAGTGTTGTGTGTTGTAATATTGTGTCGCGGCAGGTAGAGTTCTGTGGTCCACCTAGCCTAGTGAAATTGATAATAGAGATCTAAGAAAGCAAACGCGGCCGGCGTAGTACTGACCATAATACATTTAATTTTCCATTCAACGTTATTCTGGCCTATCCCACAATATATGAGGAAAACAGACTCAATTTGACTGCTGCGTTATGTGGATATGTTCAGGCTGAAGTGTTCGGTGTAAAAAGAAGATTTGAAAGGAAAATATGCGCCTTCACGGCATCTTCAGGGGGTTAACGGACTTATAATATTATTATTGTATTAATAATATTTCTCCTTCGTATGGACGGTCTTGGTAGCGTTGTGTCCACTTACAGCAGAGCCACGATATTTACACCTTTAGGGCGACACTTCAGACTGTCCTGGCCTTTTCTTCTCTCCCGAGTTCACATTTCCGCGGTAGTTTCGCACGACATTTCACATTTCAGTGTGGTGACGCCTTCTGTGTTCGTCCTATCTACAGGTTTACATCCCGCCTAGAACAGCGTTCAGCCCTCTATGGAAGGCATGGGGGAAACACATGGACATCATTCCCTGCCTTTGGGGCAGGCAAAGCGGATACATGATGCTCTAGTTTTTGTTACACACAATATTATTTCTTACTACAAAAGACAATACGTGAATGTCCAGTGCTTCCCTTCCCTCCCCTCCTCTCTCTCTCCTCCCTCCCTTCCTTCCGCCATTCAGTCAGTCAGCTAGTCAACCATCGATCGGTGCGTGCGTGCGTGCGTGCATCGGTCGGTCGGTCGGTCGGTTGGTCGGTCTATCTATCTATCCTAGCACTAATGCCCCAGAGTATACATTTGTGAAACGACGGAGAAGAAGAATGTACAATCTATATCTATAAAACAGAGTGTATGTGGTTTTGTGGTTTTGTGTGTTTGTGGGTAGCTTTGTATTGGATGCGTTCGATACAGTACATCCGATTGAGATACAATTTTCTACACGTCTTCCTTTCATTCCTGTGCAACCGACTATAATAGTTTCTTAGTGTAAAATCTTCTACTTATTTAATAACATTTACTTTTTCATTTTTCATTATATAATTTCTATATAGCAGGGGGACTTCACTCTAGAAAAGTTATTTCAAGGGGCATAACTTTTAATAAAATTTCTATATACTTTATAGTCATATTGTTGGACTTACTTGCACTATTGTTAAACTCTTTGTCTATAGTTATTTTCAGGCATATGAGTTATAATAAATAATGATATAATCTTTAAGGCATTTTCAAAGTTTTCATAAAAATAATGCATAATGCATAACATTGTAACCCATCTTTTTCTGCTTAAAGAACTTATCAACTGTCATGTCGGTGATTAAAAACAGTTTTCATTAAAAATAATGAATGGTGTGTGGAAGGACATTCTTTTAAGTTACTGTGCGCCAGGAGCTGGGCGAAACCACGCCGGGTCAGATAGATAGACAGACAGACAGTCAACAGGGAACGGAAGCTTATTTGACTACTTATATGAATTAAATGACATGCTCCCCACCAGGGACTGGGTGAAGCCGGGCCGGGTCAGACAGACAGACAGATAGACAGACAGACAGTCGGGAACGGGAGAGCTTATATGACTACGTATATGAATTAAATGAGATGCTCCCCACCAGGGACTGGGTGAAGCCGGGACAGACAGACATATAGACAGACAAACAGATAGTCGGGAACGGGAGAGCTTATATGACTACGTATATGAATTAAATGAGATGCTCCCCACCAGGGACTGGGTGAAGCCGGGCCGGGTCAGACAGACAGACAGACAGATAGACAGACAGACAGATAGTCGGGAACGGGAGAGCTTATATGACTACTTATATGAATTAAATTAGATGCTCCCCACCAGGGACTGGGTGAAGCCGGGCCGGGTCAGCCAGACAGACAGACAAACAAGCAGACAGACAGACTGATAGATAGATAGATCCCCTCCAGGGCCTGGGCGAAGCCGGGCCGGGTCAGCTAGTATATGATATGTGTGCCCTTGCGGACCGGCCTCTTACACGCTCTTCTCTTGTGGAGATAACATATCCCACAATTAAAATAGGAGTTTCAGAACTGTTCAAAGAAATGAAGTTATTGACAAGAAATGTTCAACCTCAATTGAATGTTATTTGTGACAAGATGGGAAATACCTTAACAGAATCTAGGCAAATTCTAGAAAGATGGCAGCAGTACTGCAGTGGAATGTATGGAATGAGTGACAGTGAGGATATGAATGAGATACATGAGCCAATGACCGCAGAGACAGAACCTGAACCCTCATTAGATGAAATTGCTTGGGCAATAAAGAACCTGAAGAATGGTAAATCACCTGGATGTGATGAGATAACCAGCTGAACTAATTAAAGCGGGAGGAGAAGAAAGCATACACATATATCATACATTATGTAAAAAGATTTGGAAATATGGTATATGGCCAAAGGATTGGAAGAGAACTATCTTCATTCCAATACCAAAAAAGGGCAACCTGAAATTATGCACCAACTATAGAACTGTTGCCCTGATCAGTTATGCAAGTAAAATTCTACTAAAAGTCATAATGGGAAGACTTCGTAAGAAAATGGAAGAAGAGATTAACGTGGTTCAAGCTGGATTTAGACAAGGAAGAGGAACAAGAGATCACATATTCAACATGCGATTAATAATAGAGAAGTGCAGAGAATTTAATGTAAACCTATTCTCATGTTTTGTGGATTATTCAAAGGCATTTGACTGTATACAACATCAGAAACTTTGGGAAATCATGAGGAATATGGGCTTTCCATCACATGTAGTACAACTCATAAAAATGCCCTATCTAGACGACCAACAAGCAGCAGTTAGAATAGATGGCGAGACATCAGATTGGTTTGACATCAAACAAGGAGTCCGTCATGGCTGCGTGCTGCCACCCTATTTGTTTAACCTGTATGCCGATAACATAATGAGAAATGTAAGAGATGATATAAACATGGAGCTATATGAAGCCCTAAATATCGGCGGTCATGACATACCAGAGATTCGATATGCTGATGATACAGTATTACTATCCACACCACAGAATGGCATAGAAAACCTAATAACCTCAACCCAATTGAATAGTGAACATCACAACTTATATCTTAACATAGCAAAAACAAAGATTTATGCATGTGAGACATGGACACTTACTAAACAAGCTGAACAGCGCATAAATGCCTTCGAATATACATGTTAAAGACGAGTTCTAAGAATATCTTGGGTAAAGAAAAGAACAAATGCATCCATACATAAAGAATTGAATATTGAAGAAGGTTGGCTATTAAAGAGGATAAAACAAAGAAAATTGAAATATGTTGGTCACTTGAAACGTCACGAAAGTTTGGAGAGAACAATATTGGAAGGATATATGCCTGGGAAGAGAGGAAGAGGAAGGCCAAAGAGAAGATGGGTGCAGGATGTGGCGGATGATCTCCAGATGGGTGTATCAGACGCTGGACATCTTGCTTATGATCGAGAGGTTTTCCGGAAGGCTGTTATGGCAGCGAGGTTCTGCAAAGGACATTTTGAAACGATAATGTCATAATCTCCCCAATCTCCCCACCAGTTCTGCCACGTCTTCTTCATCGACTCCTGGCAATTACGCCAGGTACGCCTGTGAGCGACACTAACTCTGCCGTGACAGGAATGGTGAGTCGGTGCAGCGCGTGGTACACGGAGTCCACGCAGGGAGACAACCCCGACTATCGAGGACTCACGGCTGTTGGAAGCCAGACGGCGTCGGACAGTGGTACTGGACGGACGGTTCGAATGTATGCTCGTATGGCTTGTATGTGTGAACGCGAAGAGAGAGAGAGAGTACGCCTGTTTGAGTGTAGAAGGCTGTACGCCTGATACAGAGTATTGTAAGTTGTGTATTGATCTATTGCGCGATGCATGTAATGTTTGTGGCGAGTGAGAAGTACGAATAAAGTGTTAGAATTGTATTCCCGGGAAGGTTAACCCGGTCAACAAATGCCCGCAGAAGTCGGATGTGTCGGCCTAACGGCGCAAGAACGCAGCTCTGCTGTAAACAGGCACAACGCAATCACGTCCGGAAAAAAACTCCGGATGAACGAAGAAGAAGAAGAAGAATTGTATTCGCTGTGTGTCACGTCAAGTCATTCTGTGACAGTGTTTATTATCACATCTGTGAGGTATTACGAGCCTGTATTATTGCTGATTGCAAGATCCTGACACTACTGAATGAATGAGCTTCAGAACATTCCCGAACATTCACCAGCTGTGGGTGTATTGTTATATTACCTGTCCTGTCCAAATACCAGACTTTTATTGACTTACTTCATACTCCATTACCCACGCGATTCTCTTCTATAGGTACTTGAATATATGTAATCAATCTCTCTCTCTCTCTCTCTCACTCTCTCTCTCTCTCTCTCTCTCTCTCTCTCTCTCTCTCTCTCTCTCTCTCTCTCTCTCTCTCTCTTGGATACAAAGCGCTGACGTGTTGGAGTTCATACAGACAAAGACCTCTCTTTATCTCCCCGCAGGGCAGAACGAGCAAACACTAGCCTGGCTTATGAATGAGAAAGGATCATGGTCATCACTGTGATGAAGCCTGTGGATGGCTTTTACTTTCTCATATTTGACACACTTCAACACTGCAAGTGACCGTGGTGATTTTAGACAATCAGCACCGAAGTCTTGAATTCACCGCTTGGACAGCTCGCAGGCAGGCTCGGAATTAGTATGTTGCTTGACTACCGGAATGAAACCAAGTTGTCAAGAGCGCCTGGTTCTTCAAGTCGTACGTACACGAGTGAGCAACTCGAATTGAGACGAGGTCTTCTCCAACAACTCAACAACACAACATGTCTGTCTGTCTGTCTGTCTGTCTGTCTGTCTGTCTGTCTGCCTGCCTGCCTGTCTGTCTGACGGACGAGCGGACCTGGGTGGGTGGGTGAGTGGGACGGACGGACCGTGGGTGAGTGGGTGGGTCGGACGGACGAGCGGACCTGGGTGGGTGGGTGGTTGGGACGGATGAGCGGACCTGGGTGGGTGGGACGGACGAGCGGATCTGGGTGGGTGGGTGGGACGGACGAGCGGACCTGGGTGGGTGGGTGGGTGGGACGGACGAGCGGACCTGGGTGGGTGGGTGGGTGGGGACGGACGAGCGGACCTGGGTGGGTGGGACGGAAGAGCGGACCTGGGTGGGGTGGGTAGGTGGGTCGTACGGACGGTCGGTCGGTCGGTCGGTCGGTCGCGGTTCCTAGTATGAGCAAGTTGACTGCTGTTCGTAATATTTCCTAATCAATTGTACTTATATATTTTTGTAGACATTAAAATACTATGTAATCACTGGACAACGAAAGCGCGACTGTCCCATTATATATGCATAGTAAAAACCTCGGCAGACTGATCATTATCATCTCGTGCCATGCCGTAAGTGTGGGCTTGGTCATTGGTTTTTCTGCCTGTCCATGGTATTATTTGCATTTTCTTCAGAAACCACGTTTCCACAGCCATTAGATGTTTGTCAGCTTGTCTGCTCATTGTCCACGCTTCACATCCATACAATGTACAGCTTCTACGTAACACTTAAACACTAATTTTCTCGTTGCAAATTACATCTTTTTATTGGTCAGTGTGTGTTTTATCTTCCAAAATGCTACCTTTGCCATAGCGATTCTTGATCTATAATTGCTTCAAGGCATCTCCCATCAGATGTTATGACTATTCCGAGATAATTGTACCGATTCACTTGTTTAAGATTAAGAACATACCCACGTACTTACATATTACATTGTGGTCTTTCCTTCTTCATAGTGACGACCATAATCTGTGTCTTTTTACAATTTAATTCTAACCCTAGTTGTTCACTGTGTGTAACAACCGCATCTACTAAATTCGCAGGTCCTGTTCATTGTCTCTCTATACATATGCTTTATACTCATAAATATCTTAATCAACCACTGAGTGCCGATTGGTCTACAATAATATTGTTCGTGCATCATATGCCCAATGGGCTTCAAAGCGTGTAAAATGATACTTTACTTACATGCCATGTGTATTTGCGTGTAGTAAATTGATGCCTTATATCAGGTATCAGGTCTTAGTCAGATATGCCTGAGCTATCGTATGACAGTAGACGGTACTACCTGCTTTCTGTTAGCGCCGAATGTTGGGCGGCTTACCAAACCCGGCATCCCACATTGTGCCAACGGCTTCGGGCGGAGGAGTGCAATTGGGAAGTGCAATTCCCTAGTGCAAGGAAATGCAACCTAAAGACTAAATGTCATTGCAGGGCAGACCAGGCCCTAAGCCTTGGTCAGCAACAGGTCTAGGATGGAAGCTACGATAGGCGGACAGTTAGAGCATTGCTTTGCTGATGCGGCAGCTTCTGCAGCTTGTCTTGTTTAGGCTATTGGTGTTACCTTTCCTCTGGAGTAAACTAGGCTGGCCGAAAGAGCGATCATGCTGCACGGGCAACACATGGTCTCTAAACTCAGCCCAGGCTTTGTGTTAGGGAGAGGTATAACTAACTCCATTTTACAAACTATCGTCTGTCGAGACGGCAAGGTGCCAGTCAGATTTGTATCTGCCAAAGACTTGCGCGATGTGAAATGTATTTGTGAACACCATACAACAAACGAGCTGAGGCCACTTTGTTAACTCATTCTATACCAAACAACGTGCCATTAGATCACTGGCGACTTCGCTGTCTCGGGCAGTTACTACTCTCAAATAATACATGTCCTCGTTAGGATTTCAAATAACAAGAGATATAATAAAAATAGTTGAAGTCTGTAACAGATGGTTAAATAACTGACTAAAATAAGGCCGAATGGTATATGTTAATACGGTAGTACTAACAAATAAATAACTTTTATTGAATGTCAGAAAGAGAGTACAGAAATGCTGTGATGCTGTCTAGCAGTGAATCGTGGAATGTGTAGGAATGAATTAGGAAGATCTCTGAGGCACCAGAGATGCGGTTTCTGAGACAAGTGTTGCGAACATCTTTGGACGGACGGTTTACAAAGATTATCTGGTAGAGGCTAATGAAAGTATAACGTTACACACAACTATAAAAAGCACTAAACACATTATTTTTTTCAGCGGTAGAGGAAGCAGGGGCAATATCATCAGTCGAATTGATTTCAAACACCAAGGACCGAGATAAATGAAGAAGCATGAACGCCTTAGCGACTTCGCCAGGCACTTGATGATGATAAGTGACCACTCACTAATTGATTAATAATTTATCATTGCATAATGACTGACAGATAATCTGGGTAGAAATAGGTGCTATGGTGAAACCACTCCAGGAGCGTTTGCAGGCGTCAACCTCGGAGGTTAATGGTGATTCAGGAGTAGTTTCTCCCAAAATCCCCCAGTCAACCCTTGGTACTGCCACCACTGCTGGGCATACCTAATCTGTATTACCAACAGGCGGTGTTTACAAACACTAGCTCACTGCGTGTACTCCTCGTCCTTCAACTACAGCCGCATATCGACAAACCTCATTAGTAGCCAAAGTGTAAGCTGTTAATTCGGTCACGGAGAGACTTGTTTCGCATTCATCGTTCAAGGAGCCTTGGCTGCTGAATGCCAGACGCAAACACACACGCACATGCTCTATGCTTTTGGGGGTGGCGGTGTAAGGTCAGCACTTTACGATCCTTTATCTGACAATTACAGACAAAGCTGACCTGTAGCGAGGCAAAAGAATAAGAAAAGATATGCCACAGATCGGCCAAGGTGCAATTCCCTCGGTAGTTTATAGTTTTACATGTTGGTTAGTTTCAGGACCATGCGGTCGATTTTCTCAGTATGATGCAAGTCTTCGAAATGTCGCCCCTTAAAGATTTTTAATTATTGAATGGTTCAAATTGTATTTTAATTTCGCTGCTTACCCGCCTGATGCGACAGCCTCTCTGTACAATGGCACGAAACGGCACTGGTTAGTTTGATGTGCGACCTATGACAGACCTCCCGGTTGTTTTAGTGTGAATTGCATGTTCAGAACTATGGTGGTCGGCCTGTCGCTTGGAATTGACTGGATTGCCTTTTCGGTTCACGAGTGCATTTTCTCGGAGACTCCTGGGGGTCGTCGCTGGAGCTACGGTGTTCGTGCTTTGTGCGATGCTTTCAGCGGGCCGCCCTGCCCAAGGGGACCGAGCCGTATGGGATAAATCCCGGGGCAATGAAGTCGATCCTCTCGACTTTTAATGCAGTAATGTGTGGCTGCTGGTTTTCTAGTGACTGCCGTTTCCATCGACGATGAAATGTATTTTCGTGGAGGGCTTTTGTGTTGGCACTCTGACGGCGGAATTATGCACAATGTATCTGTGCGGGCTGTTGGCTTGCCGATACTCCTGTCTATTCCACTTTTCACATGGGGCAGTGAGGAGCATTTTGTGTGATATTCACTGGCACAGGAACGGAGCATAATGGGGACGACCCGTTGCTGTGAAGTTGGAACAGCGACTAACTAACTAACTATGATATACTGCGTTTTAATTCATTTAGTCCGATGCATTAGCGTTCAGTTCGCCTGAGTACCTATAAAGTGTTACACCTATCGGAGTGAGGCTGGTGTAGAGACTTTTCTTGTCTTCCGACGCTGGACCAAAGTACCATCTCGAAGGGGGCTGTGTTGCATGGCCCTCTTTCCCCTCTTCAAACTCGATACTGAAGCTTCATATGTGCGGAGACATTAAAATGTAACCAGGTCATGGTTCAACACAGCACACACAGACTGGCTGGAATTTATGTCTAGGGTTTTCTTGTGTCTTTTATCTCCCAATGCAGCACAGACCAACGACCAACTCGCGCCAATTCCTATGTAGACACGTTCAGTATTGATTAGATTTTGCAGTTAAAGTTGTCTACGGGTAAGGCCCAAGTTGGTAATCTGTAAAAAGGTAGCACTGTGCAGATATACTGTCGACAGGACGCGAAACGTTATGCTTTTCCATTTACTTTATCAACCGTATACTGGGGTGTGTGTAATCAGTTCCCTTCCTCTCCGATTTTTCTTCCCATCAAATTATGTCTTCGTAGGTACTTCTTCTTCTTCTTTCTTCTTCTTCGTTCATCCGGAGTTTTTTTTTTCGGACGTGATTGCGTTGTGCCTGTTTACAGCAGAGCTGCGTTCTTGCGCCGTTAGGCCGACACATCCGACTTCTGCGGGCATTTGTTGACCGGGTTAACCTTCCCGGGGGTTTCTTAGGACGTTTGGCTCTCACTGTTGTGGTGTTATCCCCCATCCCAGCTGGCCCATATAGAACAGCCAAAGACATCCTGGTCAGCCCTCAAGGGAAGGCAGGGGCAGACCATGGGCATTCCCCGCCATCCAAGGAGGCTTCCATACTTGCAGAGCCGACACACAGCGCTCTGGTACTGGGCTCACCCAAGGAATCGTCACGTCCTGCACATGGCTGCTTAGCCTCACTTCCGTATATTGGGCCTTCCGTTCACCATAGGCTGTTCTTCCGGAAACCAGAAGTATGCAGTCTGCAGATGACATCCACACAGTGAGCTTTCGATTCGGACTTTCCACATAATGGATTTGCTATCCAAGCAATATTCCATTTCGTGCCACTAGACAATTTTTCCACCTTTTATGAAGCCCACACAGTGTGCTTTCGATTCGGACTTTCCACATAATGGATTTGCTATCCAAGCAATATTCCATTTCGTGCCACTAGGACACTTTTTCCACCTTTTATGAAGCCCACACAGTGAGCTTTTGGTTCGGACTTTCCACGTAATGGATTTGCTATCCAAGCAATATTCCATTTCATGCCTCTGGGGCGCTTTTGTAACCGACATACCTGTGGTATGAAGTGCGGCAGTCTAAATACTTCTTCATGCACCTTTAAATGTCAACCTGAATGTAGTTAAAGTAAGCTGCAGTCAACTTGAGCTTGTTGATATCTCCATAGAGCTTGTCCTCAAATGAAGCAGGTGTGGGCCAAAATATCTTTCTCTGTTCTGCATATATTGGGCACTCCTGCAGCAAATGTTTAGCTGTCATTTTACCAGTTCCACAATTGCATTCATCGGTATCTCCTATCTTTAGTTTATTGAACAAGTGGTATTTCAGCCTGTTATGTCCTGTGCGGAGTCTGAAGATTGCTACTTGTTCTCTTCGGTCGAGTTTGTAATATGCATCATCCTTCTGGTGACCTGGATGCTCTGATTCCCATTTGGTTCTATAGGTGCTTTTTATCAACCTCTTTGCCTCGTTATAGGTTATGTCTATGTCAGGCTGTGGTAGTCGTCCGCCCTCTTTTGCCAGTCTGTCAGCCTCTTCATTTCCAGGTATACTGCAATGTGATGGGATCCACTGTATTACAACTTTTTTGGATTTCTGGCATAGACCATGGAGTGCTGCTCTTAGGTCAGCTATTTCTGTGCTATTATTGCTCTTCAGTATTGAGACAGCTGACTTTGCATCTGTGAAGATAGCTATTTGCTTCTCTTTATTTTCCTCCATCAAGAGCATTTCTGCTGCAGTTTTCAGAGCCTCTACCTCCGCTTTGAAGTTACTTGAAAACTTTCCAGTTGCCATTGAATGTGTTTTTTTTCACTCCATTTTTTAAATTTAGGAGAATTCCTCCTCCTCCATTCTCTATTGAATTTTTGGCTGATCCATCTGTATATGCATGGGTCCAATTGCTGCTTGGGTAATGTTCTTTTATGTAGTTTAGGGTTATTTCTCTTCTTTCGGTTTCATGCTGAGTGTTCTTTTTCTCAATACCAGGAATGTTTTCTATCATCTCAGGCAGTTGCTGCTGTCTCCAAGCTGGGAACTTGTGTGCATTGTAAATGGGTTTGACTGTTGATATGTTAAGTATAGGATCTGCCCTAATCTTTCGTTTTGCAGTTTCTACAAAGTTGCTACGCTTCAGTCTTCCCTTTCCAAAACCACTAAACCTTTTATACATAGGGTGGTCTGTCAATCTTCTAAATTTTTCTGCTTGTTGCTGGGCTCTGCTATCTCTTCTATCCTGCATTGGTTGTAAACAAGTGATCTTTTCTAGTTCATTAATAGGCGTTGTCTTCAGGCTTCCAGTTATGATTCGCATTCCTTGGTTTTGGACTCTACTTATTTTGTTAAAGTTTGACTTAGCTGCTGTTGCCCAAGCTGCAATGCCATATTCCAGTACTGGCCTCACCCGTCCAGTATATAACTTCTTGAGAACTTTCTCATCTGCTCCCCACGTTGTACCAGCAAGCTTTTTCATGATTGCCATTCTCTGCCTTGCTCTTGTTCGATTTTTCTCAACCTGTGTCTTCCATGTCAGGCGACGATCAAAGGTGACTCCTAGATAGTTTGGATTTTCTTCATGGCGCAATATTTTTCCATTCAATACCAGCTTAGGTTGCTGAGTTTTATTTGAGAGGGAGAACACTGTGCATGTTGTTTTCTCCTCACTTATCTTCACTAGCCATGATTTTGACCAGTCCTCTAGCGCTAATAAGGCTTGCTGTATTCTGCTGTTAGCTGTACTAATATATTCTTCAGATGTCCATATGGCTAGGTCATCTGCAAAGGAGGATGTGTGTACTCTGGCTGGAAAATTTTCCGTGATGTCATTTATATATGCCAGGAATAATGTTGGTGAAAGAACTCCTCCTTGGGGGACACCTTGCTCCAACAGCATCATTTTGCTTGTTTGTCCTTGTACTTTTGTCCTGGCAGTTCTGTTCTCAAGGTAGTGGCTGATCCATTTATACATTTTTCCACAAACATGCATTTTTTGCAGTTTTACTTTCAGTCCTTCCTTCCATACTTTATCAAATGCTTTTTCTAAATCTATCCAGACTGCTAGTGTGTGCTTTTTCTCTTGGAAGGCATCCTCTATTTCCTGAGCTATATAGGTTATTTGATCTTCAGTGGATCTGTACTTTCTGAATCCTGCTTGGTGTGGTGTTAAGAGTTTGTTTTCTTCCAGATGCCATGTTAGCCTGCCATTGATAATGCGTTCCATTAATTTTCCTACACAGCTAAGTAGACTGATAGGTCGATAGCCATTTGGTTCTTCCAGGTCTTTTCCTTTCTTTGGGACTGGTATTAGTATAGCTTCCTTCCATGCCTGTGGGACTATTCCTCTCTTCCAGCTGTTATTTAGGACTGCTAGTAGTTTCTTCTTTGCCTTGGTGCCTAGTCCTATTAGCATTTCATTTGTGATTCCATCCTTTCCTGGTGATTTCTTCTTTTTTAGGGTGTTCATTGCCTGTTCCATTTCTTCCATTGTTAGATTTGCCATCATATATTCTGCTGCTGTCTCTGTATTTCTATGATGTATCTGTTTGTCTTTGATTGCTTTCTTCTGTTCGGTTGTAATATCAATGTGGTTTGCATTTGCATAGTGTTCCATTAGTGCATTTGCAGCCTTTTTTCCTGTAAGCAAGGCATTTCCTTGTTTAATTGTTATTTGTTTGTTTCTAGGTCCTTCATTGTTCATGGCTTTCACTAGTTTCCATAGCTTGTTTCCATCCCTGTCAAAATTCAGGTTTTCTGTTTTTTCCCTCCAACAATCTCTTGTTGTTTGATTTACTGTTCTTTTATATTTTGCTGAGATGGCTTTGAGAGAGATGTTCGCTTCAATTGTTTGTTCTCTCTCTGCTGTCTTCCTGGCATCTTCAACTTTGTCCTCCAAACTTTGTAGTTCTTCAGTCCAGTATGGTTTGTAATTTTTCCTCGCTCCTCTTGGAATGGACTCAGTGGCTGCCTGTATTATCGCTCTGTTTAGACTTTCCACCATTTGCTTCATGTTGCCATATCGTGTATTTATGTTTTCACAATATTTGTCTGTTAGTATGGCAAATCTGTCCCAATCTGCTCGTTTGTAATTCCAGCGGGGCAAGGGCTTTTGCTCCTGTGGAACATACTCCATATTCATTACAAGCTTGATTGGTCTGTGGTCACTACCTGCTAATTGGTCCAGCACATGGCGATCGATTTTGTGGAGGATGTCTCCTGTGCAGAAAGCTAAGTCTGGAGTAGAAGTGGTAAGCCATCTTCTGGAGTAGAAGCTCGGTGTGTCATCCGCTTTGTTGAGTAGATGGAGATTTGAGTCTATTTCCCAGTCCTCCAATTCATCTCCTCTTTTGTCAGTATCTGGGTATCCCCATCTATCTGAACGGCTATTAAAGTCTCCGACAATAATGCAGTTTGTGTCAGTTATTTTCATGTTTGAGAGTGTAAGGTCCTTATCTGCTGGGCTATACAGATTGTAGATTCTTATTTTCACGCCCTTTATCATTATATCAACACCTATAATTTCCGTTTGGTTGTCAGAGATCACAGATACTTCGCTGCAAGGTATTGTATTTCGTGTAAGTATTAGAACTCCTCCTTTGTGTCCTTCGCGGTCGAAACGTGTGGCCTGATATCCTCTGACTGAGAATTTGCGATTGGCGTTGAGGTGTGTCTCTTGAATGCATGCCACATCTATTTTATCTTTATGAAGACGCTGTGTTAGGGACTCTTTCTTCTTGTAAACTCCTTCGGCATTCCACTGTAGTATGTTGAGTGTCCGGGGTATTTGGTCAATAGCTCTTAACCTACTCCTCTGTGCCTTGACTCCACAGCACAGGGGAAGGTGACCACCAGTAGTCATGGGTGGACCCCCTCGAGGCAGGGGGCCCGGCACTATCGCCGCCTGATGGGACTTCGCGGGATTAGCACCATAACGATTAATTTTGATTTGTGACATCATGAATTAAGTTACGTTGCACTGCTTTGTCAAGCCTGTGGCTCAGTACATCCGATTTCGACAAGCATTTATTCGGGATGCTTTCCCTAGCCTTTGACTGTCCCCAGTCTACCTACAAGGCAGCAGGTTTTACGTTGCACTGCTTTGTCAAGCCTGTGGCTCAGTACATCCGATTTCGACAAGCATTTATTCGGGGTGCTTTCCCTAGCCTTTGACTGTCACCAGTCTACCTACAAGGCAGCAGGTTTGTGTGTCTCTTCGTCTGGTCCCTCTCCCTTGACCTGTCCGACATGGGTGGCCCTACCAGTAGCTGTGCTACCGTCGGCATAGCTCTTGGGGTCATTGGGACGCTCAAGCCCCTCTACCTCGTCACGGTGGACACACAGCAGAGGGGGTCTTCGTAGGTACAAAAACTACTATGCCATCGCGGATTTTCGAGCGGCAGGTTCAGAAATGAACAGCTGACTGCACCAAACTGGGAACATAGTCAGCCGATCACTCGTCGCTAAAGAAACGACTCATATCGTGTGTCTCGAAGCTATCAATGTTTCACCACTCCCCAGCAGCAGATGCTATGGGATACGTTGACATTATGTTTCCCGGTTTCCCTTCACCCACTCTACTTATGTATGACCATTGCCTTGAAGGGGAAGTCGCGATAGCTCAGTGGCTAGCAAGCTTATCTGCCGACTCGGTGGTGATGTGTTCGAATTCCCATCGAGGCGGTTTTAAAAAATGGAACTGCCTTCCAAGTACGCCTAGCCTAACACTGGTACCAGGAAATGTTTTGGGAAATAAAAGCGACCGGTGTGATAGTGGCCACATCATGCACCCAGTGTCGGTTGGTTTAACAATACTGGGCTGGTACCATATACCCGTTCTTATTCCTCTTACCGTTAACACTCCTTGGCGAGTACAAGTCCACAACCAAGCATGCCAAACCAGTGAAGACTAGACGTGCTTGGTTAGATGTTGGCTGGTATTTTCTACGGTCAGAGGTAGCCAGTCTCAGACCAACCCCCTTTAATTGCCTTTTACGATAAGCACAGGATGTTTACAGTTTTAACATTCGTTACTTCCCTTTGCGGCTGTGGTTACACCCAGGCGATCTCACAGATTTGTTATCGCCCAAATACAATTGGTCTAGTTTCAGGCTACGCCCAACTTAGATCAACAATCTCAATTCATCCTGAATATTGTCTAATTCAAGATCACAGTAGTGGAAATTGGTCCCTTACTTACATATACCTTGAAGGGTTACCAACACGCAACAGTAATGTGATGAGATAAGGTGCTGAGAAAACATACTGCTTAATTATAGAACAAAGACAGACTCTCGGAAAAAGAATTCGGTCAGAAACATAACTAAATGGCATTTTATCGGCTACAAAAGGTTACCCTTTAACTGCAGTTCTAATTTTAAAAAAAAAAAAAACCCTGTAATTTCACCATTTTATTTGAAATGTTTGCGAAGAATCTATTTAACATCAGTGTGACATATTTGTCGCGTCCTCGCAGATTTCCTGGAATTGATTCCTTTGTTACCACGCCTTATAAGGAAATGCGTTAGACTTGGTCTAGGTGACAACATAATTTGAATTGGCCTTTGTTTTAAAAGCGAGCTCAACGATTAGTCGAGCACCAGGCCAAGACGTTGCAGCTTAGCTTTGAAGGGCGTTAGTTAGACACTTGTCATCTAGAACGTTCAAGGAACAAATCGCCTCCCGGTTTGGGAGGGCTGTTTAGCTCAAAAATTTCGCTCTCTGGGGCCTAGGTACGTTTATAAACTCATTATGAATGTGTGACCACGTCGTTTGATAAAATACATGTACCATTGTGTTTATATATGAATTGTGAAACTGTTAGATCAACAATTCATTTGAAAAGATAGCCTGAGTGTCTGATGTCTACGGAACGGACATGACTGTCCCACTGCCGAGCTTACAGTTTCAATTCCTATGTGTAACTTATTATATGCGTTGTGAAGCTATCTCACTATCAAATGTTTTAGTGTTTGTTGTTTTTGGTTTTGTGTGCACTGATTTTTAGGATACACGTGGTTACCATATTTGAATGTGCACATGATATCACATTCCATCCCATTGATTTTTCCTAAAACTCAATACTTTTAAATACAAGTATAAGTGTACTCAAAGTCTTGATTTAATTAATTGTGAACATTGTTCCAGTATCGATGTTTACGTCAATTGCTGGTTGACAATTGTTTAACAGTGGTTGTTCTATACGTTGTATACGATCAATGTTATATAACACTGTGTACAATTTAAAATGTGATCGAGTGAGGATGGATACCTACACATTGACACAAGTGTCTTAATGAATGAATTACTTTTCCCATATGTCTGTGGTAAATTTCCATGATCACCTCGCTTTTTAAAGCAGGCCTTTTAATTCATAAAATTTAGTGTAGGACTTAAACACTTTCTGTGTAGTTCCTCACTTGGGGGATCTCAGCTATTTCAGGGGTTCCTTAAGAAGGCTGGTTGGGAAAGAAAACCAATCCCATCCGGGATCCCCTAGGAAACCTAGTCAATATTCTCATTTATTATATTAACACCTCACAATCAGTAGTCAATTCTGTCGGATCACCTAATTATCAATAAATTCTTTCGGTCAAAAACAATTATTACATTAACTCTTTCTGCCCCATTCAACTGTTACATTAACAACATGAGTTTTGTCCCATTCTTTGCATCTAGATGCAAATTTGGTGGCCTCCTCTGGGGGTAAAAGGCTAATATCCGAGGTAGCGGCCCATTCCCTCGCAGCCCCTCATATCCCCCCCCCCCCCCCCACACACACACTGGAACTTGAACCCGGGATGCCCGGTGCATATTTGGTCTACTTATCCATATCAGTATTCCACACGCCCGGGGCTTGCCTAGCTGTTTTCAGGCGGTCAGGAGACAGTCAGGCGGAAGCGGAGGATCCAGCGGAGGCACCTGGGGGTGGGGCACCCATGGATCGGAAGTGACACCGGAAGTATCAGAAGTACCCCAAGAAAATACCCGCCAATTTTTCAAAAATTACGTCCGTTATGGATCCGCTTTTTGACGTCACCGATCTGGATCCATACTCTTCATATAGCAAAATATGACGTCATCACGATGGATCGGATCCATATTTGCTAACCCATTACCTCCTAGGTTACTACTCATAATTCATTCAAAATGAAAGCTTTGTTTAATTCTACCACGCCTGTTAACGTTTGTAATAAAGCCATTGGAACGGGTTTCAAATGAACGTCCCTTATATATATATATATATATATATATATATATATATATATATATATATATATATATATATATATATATATATATATACATATATATATATATATATATATATACTATATATATATACTACTATATATATATATATATATATATATATATATATATTAGGGCTGCGACCGATTAATTTAAATTTAATAGTTAACTTTTGAAAAATTAACGATTAATTCATCGTTAATTTCGATTAAAGCAAAACAATTATAGTCATATAACTTACATTATGGTCGTATTTGTTAAAAATCGAAATAACGCTGGATTTTGTTGTTCATATGTCATCTAATAACCAACTATGCAAACAGACGAGCCCAAACTACAACATATCCAGGCGAACCTTCTGGCCTAGAGAGACAACAGTGGAAGATAAACTCTATAGACCGCTGAGTGAACTAAAAAAGACTGTTAGATTCATACAAGAGACAACATTGCAGTTATAGACATATTTCAAGCGAACGAAAGAAGAAGAAGAAGAAGAAGAAGAAGAAGAAGAAGAAGAAGAAGAAGAAGAAGAAGAAGAAGAAGAAGAAGAAGAAGAAGAAGAACGAATGAACGAACGAACGAACGAACGAATGAACGAACGAACGAACGAACGAACGAACGAACGAACGAACAAACAAACAAACTTTATTTTAAAAGGGTAACAAATTGGGCACGCAGGCCCGTCTTACATTCGGCCCTTTCAATCACTCATCTTTCATTCATCAAATGTGCATGTTATATTAACATAGGGGAAAAAACATTGTAAAATGGATTTTGTAAGCATAAGCAATGCATATTACGCATGATACATTCACATGAGGAGAAAAAAAAACATCAAATGAAGGTTGTAAACATAAACAGTGCATTTTGCAATGTTGTGAGACACATCCCCCATCCACCCTCATATCCCGCAGCCACCAAACCTCCCCCACCCACCCACACATACCTCCACGCACTCACACAGAACCAGGCAAACATACATGCCGCCACCCAACCACTAATCCCCCACCCACACACATTTCCCCACACACACACACACATCCTCACACACCAAGAAGAAGAAGAAGAAGAAGAAGAAGAAGAAGAAGAAGAAGAAGAAGAAGAAGAAGAAGAAGAAGAAGAAGAAGAAGAAGAAGAAGAGGAAGAAGAAGAAGAAGAAGAAAAGAAGATAAGAAGAAGAAGAAGAAGAAGAAGAAGAAGAAGAAGAAGAAGAAGAAGAAGAAGAAGAAGAAGAAGAAGAAGAAGAAGAAGAAGAAGAAGAAGAAGAAGAAGAAGAAGAAGAAGAAGAAGAAGAAGAAGAAGAAGAAGAAGAAGAAGAAGAAGAAGAAGTGGAAGAAGAAGAAGAAGAAGAAGAAGAAGAAGAAGAAGAGTATGTTGACAGTATTTGCTTCAAGTGACGAGCGTGTCATATTAACAATATAACCAGCAGAGCTGGACAATCGTTCACATGGAACTGAGGTAGCCGGTATGCACAGAATGGTCTTGACAAGGAATGTCAATTTTGAATATCGATGTTCATGAAGTTTCCACCATCGTAAAGGGTCAACCGGTTCAGCAACTTCCTTATCAATTTCAGACTCAATTAGCTTACTACTCTCTTCATTTGGTTCACATACAGTTTCAATGTCAATGTCAGTATCATTCATTGTAGCAGTCTCCATCTGCTCATCATGAACATTAACTGCTATTTGTTGTTCAATACGTGACCAAGTTCGTTCTTTTGCATCTTTTGACAAACACTTCAGGTATTTGTAGCGTGGATCAAGTGCTGTGCAATATGTAGTATTTAAATACTTGTCATATTAGCTACACGTTCACTGAAGTCATAAATAAAAACTGCCTTAAATTTAGCTATGTAGCCCGGATCATCATCGTGTACAGTCATATGCTTTATCAACGATGATAGCAGTGGCAAAACACAGCTACATGAAACAAAATCTTGACCGCCAGCAGGATCGTGGTCTGACAGAATAAGTCCAAAACTTTGACATATTTTGAAATCTTCTCCCAATCTGAACCTGACAGTTTTGGACCTTTGTATTGCTTCTTTTCATCTGACATGTAGACAGTTAATGCTTCTCTGACCTGTAGAAGACTGTAGCATAATAAACATTCTGTTTCACCTTGTTGGTACATCTTGCTGCAGCTTACACAATGGTGACTCAGTACAATTTTGCAACTCGGTTGTGTTTGCAGCACTATGTTTAAAATGTCCGACAATTTTTCGACATCCGGTTCATTTGTATAAGTGATGGGAGACAAGTTTTCGATTAATCGTTTTAAACAAAATCGTTAAAAAAATATTAATCGTTATAAAGAATTAACTATTAATCGATTAATTAATGGTTAACTTCCGCAGCCCTAAAAAAAAAACCAAAAAAAAACCACACACACACACACACACACACATATATATACTATATATATAATATATATATATATATATATATAATATATATATATATATATATATATATATATACACACAACAGTGGCCAGACCAGACAATATTATTATTAACCCAGACCTTACAGTATTAACCAGGACCTGACAGTTTTAACCAAACCAGGACGCTATTAACCAGGCGAGACGCTATTAACCAGGACCTGACAGTATTAACGAGTCCAGACATCATTAACCAGGACATGCCAGTATTAAACCAGACGAAACTGTATTAATCAAAAATGACAGTATAAATCAGACATGACAGTATTAACCAGACCTGACACTATTAACCAGACCAGACAGTATTAACCAGACCAGACAGTGTTAACAAGACCTGACAGCATTAACCAGACCAGATAGCATTAACCAGACCAGATAGTATTAACCCGACCTGACAGTATACAGACCTGACAGTATTAACCAGACCTGACAGTATTAACCAGACCTGACAGTATTAGCCAGACAGTATTAACAAGACCTGACAGCATTAACTAGACCAGATAGCATTAACCAGACCTGACCAGTATTAACCAGACCTGACAGTATTAATCAGACCTGGCAATATTAATCAGACATGACAATATTAACCAGACATGTTAGTATTAACCAAAAGTGACAGTATTAACCAGACATGACAATATTAACCAAAATTGACAGTATTAACAAAAAAAATGACAGTATTAACCCAGACATGACAGTATTGGCCAGACATGACAGTATTGGCCAGACATGACAGTGTTAACCAAACATGACAGTATTAACCAAAACTGACAATATTAATAAAAAAAATAATAGTATTAACCAAAAGTGACAGTATTAACCTATCTGACAGTTTAAGCAGACCTGAAAGTATTAACGCTGCACGCACCTCCAGAATCACCAG
Organism: Cepaea nemoralis; assembly: GCA_014155875.1. Taxonomy (NCBI): domain Eukaryota; kingdom Metazoa; phylum Mollusca; class Gastropoda; order Stylommatophora; family Helicidae; genus Cepaea; species Cepaea nemoralis. Next base: position 273,750 of record JACEFZ010018699.1, on the reverse strand, counting down.
ATCATTATAAGAAATCAAACAGCAGACGTGAGTATGGTACAGGTAAATCTCATGGCAGAATCAGCCGTTGGGTGCCAAGTATTAGGCCACCCATCACACATTCTAGAATCTAGATCATGGTATAATGAGGTTGGGGGGCAATTTCCTTTCAACTCCTTATGCCTTCCCAGGCAATTATCCGGTGTCAATTGCTATTGTTAGCAACATTGCTGCCCTTTTGTTAACTCATTCACCACCACACTTATTAAAGTATTGCGCTCAAGCTTTGGAGAACCCTTGAGCCCATTGAAATGTCATCACCATCAAAAGGTGCCATATCGGCTGCAAGTCTCCAACGCCCTCTTTCACGTGTCGTCACAGTGTATACATACCGTGATCTTCCAGTCCATCGCTTGATAATGTCCACGCACATTTCTTTTTCTTGTTCACTTCCCCATACTTTTTCCCTACCGAACACCCTTTAACAACGAGCCGTGCCTCTTTATGTGGCCGAAGTACCTTAAGAATGATCTCATTCAGTAATGCTTTCTTATCCTTTCACTCACAGGCAACGTGTGGCGTGAACTTAATTCTGCCGGTCATAACGTAATAATACGTTCAACTTTGTGTACATCTGGTCATAACATACTAACGAAATCTGGCTGTTTTCGTAGCCATTTCCGCTGTCTGTTTAGCCTCTTAAAAAGTGTTGCATTTGTGATTGTTGTTTTCACAGTGGTTACATCGCCCCATGGGTATCTGCTGTCGAAACCTGCTGGAACTGAGAAGATTAAATCCCAGTGTTTGTGATATCTTTCCCTCTCTTCTCCTGCCGTGATATTCTTCCTATATGTCTTTAAAGGCAGCCGCAATAGCGTAGTGGTTAGACGCTCGCCTGTCGGCCCTAAGGTCTTGGCTAAGACCGTATCGGGGCGGTTTCCAATTTTTAAATTGACCTTGGCTCCCATGTTGCCCCAACCTAAAATGGGTACCAGGAACAGTTTTGGGAAGTAAAGACGGCCAGGTTGATACTGACCACATCCCTCACCGAGTGCCGGCTAGTCTATACAATATGGGTTTAGTGTCACATGCCCAATACAACTAAAGGCGAATAAAAAGAGTCCTTTACTTACTTACTTTACTGTGTATAAATAAATTCCCTTCTATTGACAGGGACTAATAATAGCAAAACAGAGCCGGTAGCCCTAAGTAGCAGACAACAAACAGTGCTAGCGCCACGTCTGTGCTACCTCTCCAACACGGCCTCCTGAGCAGGTTTACTGTTGCTCTACACTTGCGCTGCACAATCCTGACCTGACCTAGGGCATCATGTTACACTTGTTTACTAAACAACCATGTCGCGGGTCAGAAAGGACAATCATGCAGATAATGCCAAAACATCCCCAGATAGCTGCGTGAATATAGAGATGTATATTGTGCAAAGGAAGGGAGACGTGGATGTTATTTCAATAAACAGGCGCACAAATAAATACACTAGGTGCTGATTGACACTGTATAAGATATGAAAGAAGAAAGCACTGAAAGCATATGTAATCAACTGTTCAACCTTAGTATACCACGCAACACCTCAAGTGACTGGAAGTTTGACGGCAGACTATCTCATTACCTACAGGGTTCACATTTGACAGCAGTTCTGGCGTCTTCCTGAAATACCCTTGACACCACTACAGCCTGCTACAAACATATTATTGTCATATTTTCGCAGCTACAAATGCCAACAGCGGACGTGACGACTTCTTCTAATGTTGCACGTTCTTTGCTTGAACTTGCGATCACCCTCAGGTTGATTTTCTCGGCATTTTACATTCAGTAATTTGCCACTGCTTTCTGACTGAGAAGTTAACGTTACATTCCACCAGCGTGTGGAACGAACACATTACCTCGCCTTCAGCACAAGGCAGCTTAAGCGTTAGCGCGATAAACTTCTTGGCCACACCGAACTCTTAACGTCGTGACAGATACATTAATTACCACGGCGCTAATTCTTCTTCTATATGAATACTTTGAAAGATAGTGTTGTGGTTTCCCCCTGTCTGCCACATCCATGAGATAGTATGCTAAGTGATAGCAATTTCCAATTGTCAGGACAAGTGAGTGTCAAATTATGGTGTATTAAGCCGCAACGAAGTGAACTCATCTTAGTGTAGTCACTAAATCTAGAATATTCACATTGACAGCTATTGTGATCTTACCTTACAGAAGATGAGTAATTGGAAGTACAAATCTGCGGACAAACTGGATCAAAAATGTCTACATACATCGGATTTCGAATTCGTGATTTCCAAATAATGAAAGCGCTTCGCTTAAGACAAGTTGTACCTCGACGCACGACCAGCTACAGAAACCTTAACTCACTCAACAGATTCTTCTATTGCATGCATACTTGGAAAAATAGTGTGGTGGTTTTCCCCTGTCTTTCACTTGTTTTTCCCCCTGTCTTTAGAGGCCGTGCTACTTCTGCCTGCGAAAGCAATTTCCAATTGTCAGGACAAGTGAGTGCCCTGCCCTGCTCAGTTACAGAGTTGTCCACATATCCTCTGCCCTATGTGAACACAGTTACATCAATAAATATGTTCGCAGTGGTTTTTATAAAAAGCGTGTCTATATATTTAACTCTAAATGTTCCACACTTTATGCATATTGCTCTAAGTAGATTAAATGTATCTTATGTAATTAGCCACTCTTCTTAAATGGCAGATAGTGATCACTGAAATATTATGTAGAATCGTTTTTTTTTTTTTATGACCGGGAAAACTGGAATGTGACCCAACAAATTAAGAAGAGCTTGGAGGCAACAGGAATAAGGTTTCTGAGACAAATGTTGCGAATACCTTGAACTGTTAAGAGTAATTAACAATGATTGACTGCGAAAGAATAATAAACGTTGAATACTATTTAGCCATACGAAGAGACAAGCATGGTCTTTTTTCATGTAATGAGAAGAGAAGCACCGGGAAATGGCGGCGGTATGGAGGAATGACATTAAAATAATTGATCCAGAACGCCAAGGACCAAGATCTATGGAGATACATTAACGCCTACGTCATGTGGCACGGCATGGCACACGCTGAAGACGACGATGAGCGTTCTACACAGTTTAACCCTAAAAATTATATAAATATTTTCCTTTTTAAATTCAAAATATGAGAACGCATTTATGTTGAATAGTTTACGATTTGAAGACCACCTTAATTGCAAACGGGTATCTCCATAGGTGCTCCAGTCTCGTCTAATAGTTCGTTCAAGTGGGTGCTCATCTAGAGTGTGGATTTCAATGTACGTACACCAAAATCCACAGAAACAGTAAATATTCGATAGCATGTAGGTTTTCTAACTTTCGAACGTGAAACTGTATCGCAATGGAGCAAATTTTCGAAGTCAAAGACTAATTCGTCCAGAACATAGGTAAATATATGTAGTAAATGTGATAATTTAAACAACCCCTATATTTAAATCTTTCGTTATTAGACGCCCGGAAATAACCCATTTGAAGGGGGGAGGGGGGAGAAATTATATATAAATTAAATATAGTTTCAGAAGGATTGGTTGCGTCGAATTATCTGAGAAGAAACGAATTAATTATACATATTCCGCAGGGTGTGACTGAAGGATCTGGCCGACACTCAGTACTCCCAGGAAAGGCTATAATCAGACTGCTGCTGGTACCACTAGTATTGAGACTTTTCGCTGGCTGTTGAAGATGAGGACGGAGCACTTATGAAAATGTCCCAAGTGCTGTGATGTCAGTTCATGACTCACCTCAGAACAAACTCAGAGGTTTTTGTCCTGGGTTCACGTATTCCTAGACGGTGTGTAGATTTTAGAGGGGTTTACCAACTAAACCCACATAGCTCTTATCACTCCTTTCATTACAACTTAAATTGTCTGTATGTTCTTTTCCAGTTACAAAACTGCAGTAGTATTACAATACTCATTAGCAATGTTGCCAAAATAAAACATATAGTACTTCTGTTTCAGGTATGATAGATTATGGTTCAAGCTCATTCATTCATCTACACATCCGTCCATCCATCACTCACTCAGTCACGACAGATGCGAAGAGTTTATGCATGTCACCAGTTTTTGTCTGTCACGTCAGCGGTTTTCTATCTTGATAATTTATATTCAGAATATTATGAATAGATGGACCAAATGGTTCACCATACAGATAAAAAACGAAAACTGAATACTGAAAAAAAAAGGGACCATTTCATCCGAGAAAACACAACAGAATTTCTGCGCTGAGGCGCCAAAATCTTGACACGTGTCACAAAATGCGTTTACTAAGCAAAAACACTGGGACATAATTTAAAGGTAAAACTGCTTGCAAACTGGTATGAAAGATCAAACCTTGAGTCACGCAAATAACACTGAAGTAATCAAGACCAAACAATAAACAATAATTTTTTTTTTCCCGCGTTTCCATCCTGTTTCAGGATATTGCGGTCAACACCAGCATCTTTCAGCTGTATGTTGATTCCTAGGCTAGATTACGCTCATCAGCACGCCACGACTTTCTGAGCGACCGGCTCCATACTCTCATAAGTCACTTTTGCGATTCGAACCACTGCTAATTCTCGTCGCGTCACGTGACGAGAGTATTCGGGGTTAGCGGAGAAAGCTGCTAACCCCTCGGCCACGAAGCCGGTAATAAACAATAATAACGCACAAAATAGTGAAATGAGTGAGGAGAGGGCAGCTTAGCTTAGCTGATATAGGGCTACGCTGATAATTTATAAGCGCAGCTGCGACCGATTTGGCAGCGGACCGTCTCGCGCTGGGTTTTAACGTGTTGGTATGGGAGCCGGTTGTTCGGAAAGCAATGGTAAACTGCTGAACGTAAACTTGCCAAGACACCAACAACAGCAGTAAAATGCTGATGTTGACAGCGATGTCCTGTAAAGAGGGGGGGGGACGGACACACACACACACACACACACTCATGCACGCGCACGCACACAGACACACACACACACACAAGTAGAACGGGGGTTCAACGCTTGCGTTTGACATCTCACTAAGTGAGGGAAAGACTGGCCACCTATTCTCCTCATTCAGGCTTACAAAATGTGACGGTCCTACCCCATCACAGACCTACAGCAGGCTACAGCAGACACACACACACACACACACACACACACACTCATGCACGCGCACGCACACAGACACACACAAGTAGAACGGGGGTTCAACGCTTGCGTTTGACATCTCACTAAGTGAGGGAAAGACTGGCCACCTATTCTCCTCATTCAGGCTTACAAAATGTGACGGTCCTACCCCATCACAGACCTACAGCAGGCTTCGTGACATGTTAAGTTAATTAGCGAGGAGTAGACTTTGAGGGCACGTTAGACAGCAGATATTATAGAAAGCTGTAGACCAGTGGTTCTCAACCTCTTTTTGGCCCGTGCACCCCTTCACCATATGTTCAGAATGTCATCCCCCCCCCTTCCTTTTTGTATTTCCTCCCTGATATGACAAACGTCTACGACTCACTGAAAGCGGTCTATGGTCCTACATCACCAGGCATAGCTCCCCTCCTCAGTGCAGATGGGGGAAACATTGGTCACCGATAAGAAAGAAATCCTCCAAGGTTGGGCAGAGCATTTCAGCAACATCTGAAATGCAACTTCCTTCTTCAAAATGAAACCATCAACTGTCTTCCTCAAGTTCCCACTAATGATACATTTAATTACCTGCCAACCATAGTGAAAGTAATTAAAGCCATCCAGCAACTTTCCAGAGATAAAGCGCCTGGTCCTAACCCCATCCCAGAAGGCAGGCGGGCTGGTCCTAATAGAGCAGCTTCACCAAGCAAAACAAACATATGGGTGAACAAAGCCATGCCACAAGGTTCCAAGGATGCGTCAATAGTCCACCTTTACAAACGTAAAGGAAACCGCAAATCCTGTGATAACCACCGAGGCATCTCCTTGCTCTCAATTGCAGGGAAGATACTCGCCAGAATTTTTCTCAATCACCTCACGGCCCATCTCGATCAAGGTCTTCTTCCTGAGAGTCCATGTGGTTTCAGAAAAGAACGAGGAACTGTTGACATGATTTTCGCTGCAAGGCAGCTGCAAGAGAAATGTCAGGAACAGAACTCCAAAATGTTCTCCACTTTCATTGACCTTACCAAGGCTTTTGATACAGTCGGCAGAGAAAGACTGTGGAAGATTATGGCAAAATATGGCTGTCCACGAAAGTTTGTCCAAATAGTACGGCTATTTAATGATGGTATGCAGGCAAGAGTACAGGACAATGGTAAACTGTCTGAGCCCTTTCCTGACACCAATGGAGTGAAGCAAGGATGTGTCCTGGCTCCAACACTGTTCGGCCTCATGTTTTCAGCTATGCTGACGAATGCCTTCGAGAACAACGACATTGGAATAGACATAAACTACCGCATGGTTGCAAAATTGTTCAATCTCAGAAGGCTGAAAGCTAAAACCAAAATCAACAGTGACACCATCAGAGAGCTCCTGTTTGCTGATGATTGCGCTCTATATCCCTACACAGAAGCAGACATGCAACATAATGTTTCAGCTTTCTCATATGCCTGTGCCAACTTTAGGCTCAATATCAACTTGGAGATGTCTGTAGTTATGTACCAGCCAGCTCCAGAGAATAATCACACCGTGCCGAATATCAAAGTGAATGGTCATAGACTAAGTGTTGTGAATAAATTCACCTATTTTGGCAGCACTGCGTCCCAGGCTGCCACAATTGATGACAAAGTGAATGCAAGAATCTCCAAGGCCAGTGCAGCCTTTGGCAGACTGTACAAGAAAGTGTAGGACAGAAATGGAATAAGCCTGCAAACAAAGCTGAAAGTCTACATACAAAGCAGTTGTGTTATCCACACTGCTATATGCTTGTGAAACCTGGACTGTTTACCAGCGACAGGCTAGGAAATTAAACCACTTCCACACAGTCTGCCTTGGGTAGCTATTGAAGATTAAATGGCAAGACAAGATCCCAGACACTGAAGTCCTAGAAAGAGCGCCCATGCCCAGTATCCACACTAAACTAATGAAGAATCAGATTCGCTGGGCTGGTCACTTGACTTGCATGCCTGATCACAGGCTCCCTGAACGAATTTTTTACAGTGGGCTGTGTTGTGGTAAACGCAATGTGGCCAGGGGAAACGCTTTCATGACTCTCTGAAGATCTGACTAAAAGCTTTTAGAATTGATCATGACACATGGGAGACTGCTGCCAAAATCGAAATTTGTGGCATACATCATTACACAAGGGCGCAGTCACTTGTGAAGCAAACAGAACTGCAAGAGCTGTTTAAAAAAGGCTGGACAGAAAAACCACTGCAGCAGATCCTCCTCCTGGAACGTCAAGCACTGGATAGCAAATCCATTATGTGGAAAGTCCGAATCGAAAGCTCACTGTGTGGATGTCATCTGCAGACTGCATACTTCTGGTTTCCGGAAGAACAGCCTATGGTGAATGGAAGGCCCAACATACGGAAGTGAGGCTAAGCAGCCATGTGCAGGACGTGACGATTCCTTGGGTGAGCCCAGTACCAGAGCGCTGTGTGTTGGCTCTGCAAGTATGGAAGCCTCCTTGGATGGCGGGGAATGCCCATGGTCTGCCCCTGCCTTCCCTTGAGGGCTGACCAGGATGTCTTTGGCTGTTCTATATGGGCCAGCTGGGATGGGGGATAACCACCACAACAGTGAGAGTCCAAACGTCCTAAGAAACCCCCGGGAAGGTTAACCCGGTCAACAAATGCCCGCAGAAGTCGGATGTGTCGGCCTGACGGCGCAGGAACGCAGCTCTGCTGTGGACAGGCACAACGCAGTCACGTCCGAAAAAAAACTCCGGATGAACGAAGAAGAAGAAGAACGTCAAGCACTCTTTTCCCACATTGTCAAAGAACATATCGAGCCAAAATAGACATTATCAGTCATCTTAGAACTCACGGCTCCATACTTTCGACCCCACTGAATGAAATGAATAGTGATTATCATTCTTGACGGACAAAAATCTTTGTTGTTGCGTATCCCTTACAAGACGTTGCAGTCAACACCAGCATTTTTCAGCTGCTGTTGATGTACTAGGCAAGTATTACGTTCAGTAGTTGACAAACAACAACATATAACACTATATGCCAAAACGATATCAAACAAGCAGTAATATAATTAAACTATGTCACGCAAACAATACTATAAAACAACAATGACCGAATGGCACCTTGCCGCCTTGACAGACGATAGTTTGTCAAATGGAGTTATCTCTCCACAACACAAAGCCTGGGCTGAATTTATAGACCATGTATTGCCCATGCAGCATTGTCTCTCTCTCGGCCTGTATAGTTTACTCCAGAGGAAAGGCAACACCAATACGTCTGGAACAAGATAAGCTGTAGAAAATGTCATATCAATAAAGCATTGGTCTGCCTGTCGGAGCTTCCAGTCTAGACCAGTTGCAGACCAAGCAATCAAGGCTTAGGGCCTGGTCTGCCATGCCATGGCATTTAGTCTTTAGGTTGCATTTCCTTGCACTAGAGTAATATACCAAGACTATATCAAGCAAGCAATACTATATAACAATAATATACCAAAACTATATCAATAAACCCACATTAAAAGGAACACATGTAATTAAAATTGTGGAAAGGGACAGAACATAACTGTTATTTTAAGGGACATTACTAACTGTAACATAAATGCATTATATGATTTAAATAATTTAGTATTGATCTGAATCTTTTATAAACGGTTTATGATAATTATCGACAGTTACATGCAGCTTAAATGATGGGATAATGCTTTTAAGCAATCTTTAAAGATTGTGTAAAAGCAGTGGCTGTATTATACATGCGTGAGAATCTTATAATGCATTTTTCTAATTCACATCGATATTACATTAAATGTTGTATCCTTTCAATGACAGCTGTATAATTGTTCCTGAAGTGTGTTTTTCTGTCCGGCTTATAAAAGGCCCAAAATCCTTATGAAAAGAGAACTTCTGGTCTTTTCAAACTAGAATACGAAGGGGAACTGATGGTCTCGTTATGCAGCAAGACATATCATTGTTATGGTTCGTTTGCCAAGACGAGCACCAAAGGTCTGACCAAGATCCACAATGTCTTGGACAAGGACAAGTTCTTGAATGTTCTCACCACCCAAGAGGCGGGTGGGGGGACCAATATGGCATTTAATACCCACGGGACGAGTGTCTAAACTTACCAGCAGCATCGTGCTTCCTTATCATATTTGTACATAAAACAACAAGTACAACCTGATAATGTATCTACCATACCTCTCCTCATTTAATGTATTCTATACATGTTTTCATTGTATGAAAATTATTATACACTTTCTTTGATTCGTTTGTTTTATGTTGTATTTTTGTGTTGTACTTTTATGTTGTATATCAGGTCACTATAGTACCCTCACCTATAATTTAAAGGGTCACTTGACTACCACTTGACCACCTCTTACTTCATCGCTCATTTTACCCACCACCATAGTCCTAGCATATCCTCAACTACAATTTAAAGGGGTCACTTGACAACCCTGGCCACTAGACCACGCCTACCTGAAGAAAAATCAGGAGTTATCATCCTTTGCGGGTCACATCGATGTGCACCGCAAAGGGTGATAACTCCTGAATTTACTATACTACTTGCAAGTTCATCAGCAAGGGTGTCTGACCTTGCCACGTCACATAATTTATTGTTGTGCTGTCACTTCACATTCATAAATTCGGTTTTTGCAAGGAGGAATACAAGTGCGGGTGAGAGGTTGTGAGCAAAAAGGACTTGAATGTGTATTTGCATGTACCAGTGGATATTTTCAAAGTGTAGTTCATCGCACAGAAAACTGGAAAATAATAAAACCAAAATCATTAGTGAAAAAAAGGTCCAAAATCCTTAATATTCATCACGTTGTAATGTGTCGATCTGCCTAGGGTGCAGAGATGGTCAAGCAAACTCCAATCACTATCCACTAACACCAGCGGACACCATGGGCCGAAAGGCACATCATGGGACTAAAGGCCCCATAAAAATAAAGTCCTTAGTATTCGGCACTTTGTTTTGTTTTACAACATTTTGACCTCTCACTCCCCCTCCCCCTCCTCTCTCTCTCTCTCTCTCTCGCTCTCTCTCTCTCTCTCTCTCTCTCTCTCTCTCTCTCTCTTATCTTTCTCTCTCGCAGAAGACACACATAACTATTTTAATCTAATTGATAAAATGGGACGCTTGTTGCCACTCTTATGTATGGTCATTGAGCGATACTGTTAACTTTGTTTAAATTGGAACAATTCTAGTTTTAGAGAAAATGTTTCCTCACTATTTGCTTTAACTTCAATGTAATTTTAAGCCCCCCCCCCCCTCTCTCTCTCTCTCTCTCTCTCTCTCTCTCTCTCTCTCTTATCTTTCTCTCTCGTAGAAGACACACATACCTATTTTAATCTAATTGATAAAATGGGACGCTTGTTGCCACTCTTATGTATGGTCATTGAGTGATACTGTTAACTTTGTGTAAATTGGAACAATTCTAGTTTTAGAGAAAATGTTTCCTCACTATTTGCTTTAACTTCAATGTAATTTTAAGCCCCCCCCCCCTCTCTCTCTCTCTCTCTCTCTCTCTCGCTCTCTCTCTCTTATCTTTCTCTCTCGCAGAAGACACACATACCTATTTTAATCTAATTGATAAAATGGGACGCTTATTGCCACTCTTATGTATGGTCATTGAGTGATACTATTAACTTTGTTTAAATTGGAACAATTCTAGTTTTAGCGAAAATGTTTCCTCACTATTTGCTTTAACTTCAATGTAATTTTAAGCGCCTCTCTCTCTCTCTCTCTCTCTCTCTCTCTCTCTCTCTCTCTCTCTCTCTCTCTCCTCTCTCTCTCTCTCTCTCTCTGCCCCCCCCCCCCCCCCCCCCCCCCCCCTCGTTCTAGGTGTAAATGAGACTACATGGAATATGAAAGAATTCTGATCGAGTCTGTACCTTTTTTTTTTTAAATTAAGGATGCACGAGATAAGATGAACACAATCATCATCATCGTCACCACACATCTTGTGACACACACACACACATACACAATACACACACACACACACACACACACACACTGATTGGGTGAGGTGACGAGTGGTGGCGCTGTCGCAGGCGTCGGCAACTACGGCATGCGCGTCAAGCATGGCACGTGGAATCATTTTCAATGGCACTCCGAGCGAATTGAAATACATATCCAACCACCAACTACGCAGTTCTCTCGGCTGCTGCGTACGCATGCCAGTACAGTCCCTTGACCGTAGACAAAAGTCGGTATTGTTATTCAGCAATACTGTCCCGTTAAAAAGACTTTTAGAAGGTACAAATTCACATACGTTCGTTTCAAGACTTGGCCAAACCAATTAGACTACTGTAGATTTAGATCGACACACAGAGTGACTTTGAAACATTACTTCGGCATAAAGCTAAAGAAAAAGTTGCTTACCCCTGGTAAAGACTATTAAAAGCTTCAGACAAAGTGAAACATGAAGACCTTTTTGACAGCTCGCGTGACATAAACGTAAATAAGAAACATCTGAGGATAAACAGGAATATATTCAGGGAGAAAAAAAAACAACATCCGCGATCAGATTTTAAGGACTTAATTAAATCAAAACATTCATAAGAGGAGTTCGGCAAGAATGTGTTTTTGTCGCCTGAACTTGTCTACATCCATGGTGATACGATACCCTGACAAACACATCTTTAGGAATTTATAGCCAGCGAACAACATGAAAACATTCTGACAATGACACTGTTTTAACAGCAGCGCCAGAAAGCAGCCTGCACACCATTCTAGGCAATGCAGTGGAGGAGCGAGGCAAAGGGATTATTCCTAACCGTCAGCAAAGCTGAAATGCCTGATAGGCTATAAGTGTAAGTAAGCGGGCATTCGGTGAAGTGGTCAAGCCGTTTAACTCGGGCTTCGAAGGTTGTGGGTTCGATTCCGGGCCGCGCCCTTCGGTTCACGAGTTAAATTTTTCAGAGACTCCTATGGGTCGTCGCTAGAGCTACGGAGGTTCGTGCTTTGTGCCGACGCTTCCTCCGCGCTGCGGAAAGAGACCGAGCCATATGGGATAAAAACCCAGTGCATGAGTCGACCCTGTCGACTTTTAAGGACGACTTTTTTAAGCATTCTTAAATGCTCTATAAATAGCAACGGTGTAAAAATCAATAGATCAAATAGTTAAGTTATTCGGTATCTGCTCCGAGCAGCCGCTTCTATTTTTCGATAAAAAGTTAGTTGCTTGTCCCTTACAGGACGTAGCAGTCAACCCAAGCATGTTTTGACTGTTCGTGCCGGTTACGGAATTTTTCGATACTGTTGAATACGCGGAAAAGGACATTAGACGAGGGGAGGGAGGGTGGTCTCCATTCAGTTCACAAGTGCATTTTCACGGTGGACTACTGGGGATAGTCGCTGGAGCTATATAGTGCTTTGTGCGATACTTTCTGCAGGCCTCTCCCTGCGGAAAGAGACCGATCAACTACGGGATAAAATCCCCGCTGCAATAAAGTTTACCCTCTAGAATTTAAATCCCTTTTATCCGAATGGAAGACTTGACTCAGCTATTTATTAACCCAGTGACCTTGACACGTGCAGAACCTTCTCTGCAATAGCAGCATTTGTAAACTGCTCTCAATCATAAGCCTAAATGACCTACTCCTGTCGCTGTCATGTGTAAATTTATCTACCACATTGTATCAATTTCTTCTCCTTCCCCGGTAGACTTCCCTCCATCTTTCCATCTTTTCTAGACTTTTGGGTCGTTTTACGTGTCCAACATATTTCACTTTCTTCATTTTTGTTTATCATAATAATCAGTCTGTTTTCAATACTGAGTTCTTGACAGAGATATCAGGGGGGGGGGGGGGGGGGTGTGTTCCTGTCCATCCGATGAATTTATAGTGCTTTTCTGTAATATTTATATTCAAAGACGGGTTTGCGCTTTTCAACTTATGTGTCAAATATCCAAGGTTCGCATCCGTATGTCGCCACAAGAAATATGCACGCTCTAAGTGCTCTGAATTTAGTTATTCTATCTGTTCCGACCCATAACAGTTTTAATTGCCGTAGGTTTCGTACAGCAACGTTTGTTTTCGCCCGTGTGCCACTGAGACCCTAGAGGGGAAGTCAAGAATAACACTTTAGACCCACTCTGCATTTCGTCAAAGGCGATTAAAGAGGTTTAGTTTGAGATCGGCTACCTCACAATGTAGAAAACAAAAATACAGCCAACACCCAATCAACTATCAATCGACCTACACAGATCTTGACATACGGGGTTGTAAGCTTATACTCCAATAGAAGTTTTCAATACAAAAGAATACAGAAGAAGACATATGTGTGTGTTTCTTTTAATTTCTGTCATCACATTTACATAGCCTGGCAGCACAGAACCTATATTTAAAACTACTCACTTCCAGTAATTTCTCTCTTCTCTGCATGGACATATAAATATATATTTGTTTTTGTACTGGCTTAATTAGTGTCTCAATTTCCATGTGTGTTGTTTATAATAATATAACGCGGACAGCACATCTATGTTCTATCACAGATATCATCCTCATCATGTGCCCTCCATCTGGCGTAGGCGTTCTTGTCTCTCCACGGTGTTTTGGATCAACTCTGCTGATGATATTCCTTCATGCCCATGTCTCAGACCACCCTGCATAATTTCTCTCGGTCTAACTATCTTTTCCCCACTGATCTTTCCAGTCTCCACGGTGTTTTCCAGTGTCGCTCATCTCCCAAATGTTGCTGTATGTAGCCGGGGCGTAGAGTTGGGGATGAGCGCCCAACCTTGCATAAATACGCCAATGGCTCGTGCATTCATAACCTCTACAGCAAAATTCCAACTCCTGGCCTTCACGTGGCAGAACTGTTTTAACTAACAGGAAAAGGGGCGGCGGCGAGTCTCTGGTGCCGAAAAATAACCAGTACGTTCTAGATGTGTTTGCACGTACATGCATGCGCAGACACGTGTGCGCGCGCCTAAACATCTAAACTCGAGTAAGACCACAGTCTGCTCTAGCAAAGGAAAGGTGCCGAAGACGGAGGCAACCAGCCAGGAGGCGCACCACATAAATAGGATGCCACGCAATTACGCCATGAAATATGTCGACTACTGCTAAATGTTATGGTGCCCGCCCTGCTTTGGACCCCCAGGCAGGTGCAGTGCCGGGCCCTATGCCTCGAAAGGGTTCAACCACAACTACTGGAGGTCCTTCTCAGATGTTCCGTGGAACCAGGGGACCTGAGAATAGAGCGTCTGGCCATACCAAACAAAGACTACAAATAATGCACTGGAATGTGGAGGGAGTCAGCACACAAAAAAAAAAAATACGAAAAGAAAAGGAAAAAAAAAAAGAACTAGAAAACATCTTGGACCAAGAAAAAGTAAGCGTGTGTTGCTTGCAAGAAATTCATCTCAACGAAAATATAGCCTTCAAAATCAGAGGCTACCAGTGTTACCGGTCTGACTGAAAGGACAGGCGAAAGGGTGGGATACTGACCCTTGTAAAAAAAAAAAATAACATCACTGCTTCCCAAATTAAAGTTTACATGGAAGGGGCTGAGTATCAGACACTTAAACTTAAAACAGGCAATACATCTGATCAATTACTACTGTCCAAGTGACCGCCGGGCTCCCTGGCGAAAGTGTTAACGATTTTCTCCGTAATCTTGTATATCCACGTGAGGAACACAGCTGCACCAGATTCGGTAGCAGATCGCGTTGCGTTGGATACTTACAGGGTATGTGAGCCGGTCGCTTACAAAGCAATGGCAAACTACTGAGCGTAATCTTGCCAAGAACATCAACGACAGCTGAAAAATGCTGGTGCTGACTGCAACGTCCTGTAAGGGATATGCAACTTTAAAAAAAAGTGACCACCCTCAGGCACTGGACACACTATCATTAAAAGTCAAAATGATTGTGTGTGGTGATTTCAACAGCCATTCGCTGAGCTGGGGCTATGATCACATGGACCAGAGAGGAGAGAGACTGGAAGACTGGCAGGATGAGAATATATTCATCTTGATTAACATACCATCATACCTTCTACTCGAGATCATGACACACTACAACTACACCTGACCTGGCTTTTCATTCACCAGACTTGTAGTGGAACATTAAATGAATTATTGGGAAACAATTTGGTGGCAGTGACCATCGGCCAATCTTTCTAACTGTAGAAAATGAGCTTGTAAGTGAAAGCAGCACCCTCTCCAGGTGGAACTACAAGAAAGCAGACAGGGCAATGTACAAGCATCGTACCAACTTAAAAAAAAGTGACCACCCTCAGGCACTGGACACACTATCATTAAAAGTCAAAATGATTGTGTGTGGTGATTTCAACAGCCATTCGCTGAGCTGGGGCTATGATCACATGGACCAGAGAGGAGAGAGACTGGAAGACTGGCAGGATGAGAATATATTCATCTTGATTAACATACCATCATACCTTCTACTCGAGATCATGACACACTACAACTACACCTGACCTGGCTTTTCATTCACCAGACTTGTAGTGGAACATTAAATGAATTATTGGGAAACAATTTGGTGGCAGTGACCATCGGCCAATCTTTCTAACTGTAGAAAATGAGCTTGTAAGTGAAAGCAGCACCCTCTCCAGGTGGAACTACAAGAAAGCAGACAGGGCAATGTACAAGCATCGTACCAACATGAACACCGAGAAAGACATACATAAATTAGTTTAAGAGTTTGGGAAATGCATACTACAGGCAGCACGAACAACAGTATATAATATTCTATTTATATAGAGACATAAAGGACATAATTTCCATGTCCCAGGACTCTTTCACTAGAATGAGTAACATTGTGGGAAATAGAAACAGAAAAGCTGCTTACTGATTGGTTGGTTATGTGTTGTCTCTCTATGGTTCTGTGTGGATGCGAATGTTGGACAATGAGTAATGACATTTGGAAGAATCTGGGTGGAGCTGTGGTGTATGGAGATGCCGTTTTAAAGAAGGATGTTGAGAATATCACGGACAGAGAAGAAAACAAAGCCCATGTGTTACCAGTTGCTAGTGTTACTGAATCACTCATTTAAGCCACAGGGAAAAGACATTTGAAATGTATAAGGTATATCAATAATTGATATGTAATAGAGATAAAGCATCATGCGGGAAAATACTAGGCAAAAGAAGCAACAGAAGGCAAGGAAATAGGCATGTGTAAACATGATACAACTGGACAACAAATAACACATTAAAATATCAGACACAGAGTATTGGAGGACCATCATCGCCAATGCCTGACCTACACCACCAGAAGATTATGGTTATACAATATAATTAGATACTAAAGTTGAATAAAAGACTACACACCAGACAGGGAAAAAAGCTGCCAGAAGTACTTGAGACATGAGACTTTACGGAAAGCTTGGTACTAGCCCAGCAAAAGTTGAGCAAACATTTGAATGACACTGTGTAACATTCATATAATACGAAAGATACAGTAGAAAAACTGGGCAACAGAAATGAATATGAAAACTGCTTGCATATCACATTTGTTTAAAGCAAAGGGGTGGAATTTTATAAAACCTTAAAACCTTATCACTATCTGTTCATATTATCCCAAACCAGTTTGCCAGTTAATATAATTTTACAACATAATTTAAGCCAAGCGATTTGAAATAACTAGATTCTACGTTGACTCAATCCCCTGAATAAATAAGCTGACCGCTAATTTATAACAACGTGAATCAGCGGCGAAAAATGTGCAAGACTCGTACGTGCCGACCATGCAGAATGCTGACTATACGGAATACATACGATGCAAAGAAACGTTTTAAATGGTTAAACTGGTAAACTGCAACATTTGAAGTTCGCTAAGGACTAAACACCCGATGAAACAATTATTCACAACTCTTACAATCAGATAATAAAGTAATTTAGTACAAGTACATGGTTTGTTTACTTAAAGCACAATAGACAAGGACAGCACAGAAGGGACACGTGGCTGGCAACAAAGAAGTCCAGCAACTAAAGCTAGCTAAAGAAGTTAATGGTGTCAATTTGCACAGGCCAGTGTTACTCCGCCAGTGTGTTACTGGGGCCCCAATGGGGAAGTAAAGAATAGGGACACTGTACTTCCTGTGCAGGTCCCAAAGGAAAACTAAAGAGGGTTGATGTGTTACTGGCTACTTCCCCTGTAGAACAAAATCAATCAACACCCAGCCAACAATGAACTGGCCAGCAAAGGGTTTGGCATGCGTACTATATTAGGAGTTTGAAAGGCAGAAGTTTTACCTCGTGAAAAGGTCAGCATTTGAAACCACCGTGTTCTTGATTTCCTTTTTTAATTAACAGTTCGGGGAGTTATAGTTCGTGATTAAATAATCACAAAAGTCACTAAAATCTGCTGCTCGGTGCAGTTTAAGAGAGAGAGAGAGAGAGAGAGAGAGAGAGAGAGAGAGAGAGAGAAAGAGAGAGAGAGAGAGAGAGAGAGAGAGAGAGAGAGAGAGAGAGAGAGAGAGAGAGAGAGAGAGAGAGAGAGAGAGAGAGAGAGAGGACAGAAACGTGAACAAACATTTGATACAATCACCTCACCCAAAGGCAGAAGGCGAATAATTATAAACGAGTTGAAACGGGCATTATTATGTAGCATGTCATGTGCAGAACGTCGTTCTCGTCAAGGCCAGCTGAAAAAAATTGAATCTTTCGCCAGTACCTAGAGTATTTTCACACCTTATGCTTTTTTATGTTGCATATCCTTTACAGGGCGTTGTAGTCAACACCAGCATTTTTTCAGCTGCTGTTGATGTACTAAGCAAGTTGTACGTTCAGTAGTTTGCCATTGCTGTCTGAACGACCGCTCACATACCCCCGTAAGTTACCAGTGATGCGCGATCCGCTACCGAATCTCACGCAGATGTTTTCCCCCACATGGATACACGGGATTACGAACAAAGTCGTTAACACCTTGGCCAGGGAGACCGGCAGATGCTTTTAATGCCTCGTGTCTGCCTTCGCTTTGGTCGACACCCGCCTCTTCCCCCAGAAACCATGCCTGCCCCTACTGTTCTTTCTAAACCACTGTGATATTTAATGTGGCAAAAGTATTTCATCTTCCTAGCCAGGATAGATATGAAGGCGAAAACCCCAAGAAGGAAACTAAAAAATATAGGAGAAACACGTGGAACTTATCTGAAGTAGTAGAATACCGAGGATTGAAGTATGGCCAACACGAAAATTGTGATCAAGTTACATAGTGAAATAATTGAGAAAGAAGAACAAGCACGATGTTGTGACATTACTGGAAGAGCAACACATATCTCTTCCTTTGTATACCATCTTAAGTGGTTTAAAAAAAAAAAAGGGGGGGGGGGCCTTATACGAGTTGCAATGACCCACAGGAGCTAACGTAACACCTCTCTTGGTTTCCCATGTCGACGGGTAGCGATCTAACAAAGAAAGATAAGGGTTAAAGGCCAGAATGATGAGAGCATCGCACACAGCAAACACTAGAGCTATGTCCCATATGGGGGTCTCTGGACAAAATTGCACTCGTGACTTGACCTCTGCGAACTGGAGATTCCCGTTACAAAGAGCGATACGACAACCTGGGTAATCTTGCCAACGGGGAAGGCAAACACGATAGAAATGCCGAAGGGGTTCTGATGCACTGGGTCACATGCTTGATCAAAAGGCTAGGTTTCAAGGTTCGTAATCCCGCATACCAAGACCGAAAGACAGCTGCTGGCGATTTGGAAGCAGAAAGCCACGTGTAGTTTTTATACAATGGTATGAGTGCCGATCGTTCGGATAACAAAGGCAAATTACTGAACTTAAATATGCCCAGGAATCACAAACAGCCAAAATGCTGGAGTTGACTGTAGTGGAGTAAAGCCAGTAAAGGCTCGACTTAATTACTCTCTACGCACAACAGCAAACCGCTGGCCGAGAGAATCGCACACATCTTGAACTCCATAGATCCATAGATGGCCCCGCAGTCAGAAACACAAACAAACAACCAACGACTTTCAGAGCATGAGGCAGGCGGCTTTACACCCCCCCCCCCCCCCCCCCACCTGATGAAACATTCAAACGTAACTCGCTTTATTATGTCGAAGGTCAAACAGAAATAACAGACGCAAACGTATGTCCTGGAAGCTAGTCTACCTGGGGACCCAGGTCAGTTGACAAAACACCTTCGCAATGAAGATAATCTGAACACGATCACCTAGCTGGCAGGCAAACGTACTAGCTACTGTATCCAGTCCGAGTCCATTTTTCGAAAACAAACAAACAAACAAAGAAACCTTTCCACCTTTTCAACCAGCCTCTGTGGCATTGGTTATGATAATGGTGGTTCATGGTGCGGGATAGGTTTGTTTAGTTTTCTGCACCAGTGTTAGCTCTTATCGATGTGCAGGGTGTGTGCCTGTGACGTCAGCTGGGGGATTGGTTGGCCGGCAAGTATTTCTTTGGGTTCATCTCCTCTGGTGGTTTCTTTTGTCAATGTTGGCTTTTGGCTCGTCTGATGTGATAAGGATGCAGTCCTTACAAGGACTCGTCCTTGGGTTTGCTTGTATTTGTTTTCTGTAGTTGACTCTTCATCAAGTTGGCTGCCTTATCCATATCTTCTTCGGTCCTGTCTATTATACTGTCAGGTAATCTGCTCTTCGACAGGATTATTGATTTTCGGATCTAGGCTGACTAGGCTTGCGTCATATTTCCGACTGAAGACTGATTTCCCCTTGAACTTATACGTCAATGCGAATGGGTTGCTGGCTTCATCTTGAAGGTCTTCACTGTCTTTGGCCTGGCCCTAGCTTGCGGCTTCAATGCGGTCTTTTGCATGGCTTCTGCTTGTTTGTTTTGGAATTGTTCCCTTTCGGCTTTCAGCAGGTCTCTCTCTCTGATTTGATGGTTTGGAAGATTTCTTCATTCTCTTTCTTTAGCAATGCCATGTGTGTCATCTCGTGCTTGATGTTGTGCTGGATTTCCTTCAAGTCAGCCAGCAGTTTCTCGTTGTCACTTGTTGGTGTTGGTGTTTGAAGTAGCTTGACTTGTTTCTTTAGCTCATCAGTCTGGCTTTGCATTTGAGATCTTTCATCCTGTGAGATGCACGTGGCTGTCTCGCACCTCCGCATTGCTTCCTTGTATGGTGTCTTTGTGGTACTGGCGATCTTTAAGGCATCTCTGTGTCATTGGAGGTACGGACAGCCCAGGTATCTTGCTCCATGCTTGCCCAGGCAGTTGGCACACTTTCTGTTGTTGTTGAGCATTCGGAAGTCCATGTCTTGTTTGGCCAGCGGACATTCCTTGAAGGTGTGATGTTCAGAGCAATATCGGCAGATCTCTGTCTTACTGTGACATGTTGTTCTGCTGTGGCCAGCCCTCTGGCATCTTGAGCATTGGGTGATTCTTGGGATGGATCCTTCAGGCTGTTGTACTTTCTTGTTGACTGATACCTGGTGTGGTATCTTGCTGCCCTCAGTTGTCACCACCGCTAAAATAGTAGGGGTCTTGGAGTACGTCAGAATCCACTCCACCTTCAAGATTCGGATGTGGAGATTCTTCTGTTGCAGCTGCTTCAGGATCTGTTCATCTGTCAGCTCCGCTTGGATACGTTTGACAACCCATCTGACAGTCTGTTGGTTGGTGTTTCCGACTCTGGTGTCTTTCTCCTCTCTCTTCTTCTCAGCTGTCTTGGCTCTTGTCTGTGGTGGGTTGTCATCGGTCTTCCTCGTGGTAGCTTCCTTTGCGGTGATTGAATGTTCAGGTTCATTGTTGCAGCTTGCATGGAGGTTCTCTCCTGTCATCTTCTTTAAAGTCTTGGCGGCTTCCACGCCGCTCAACTTTATGTCGGGCGTCTTCTGGTATTTTTCTTGGATCGAGCCATTTCCTCCCCTGTATCAGGCGTCTTGAACTGTTCAGGTAACTTGTTCTTGATAGCGCTGGCAGTTGCGAATGAGAGCTACTGTACCACCACGGCTCCAGCAATACCACAATGTTCCCAACAGTAATATCAATAACTGCTAACATAAAAAAGTAATAGTACGGGCCTTGTTTTCGTCGCACTTTGTTACATACTGAGAATATGGCAAGTGGGTAAAGCAAGTAAAGGGGCCTTTTTACACATCTGAAGATGGAATGAGCATATGTTGCTAGACCCATAGTTTCCTAATGGATGATATAGTTAGTATAACCAGAAGCACTTGACATCTCTGGACATTTTCTAGTAACCACCTTATGAGGCTTGTAGACCCAGAAGTCATGTAAAACAAAAGAGTAAAAGAAAGACTCTTTTACATGCTCAGACGCATCAGGTATATACTAGAGCCATATTTTTTATAGACCAACTGGCGCCCAGTGAGTGATATAGTCAGTATCACGCTGGCCGCCTTTACTCTCAAAGACACTCCTGGTAACCATTTAAATCTGGGTTGATCTAGAAGGCCATGTGAGCATCCAACTACCACGCTACAACAACTCCCCGGAAGTGCAGGAGAGTGCAACAGCCATTAAAACTATCATGGCTCTTAATGTTAAACTAATTCCAATAACAATACAACCTGTTGCATTTATAAATATTCATGACATTTATTAAGTGACACTTGTTTCTGTATTATGTGTTTGAAGGCCACACTAGTGGCTTTAATAACAGAATGTTGGTTTCTGTGTCTTTGGTAGATTATAATTTAGATATGTTTATGCTGCTGTATTTCATTATTGAACACTGGCAGCTTTATGGGCTTCTATATAGATAATGCCACAGATGTTGAGCTTATGTAGGTGTATCAGACCAGATACAACTTCTTATTTTGCCCTTAACCTCCCATTGGAGCACTGACCATCACCAATTCACTTCAAGTCATTCTTTTGCTGGAGCTTGTCCTCTTCCATATTATTATAATTATATGTTCCAGATGTGTATTTAGTCTTTTTTTAAATTTCGTTGGCATTATGGGTTTCAGACAAAGGACTTTCTAGTTATACTATTCTTAGGCTTTCTCAATGCATGTTATATCCAACAATGTCTTTTCCCCACCTCTTGATTCACTGGTGCTTGTTTAGTTCTCTCCATGAGCTCCCATTGGCGATTCTCTTATATACGATTTTGTCATTTAATTCTGCATAGGCACCAATTAATGAATGTTTGTAGTTTACTGGTAATCGTTTTAATCGTTTTCTATATTTCTCATCATTTAATATTTGAGTTAAATATTCTGTGTTTGGTGCTAAGCTATTATCTGTTGATATTCTCACATATTTCTTTGTGCTATAAACATCTCTCCCTCTTTAGTAGTATATTTTAATATCTTTATTTTTCCAACTTTGTCTACACTGCAACCTAAATAGATTTAGTTTTCCACCTCTTGAAGTGAGCTTTGACCAAGGAAGATCAGGTTATCATTTGCTTGGTTTACTCTCATTAACCCAATAAATTTTAATCCTAAAATTGTTTTGACCCTCCATTCAATGTGTTTTAGTTTATTTTAGCCCTGCTTTCGCGTGGGGCATGAAGGAAATGTCAACAAAGTAAGTACAGATCATCAAGTTGCGTTGTCAGCAGAAACAGCTAATAATTATTTGCATTGGCAAGAGGCACAGCAGTGTTCTGCAATAGAGCATAGGTGTTACACGAGTACATATTGTTAGATGTAGAGTAAGAATACCAGTTTTTCCTGTAATACACTGTGCCTACACAAACACATGGTCTACAAAGTGCAGACAACAGTGGCCCAGACGGATGGACTGATGTGGGAGCACACACGTTTTTATTTCAGCCTGTTAGGTCATTTATGTCCAGACAGATGGTCCACAGAGGCGAAAGGAGTTGAAGGTGAAAAAAACGTGCACACATGCGCGCGTGTGCACACACAATAGGCTTGCAAACATTTATTATCTATAATCGAACCATACAAACACAACAACAACAAATTTAAATCAGCTTATAATTCCTGCCCCCCCCCCCCACCCCCAACTCCACACACACGCGTATACATACACACAAGTAACGAACTTTGTAGCGATCTCTCAATCTCACTTGCTCCTCTCCTGGCCTAATGGTCATGATTGATAATTTTCCTCCAGATTGTGACTGTTTATAAAAAAAATGATACGGGCTCCATGGTTACCTCAGTCTAAAATAGGTACCATCTACTGCTCTGGGACGTAAAGGCGGCCTGTAGGATATTTACCACATCACCCACTGACTGATGATTGGTCTATAAAAATATGGGCCTAGACAAAATACCCAATACATCTCATGTCGTAGAAAAGGGTCCTATACTTACTCATATACAAGGGCACATTTATACATCTTTAGTCTGATTATATGAAGGAAATGCCATAGAGAACTGAAAGTTTGTATGATGTCTATTCCTTTTCAATATAGCCACCACCCGAATTGAGACACTAGATTCCATCTCTGTTTGACTTTGAAAAGACCTTGGGAATTGAACATTTCTTTGGTCATAGCCTTTAAACAAAATTTTGGCAAAGAAATCTTTACATTTGTTGTCATGAACGATTTCATTAGGACACCTCTGAACAAACAATAAGCATACTCTTCCTGCTGATTTCTCTGTTGGGTAGCCTGATTGGCGCTTTTTCAGTGACTGTTGGCACAAATTTACCCTTATTTGCTTCTGTTCATGTGTGAACAGACATAGGAACCATGGGCATACAGTTTTCTCATGTTCAATTTGTTGTGTAAAATTCTACTAACTGTTCTTTGACTAAGTTTTACTGCACTAGCTATTTCCGCAACTGTCTTTTTGCAATTCTGGTAAATGGTTTTCGTCACTCTTACTGCATTTCCATCGTTCCACTCTGAGGTTGGTCTCCCAGATCTTGGCAGATTTGCAACATTTGAGCAAATACACTTAGCTGTCTTCATCAATTTTTCTTACCAAAGCATACGAAAGACAGGAATCATGAAACACTGCTTCCATCTCCCTGGGTATTTCTGTTGGTGTTTTCCTTGTAACATCAGAAATTATGTTACAACTCTGGCCTCTTGATTTATCCATAGTTCTGACAAATTGTTAGGGCATGTTGCACCATGAATTATTGTGGGAGAAGCCATTGAAGAAATAAATGCATACTTCACATGTTCAGTGCAAATAAGATTAGCTTTTAGTGTGCCTAGTTTAAACTTTCTTCTGTCAGCCTTTCATAGCCAGACTTAAGACCTTTTCCTCTTGTAACTGTCAGAAAATATTGTGTTTAAAATACCATTGTTTCTCCCCTAATAAGTGACAACATGGCAATCACTATAGAATGAACAAACTTTATTTTCAAAGGATCACAAATTGGGTGCGCGGGCCCGTCTTACATTTGGCCCTTCCAATCACTCATCATTCATTCATAGTTAATGATAACTTTCAATTAAAAGATACCTGCAGATCACATACATCAAGACTACCCAAAATATGACATATCTAGGCAAACCTTCTTGTCTAGAGAAACAACAGTGGAGGATAAACTCTATGGATCACTTAGTGAACTAAGAAAGACAGTGAAGTTTTTACAAGTGACAACACTGCAGATACAGACAATACATTTCAAGTAAATGAAAGAAGGAAAATAAGAAATGATCTCATTCCATCTCCATACATGTAACCATACATACGTAGCTGTGGGGAAAAAAAAGACTGGACAAAGAAACCACTGCAGATCCTCCTCCTGGAATGTCAAGAATTCTGTGCCCACATTGTCAAAGGACATTTCAAGCCAAAAAAGGCATTTAATCTAATAACTCACAGTTCCAAACTTTCAAAAACTTTCAACCCCATTAGATTAAATTAATGGTCGTTATCATACTGGATGTAAAAAAATCATGCATTCATAGATAGAAGTGGTACACTACCATTAACAATGGAACTCAGAACTTGTTTTGCAGAAAGTTGTCTGCATCCTGTTCAACCTCTATTATAGTTAATTCAAAATGTTTTGTTTATTATTGTGTTTATCTATTCTGGTTGTTTTTATGTATCACTCTGCGTGTTGCTTCCTGTATTGCCTTGTTTATGGGATTTTATTATTGTGTTTATCTATTCTGGTTGTTTTTATGTACCACTCTGCGTGTTGCTTCCTGTATTGCCTTGTTTATGGGATTTTATTATTGTGTTTATCTATTCTGGTTGTTTTTATGTACCACTCTGCGTGTTGCTTCCTGTATTGCCTTGTTTATGGGATTTTATTATTGTGTTTATCTATTCTGGTTGTTTTTATGTATCACTCTGCGTGTTGCTTCCTGTATTGCCTTGTTTATGGGATTTTATTATTGTTCAAAACAATGTTTTCCCGTAGTGAATTTGAATAACGAAGACACAAACAATAGATTGCACGATTTATTGCCTGGCATATTTCGCTGCATCTCGTCAGGTACATACTGCAGAACTCACACAACTTACGTGAAATTAACTAGATAAATCCTTCAAGTTGAAATATACACAATTTCGCACAGTAATGTCGATTGTCTACCACGGTAATTTTAAGCTGACTAACATGTCTTTCTGTTTACACAATTCTGGCTTGCGTTGATAGATCATAATTGCTTCTGCAAATTTTAACAAGCGAGTATTCTGTGTTCTAAACAACACGCGAAATGCAGTCTCTCTGGACACAACATGGCGACTGGCAACAATGTGCTTGCCGATTGAAGACGCCGGGAGCTTCCGGTGTGTCGGCTCCTCGTGGCTATCATCTCCTGTGTGTTGTATCTTGTTGACCCATTGAGGTATGTGTTCTAACACCCGTTTGTTAAGCTGTCTCTCCGTTCGGCCAATGTAAACGGCCTGGCATCTACATGTGAATTGGTAAATACAATTGTTTGTGGCGTACAGAGGAACAGGCTCTTTGACTGTTGGTGTAGGAATGGGTACGGTTTTACATCTAATGACTGGAGTTGCCGCACAGAATGTTTGACCTACTGCTGTAGTAAGCCGGTCTTGTAGACGTTGCATTACGTCATCCCCTCGAAAGGTTAGCTGGATGAATACCTTGAGTTTAGGGACTGTAGTTACGTCTGCTTTGGGTTTGGGCTGTTGGCAATGGCGCTTTATAAATCCTGTGGAGTACCCATTCAGGTTTAAGACATTCTTCAGAGTTTCAAATTCCTCTGTCAGTGTGTCCTGGGTGCATATCTTTCTAGCACGGTCAAACAAGGTCCGTACTAAGCCCCGTTTGTACTGGACAGGTGTGAAGCTCTGAAAATTTAGGTATTGGCCAGTCCATGTTTCTTTGCGATACACCGATCTTTGAATTGTGCCGTCTGCTCTACGTCTCATTAGAATATCTAGGAACGGTAACGCTTCGTTGTGTTCGTGTTCCATAGATAGAGAGATGTTTTTATGCGTCTTGTTCATTGTGGCCTGAAACGATGTTGCTTGTAGCTCGTCTGTGGTGATGATTAGTATATCGTCCACATAACGCCGGTAAAAGGCCAAGTTGTTGATGTCTGAGGATCTCTTTTCTTCTAAGTGTGCCATGAAGATGTCCGCTAGAATAGGACCAAGAGGACTCCCCATGGCCACTCCGTCAATTTGGCGGTATGACTTAGTTTGAAAATTGAATAGGATGTTGGCGGTACATAGTAGTAGTAGCCTCTCCAGAATAGGTGTTGGTATGCCTAATTTTAGTTGTTTGTCTTCAATGCGTTCCCTTATTATTTTCACTGTCTCCTCTAATGGAACGTTAGTGAATAGGGAGGCTATATCCATGGATGCCATGTGTTTGTTATTTATGTCCATAGTATCCAATAATTCCACCAGTTGGAATGTATCTCTGAGTATTTTTGGATCGAAGGACTGTCGTACTGGTTTTAACATTTCGGCTAACCATCTCGCCATTCGGTGTTGTGCAGAGTTAACCATGGACAGGATAGGTCTTAGCGGGATGCCGGGCTTGTGAAGTTTGGGTAGACCGTACATCTGAGGAGTGTGCGAGCCGCGTGGTGTGAGCGTTTTTGCAGTGGCCTCACTGATGAGTCCCGCATTCACAAGTGACTGGATCTCTTTCCTCATTATAGCATCCAGGTCCTCCGACTTGTTTACTTTTTGATCTATCCTGAATTTGGATTCGTCTGACAATATTACATCCATTTTTCTCTGGTAATCTGACATGTCCATCAGTACTGTACCGCTCCCTTTGTCAGGTTTCAGTATGACGAGGGTTTTGTTAGCCTTTAACGCTTTTAAGGCAGTAAGGTGTTCGTTGGTCAGCGGACACGTCTGTTTAGAGGGTGTTGTGCGATACTGGTGTTCTAAATCTACCAGTTTGGCCTTCAGCCACCCGACCGAATCAGCAGAGGTAGGTGATAACTTGGAGACTTGATCAAACAACATTTCAAACTGTGCTTGCGACTCAACACGATTGATGTGTTTAGGCTTTATGCATAATTTTAATCCGTATGCAAGGGCCTCTGTTTCAATGTTGTTGAGTACGTATGACGATAAGTTTCCTCACATACTTCTCTGGGTTGTCTAGTACTGACGTTGTTACCTTTTCAGTGCTCAGTGATTTGTTGAGGCGAGCATTCTCTGCGATTTTCACCTTGTACACTGCTTCTGTACAGAATTTCGTGAACTTCAAGTAGCCATACAAACTCAATTCTTGGGTGACGTAGTAGGCAGAACTGTGTGTGCGCTTCAAGTTGGCCAGCTTGGACTGGGTTTCTTCTATCTGGTTTTTTGTCAGTCGTCTCAGGTTTTTTCTTGTCGGACATATTCTGTCCGTCCTCAGAGATCTGAAATACCGGTGAGGAAATATCCCCGTCCTTAGGCATTCCTCGAGAAATCTCAATCGACAATCCTGTAGCGATATCTTACACTTCAGCTTGAGTAATCCATCTAATCGCTTCACAGTTGGTAATGGGAGGCGACGTTTGAGAAATTCAAAACAATGTTTTCCCGTAGTGAATTTGAATAACGAAGACACAAACAATAGATTGCACGATTTATTGCCTGGCATATTTCGCTGCATCTCGTCAGGTACATACTGCAGAACTCACACAACTTACGTGAAATTAACTAGATAAATCCTTCAAGTTGAAATATACACAATTTCGCACAGTAATGTCGATTGTCTACCACGGTAATTTTAAGCTGACTAACATGTCTTTCTGTTTACACAATTCTGGCTTGCGTTGATAGATCATAATTGCTTCTGCAAATTTTAACAAGCGAGTATTCTGTGTTCTAAACAACACGCGAAATGCAGTCTCTCTGGACACAACATGGCGACTGGCAACAATGTGCTTGCCGATTGAAGACGCCGGGAGCTTCCGGTGTGTCGGCTCCTCGTGGCTATCATCTCCTGTGTGTTGTATCTTGTTGACCCATTGAGGTATGTGTTCTAACACCCGTTTGTTAAGCTGTCTCTCCGTTCGGCCAATGTAAACGGCCTGGCATCTACATGTGAATTGGTAAATACAATTGTTTGTGGCGTACAGAGGAACAGGCTCTTTGACTGTTGGTGTAGGAATGGGTACGGTTTTACATCTAATGACTGGAGTTGCCGCACAGAATGTTTGACCTACTGCTGTAGTAAGCGACCCATTGAGGTATGTGTTCTAACACCCGTTTGTTAAGCTGTCTCTCCGTTCGGCCAATGTAAACGGCCTGGCATCTACATGTCGGCTTACTACAGCAGTAGGTCAAACATTCTGTGCGGCAACTCCAGTCATTAGATGTAAAACCGTACCCATTCCTACACCAACAGTCAAAGAGCCTGTTCCTCTGTACGCCACAAACAATTGTATTTACCAATTCACATGTAGATGCCAGGCCGTTTACATTGGCCGAACGGAGAGACAGCTTAACAAACGGGTGTTAGAACACATACCTCAATGGGTCAACAAGATACAACACACAGGAGATGATAGCCACGAGGAGCCGACACACCGGAAGCTCCCGGCGTCTTCAATCGGCAAGCACATTGTTACCAGTCGCCATGTTGTGTCCAGAGAGACTGCATTTCGCGTGTTGTTTAGAACACAGAATACTCGCTTGTTAAAATTTGCAGAAGCAATTATGATCTATCAACGCAAGCCAGAATTGTGTAAACAGAAAGACATGTTAGTCAGCTTAAAATTACCGTGGTAGACAATCGACATTACTGTGCGAAATTGTGTATATTTCAACTTGAAGGATTTATCTAGTTAATTTCACGTAAGTTGTGTGAGTTCTGCAGTATGTACCTGACGAGATGCAGCGAAATATGCCAGGCAATAAATCGTGCAATCTATAATTTTATTATTGTGTTTATCTATTCTGGTTGTTTTTATGTATCACTCTGCGTGTTGCTTCCTGTATTGCCTTGTTTATGGGATTTTATTATTGTGTTTATCTATTCTGGTTGTTTTTATGTATCACTCTGCGTGTTGCTTCCTGTATTGCCTTGTTTATGGGATTTTATTATTGTGTTTATCTATTCTGGTTGTTTTTATGTACCACTCTGCGTGTTGCTTTCTGCATTTCCTAGTTTATGGGATTCTTCACTTGGTGCAACTTTCAATTTTTTGTATGTTTTGTTCACCTATAGGGTGTCTGGTGGTACAACAATACCCACAGGCCGATATTATTCAATATAATTACCAAGTAGACTAAAAACAATACAACTATGATTAATTCTTAAATTCTTCTGCTTTCGTTCACTTGAAATTAATTGTCTATATATGCAGTGTTGTCTCTTGTCTGAATTTGACTGCCTTTTTTTAAAGTTCATTCAGTGGTCCACAGAGTTTATCTTCCACTGCTGTTTCTCTAGGCCAGAATATTTGCCTAGGTATGTCATATTTTGGGCAGTCTTAGATCTGCTGTCTGCGGAACCAATCTACATGTGTACATGGCCGATTCACCAATCTTTAATTGTGTATACATGTAGTTGCATAATCTATTGTTTCCTGTTCAATTAATTATTCTGGTCTATTCATAAAGTGACAATCATCTTTATCTGGTGTTGGTGACTTTCTGATTGATGTGATCATTCCTTTCTTTTGGTGGTATGTAACAGGCACATGCTTAAATAATTTCACAAGTCAGTCTGATTTTCAACAGATAATTTTATAAAAGGATTTTGAAAATAATTGAATTCTGGGAACAATTCTGGTATAGTTTAGATACAAAATCTTTAAAGGGGTGGGAAAAACTAGACAACCTAATCTTAGGGGCCAGCAATATGACATTAAACATCTTAGTGGCAAAGACCAGATGGACAAAAACTGATTTCATTGGAAAAAATTAATATATTCTAACACACTCAGGAGGCACTAAATATAAGTGTGGCATTGATATTATAATAAAGAGAGACCTAATGAGGCAGCTGTATTAACTGACACCACAACCTGCATTTGGCTCCAAAGCTTCTTGTTAACTTCATAGAATTCATAGAGATGATCCAGGTACAACATGTTCTCCAGAAAAAAACAAAAGATACCCTTGTGCTGTTTTTCCTAAGAGGAATAGGGAATCTGAAAAAAATGTGTCCACTAGTTGATATATCTGCGCATGATGCGAATCAGGCGAATGATGCGGCTACATTCTTGGTCCAGATACATATTCTATGGCTCTCAGCTGAGGGATATGGCTGAATGCCTTTGTCAATATCCCCTGGATGTGAGGGCCAGGCCAATACCCACCCACTGCAAAATGGAGGTGAGATGCTGAGCCTGCTACAAGCTTGGTCCAGACACCTGTTCTACGGCTCTCAGCCAAGGGATATGAGGGATCCCCCGGAGGAGAGGGCCTGGCCGTTACTCGCTCCCTGCTGCATGGAGGTAAGATGCTGAGCCGGCAGCACATGTAGACTACCTCATGCGAGTCACTAAAGGTGAAAAAAGCATCCCAATCGCACGAAATGGTTACGATGCAAGTTCGTGTAAAAAACTTGTAGAGTAAGCGTAATCAAAGGTGGAGAAATTTCTCATTAACACGAAATAGAACATTTGGCTAGTGAATCCATCATGTGGAAGTCTGACGTGAAAGCTTACTGAGTGGATGTTGTCTCATTAACACGAAATGGAAAGCTTGGCTAGCGAATCCCTTAGGTGGAAGTCTGAAGTGGAAGCTGCCGAGTGGATGTCGTCTCACTAACACGAAATGCAACGCTTGGTTAGCGAATTCATTAGTAGAAGTCTGAAGTGAAAGCTACAGAGTGGATGTCATCTGCAGGATAAGGTGGAAAAAGTCTCATTAACACGAAATAGAATGCTTGGCTGGTGAATCCATTACGTGGATGAGTACTGAGTGGATGTCGTCTGCAGACTGACCGTTCCTGGTTTGCATGGGGAGCAGCCAATGGCGAAAGAGATACCTAATACATGGAAGTGAGGAATTAAAGCAGCCATGAGCAGGACGTGGTGATTCCTTGGGTGAGCCCAGTACCAGAGCGCAATATGCCACTCTGCAATTATGGAAGCCTCATTGGATGATGGTAAATGCCCATGAACTGCTCCTGCTTTCCCTTGAGGGCTGACCATTAAGTCTTCAACCGTTCTAACTTGACCAGCCGGGATGTGGATGGCACCACAACAGTGAGAGTCCCCCAGGACGGCTAACCTGGTTTTAAAAAACCACTAAAGTCGGATGTGTTGGCCTAAGGGTTTTTGGCCTAATGGTACATAATGAGACACACCGCAATTACGTCTGAAAAAACACTCCGGATGAACGCAGCAGAAGAAGAAGATCTACTATTCTGATAGTCTTTCTTTTTCGATCATGTTTGGTGCGACTGTTTTCCTGTAGTTGGCTCATGAATTTTTCATTATCTTTTGAGTTCTTGGGTTTTGTTATAGGTTTCTCTGGGTCTTCAGCTAAAGTAGTTGGACCTTCACTGGGGATGTTCTGTTTTTAAATTGTTCACATTTGTTATTTGTGGTAATCATTGTTTGATTTTGCAATGTTTGGGTTCTGTTCTCATCAATCTTGACTATCTGTCTACTCCCTGCTTGGCACTGTTAACTGGTTATCTGGTTGTCAGTAGAATATTTGATTGGTGTCATGTCAAATACAGTATTACACGTGATGAATGATGCACTAATGCCAGTTAAAGAAACAAAATAACAACCCCCCCCCCCCCCCCCCCCCCAATTTTTTTTTTTTTTAAAAGTCTAATACGAGGGCAAGTCAATAAGTAAGTCACACAGTTCTGTGGGATGGCAGGTAAATGTAGTTGGTGCTTTTTTACAAGTGTCATTAGGTGACAGCAGCACCGAAGTTTATATTTCCGTTCGTCAGGTGGTGCTAGGTGTCTCATGTGCATGCGCAGCGCATAAACAAAATGGTGACTGTACTTATGGAGTGTACAACCAAAGAGCAAAGTGCTGTTGTGCATTTTTGTGTGGGCAAAAGGACTGCCTTCAAAGGACATTCGTAAGGAAATGCTTCCTGTTTATGCTGACAAATGTTTGTCCCATAAAGCGGTGCATAGCTGGGTAGAAAACACCCTTCTTTGCCCTGTGTCCAAAAATTCAAGGTTACGCCATGAGCAGGGAAGGTTATGAGGGCAGTGTTCTGGGATTGCCAAGGAGTGCTTTTAACCAATTTCAAGAAGAAAGGTGACAATGTGAATTCTGAATCGTACTGTGAAGTTCTATTGATGCTTCATGATGCAATTTGAACAAAACGTCCAGGACTGCTGGCTAGAGGAGTGTTGCTTCTTCATGCCAATGCCAGACCACATACAGCTCAATTAACTCAAGAGAAAATTAACCAACTAAGGTGGGAAGTATCCACCTTACAGCCCCGACTTAGCCCCTAGCAATTTCCACCTGTTTGGTCCACTGAAAACCCACCTTGGCGGGAGACATTTCGTGACTGACACCAAAGTTGAATGTGAAGTGAAAACGTGGTTTAGAAAATACAGCACGCAGTTCTATGCAGCCAGTTTGGGAGGAATGATAAAACAATGGGATAAGTGCATCAATGTTGGTGGAAATTATGTTGAGAAATAAAGGGACAATGTATGTATAAAAAGTGAACAAAAGAGAAGAAGACGAAGAAGAAGAAGAATAGCACTGTTTGGCTCAAAGCTTGGAAGAGAACAATATACATCCTTCTCCTAAAGAAACAAAAATTAAAACCATGTACCAATTAATGTACTGTCACATTAATAAGTCATGTTAGAAAAATCTTCCTACAAATCACCATTAATAGGATTGGAAGTAAGTTAGAAATGTAATTACAAGAAGTACAGGCAGATTTAATACAAGGAAGAGGATCCAAGGACCATATCTTCAGCATAAAAACCATCTTTGAGACATACAGAAAGTTCACTGTAGATCTTTATACTTGTTTCATAGACTATCATAAGACTTTTAACCTTGTTCAACATAAGAAACTGTGGAGCATCCTAACAGATATGGGGTTTCCATCACATTTGACTCACTTATTAGATTAATTATGTCATGAACAACAAGCAGCTGTCAGATTAGCTGGTGAAGCAGAAAATGTAATGAAAAATATCAAAAATTATAACACTAAACACAATTTTGATCCCTTCTTAACTGGTGAAGTCTTCCTCTCAAGTAGTGTTATAAATTAGACAAGTTGATACTTTCAGTCAAGAGACACAGTGAAAATCAAAATCTTTTTCTGAGCTTACAAAACATAATGTCCACAGACAAATCTATATGTAAACCAAAAATCGCAATCAATAACAAAGAAATTGAAAATGTCACCAATTTTAAATATCTTGGCTCCATAATCAACAACAATAAGCAAACAAATTAAAGTAACAACTTTGAGAACATACATCTGTCCTGTGGTAACATATGGATGCGAGTCATTGTCCTAAATCGACCCAGCTTAAATGGATATAAGGAAATATCTTATGAAGTAAAATCAGCTGGGATAATAAAGAATAAGATTGGAGCTTAAGAGATTAAACGTTACAGAAAAGTACTTAGAATATCATGGACCTTTCAGAAGAAAATATTGACTGTCATTTACTGCCAATATAGTACCTTATGGTATATGGCAGAGGGGTCTTTGAACTTGAGGAATTAAGGCCGCCTGGCTAGTGAACTGTGCAGGTTAGGATTTTCTTTTTGCCCCTGACAGAAAAAAATCCTATGACATTTTACAAAATCTGAACATTAAAGCAGACTGGCTCTTAAACAGTATATTGTCTTGGAAACTGAAATACTCTGGCCATATTAAACTTTACAGTGGCTGGGTAAGACAAGTGATGGTTTCCGGAAGATGGGGCTGGGGTTGACCAGCACAAAAAATGATACAAGACACTGGAGACACCTTGGGCTTGAGGACAGAGAAATGGCAAGAGATGAAACTGTTTGGCAGGCTGTGATGACAGTAACATTCTGTAAAGGTAGTCCTATAGCAGATATTTTCTTTGGGATGTTAAAGTGTTAGGCCTTTGACATATTAGGTGAGGTGACCAGTTTTCTTCTCATTTGTTCCCAGGCAATTCCCAGGACACTCTGAACATTGCCTGGTAACATTTTTATGAGGCTGGTTCCACCCCAGAGTTGTACTGGTCGGAAAAAAGAATCCTGTCTCTACTGGGAATTGAACCAGGACCAATGTTTTGATAGGTAAGCATACCAACCACTATGCTAGCATAGCTGTATGCCAAGCAGCAAAGCAGGCTTGCATCATATACCCAGTTGTCTCACTCCTCAATTTTATATTGTGAGCTATGTAAGCTGCTAAAGTTTATTAATAATAAAAATAAATGATGTACAAATATATATTATGATATATAATATAAACCTCAGTGTGTGAGTGTGTGCGTGAGATTCTGCATGCGTGCGTGAGATTCTGCAACCAATCATCAATGTCTGATGTTTCTTACACGTATACCGTAGAACAAGATACTACTAGTACTACTACTACTACTAAGATAGCCGAGAGAGAGAGAGAGAGAGAGAGAGAGAGAGAGAGAGAGAGAGAGAGAGAGAGAGAGAGAGAGAGAGAGAGAGAGAGAGAGAGAGAAAGGCAGATGACCCAAAAAAAAAAAAAAAAAACTAGGACATTTCAATTTATTTAATTTTACATTTAGAGTGTAAAACTAAACATCAGTTGCTATACTAAATACTATAATATAATGTGTATTCTGCAGTTTTAATTATTTATAAGTATCTGAAAGCAAATAAACACGCCCAAGCATCAAACCAACAGCAGACATATGTACGTGCTACTCACCGACTTTATCTGGTGAACGGTTTCTAGCAGACGTTGGGCACAGACGTTAAATGCTTGTTTACCAGTCTAACGTGCAGCTTCCGGTCTGTGTCTGATCGCTTGTCTAGTTACGTTATAAACAGACATTTCATTGGCTGCACCAACACTTTGGGGTCAAGATTGATCCAATGACAAGAGGTAATAGTTGTCCTGCCGCGATATTTGAAGTTCCTCCAGGGCTGTGAAAATGGCTGAAGATAGTGTCGAGCGGAAAAATGGTAAATATAAAGTTTTAGTCATGGAATTAGTACAGATGCATGCTTTTATGGGTATGAATTGTAAAGCAGATGACAAGATATATTTTTTGCCACAATAAAAACCGTCGAGTTCACATTGTAAATAAGTTTCGCAATCGTCGCCTGGTTGAGTTTCGAAAAAGTATTGATTGAGTCGCATAAAAAACTAAAACAGTGGGACACCCCCACAGCATACATAAGTCTATATTCTTTGAGATTTAAATTAGACAGCTTAATGTAACAGTTTCTATCTTCAGTTGAAAGTCTAGTGTAAACAAACGTTTCACTGTTTTGCAACACGTGCAAAACAACTCCACACCATGCTGTTTGAGTTTGGAAGTTTCTTTGTTTTGATGGATGTTGCCTCTGCTACAACATGGGAGCTGCGGTGACGTAGTGAGTGGCTAGACTGTCGCCTACCGGCCTGGTAGTCATGGATTAGATTCCCCTCGGAGCAAATTAGAATTTTAAAAATTGACATGGGCTCCTTTGACGTCCTTGTCTATATAATTTATGGGTACCAGGAAGTGTCTTCGGAAGTAAAGGCGGGTGATACCAGTTAATGTTATAAAAATATGGGCCCAGCACCATATGCTCAATGCACCTAAGCCTAAGGTGCATGTGTAAAATGGTCCTTTGCTTATAACTACATAAAAAAAAAGAAATTTAATCATGAATGCCCTGCACAACTACTTTACAATTTTCTGTCCTCACACCCATGATCTACTACAAACAGATAAGATCTTAACTGCAACAAGATATTATTATAATATTACTATATATATAAATATATATATTTCTGTTGAAGGTTGTAGATAGTTAATAAACAATAAATACAAGCTCATGTTTATAGTATTATCTAAGGCCAGGCAACCAGATTATAGGAATCACAGTTGAAAAATTGATGAAAATAACTAAAACAGGTATTAAAAGGTAATATAAAAGGCAACACACTTAATAATTCGGTAATTAAAACATTTTACAAGAAGAGGGGTGAGGGACAAGCAAGGGATAAACAAGATACATATGACTGCAAGATTTTATGCCACTTCATCATACACCAAAAAAGTCTGTGCACAGTAGTTGCAGCTCAACATGATCTCAACAGTATTGTCATGCATACATTTTGCCAAAAGCTGAGAGGTTAACAACTTCTAGTTTAAAAAGTCACTAAATGATCTTGACTCTGATTGGTGATTTTGTTTTAACTACAGTGATTTTTGCCAGCTCTGGCGAAGAGGTTACAATGCAATTCGCAATCCCACATACTGCGTTTGAAACACAGCTGCGCGCGAGTTGGCAGCAGACCTCTTGCGTTGGTTTTCATACAATGATATGAGTGCCAGTCGTTCAAAAATCAATGGCAAACTACTGAACATAATCTTGCCAAGAAATCACTAACAGCCAAAAAAATGCTGGGGTTGACTGCCACATCCTGTAAAGGATATGCAAGTAACTTAACAGTAATTTTGTTTATCACTGACATGCAGTGTCAGTCACAGCAATAAGCTCTTGAGATTTTACTAACTGTGGGATGAAGTCAAAGAGTTCATGGAGATGAAGGGAAAATCATACAGGGAACTCAGTGTTGGCTAGTGGCTGTGTGTTGCAGTGTCCCAGTCAGCTTCTCAGCTCCCTGCTTTCAAATGGGACATCATTTAAAGCTAAATTAACTGTGGGAAGTGCAACTAAAAAAAGTTATATGATGCATTTCCCACTCTGGAAAGACAAAACCCTTCAACACTTGCTATGATGGTGAATGTGCAAAACTAATCGACACATTTAAAGTATGCTAGCTCCTGAGAAAAAAGGGACTGGCTTCAAAATTATTGAACATTTTTCTACCTGTAGCTATAGCATACTGGATAGTGCGCTTGCTTGCCAGGACAGTGGTCCAGATTCAATAGCTAGCAGATGCAAGGTTATTGTTTTCTCATCCATATGGCTTTGGGGTTGACCCAGCCTCATAAAGATGGGTACCAGACAATTTTCTGGGAATTGTTTGGGCAGGAAATGCGGCAAGGAAGTAAACTGGCCACTCCACCTTATATTGTGACCTAGAATATGTAAAGGCCTAGCACTTTGTACCCCAATGGCCTGTTTTTGTTTTTTGTTTGTTTGTTCGCATATCCTTTACAGGACATTGCTGTCAACATCAGCATCTTTCAGCTGATTGTTGATTTCTTGGCAAGATTACGCTCAGTAGTTAGCCATTGCTTTCTGAGCGACCGGCTCACATACCCTGTAAGTTACTGATGCGGAGAGAACCAATGGCCTATTAGTCAAGCATAATTAGCCATGGGTTATTATATTCTTTGTCACAATATGTGATGTTGTAAATTAGTGTCCTGCATCAAATAGTTTGTTGTGTTTGCACTGCATCTACAGCTACCCAGTGGATTATTCCTACACTAACTTGTGATGAAGGTTTGCTAGCTTTTGTGTGTATAACTGATTATATGAATTTCTTATTGGTTTAGAAATGAAGCTTGAGTGTAAAGAATATAACAGCATTGATTAGCATGCATATGAGCAATCTTTAGATATAGTTGTAAGCTGTAATTGCTAACCATATGTAGAGGCTATTAATATGATTGAAAAGTACCTGTTTGAATGTTAGTTTTCACTAAGAACGATCTTTGTGGATTGATACGTTGACTGACTGACGGTCACTGAGGACTATCATTATGGCTGAGCAGTCAGCGTGGGTTAAAATTGAAGGCAACCTGTGGCAGTGCTGTTGCAGGATCATCACTTGATTAGGTTATCACAAAAAATAGGTAATGGCACTATCAGAAGCGAACAGTTTCCTTGTTTGCTGACTACTCCTTTCCTAGGTTTTATGACTGGTCACTGTTGCATTGGAAGTAAAAAAGTAAGGCCCATTTACGTATCATTTAGACATGTAGGGAAGATGAGGAGTATTATGTGGAACTTTCGATGAGAGGGTGAGGATACAAACACTCAGGATAACACAAAATGCTCTTTAGTAAATTTCATCCTTGACAAGAAGCATAAAGGAAGAAGAGGCCGCAATAGCAGACAGTTGAATATCAACAAAGAATATACATCATATATCAGCTGTCTGTAATAGATGTAGCCCTATGTTCTATTTCGAACTTAAAAGGGTAAATGAATGTAAACTTCTGCAAGTTGAACAAGTAGTGATGTTAGTTGCTTTTATAAAGTTTTATGGACATCAGAATTATTAGTTTTGTATTCAGCTACTATATTATTCTTTTGTCCCATTTTAACCCAATGCACAGGCACACCCAATCTACGATACATAGACAGTAGTGCTAGTGAAGGTAACACTAGATAATTGTTACTAATTTTCACATAACCATATCCTCAGCTAATATTTTCAATTACGCTTTTTCTCCCCATGTAACTGTTTTATTGTCATTTACTGAACATTTCATGGCTAACAGTTGACTTTACACAAAGTGATTGCGATTGCTAATCCTTGCCAACTTCTGAAACAACTTATTTGGTCTTTGGCCGTTGTCTATTGAATATTTGTGTTTGTCAGATTATTTTATAGATTATTTTATATTATTAATGACTCTTTTGTATTTACATATTCTTTGCCATTCTTGTTTTTGCAAAACTTTGCTTAATTATTATGTGCAGCTGGTCAGCACAGATATGTTGGTTGGAAGTTTTAATTTCACTTATAAGCAGATAATCTACATCTGCAGCTCTAAGAAATGTTACATCACGCAGAGAGTCTAAAATTCTTGTTAATACAGATATCTATTTGATTTACTGCATTGTGGTCCAGTGATAGCCATGTTATTTTGTGTATTGTTTTATGTGGAAAAACACTTCCTTCTCTGACACATTATTTCACTGCACAATAATTGGTGAATAATCCTCCATCTTTGGTATTCATTGCCCCATGTCAGTCTTCTTATAACGTGTTATCCTACCATATCTTGAAACATTTTTCACTGTATTAGTGCTTTCTCTGCTTCGTTAGATGGCTTTAGGGCCGCACCATCACCATGAGGAATATATTCCTCTGCACAACCTTAGAACAGCACTGTTTCACATGCATTTTTAAGTTTGTTGCCTTCTGCGTTCCATTTAATTTGCTTAATCCCTAGATGCTATTTCATTTTCCCTACCAATTGTGCTGCGTTTTTTTAGTTCAAACTTAGTTCATATTGTATGTCTGTAAATTCCCTTTTCCATATTTTATTTATAGCTTATGGTTTTCTTTAATATGTAAAAATGTTTCCATTATATTAACTGCATATCAGCAATCATTTATGTAAAAGAAATCAGTTAGTCGCGGTTCCAATTTCACCGCATCCCCATTATGCTCCATTCCTGTGCCAGTGGATATCACATAAAATGCTCCTCATTGCCACATATGAAAAGTGGAAATATAAAAGAAATCAGTTGACATGTAACGGTAATCAGTGTAATTTACAAAATATCCATCACATTTCTGGAGTGTTTAGTAAACATTTATTTAAAAGAACCCAGTTTAGGTGTAACATTAACCAGTTCACATATAATTATTCAGTACACAGCACCCCCGGGAAGGTTAACCCGGTCAACAAATGCCTGCATAAGTTGGATGTGTTGGCCTAACGGCGCAGGAACGCAGCTCTGCTGTAAACAGGCACAAAGCAATCATGTCCGGAAAAAAACTCTGGAAGAAGAAGAAGAAGTACACAGCACCGTGGTTCCGTCTGTCTTATATGCAAACAGCTCCCTCTGGACATTGGGTTGGAGTCTGTTGACAATGAAATATCTAAAAGCCTTGGAGGAACTTTACCAACCTATGTTAGCCATCTGTATGTTCTGTACTGAATTATGGCCTGGTGGCATTCTAATATGCCTCACTGCAGATGTGAAGTTGTACTACCTATTGGTGCACATCCACCAGTTAGAGAGCTTGGAAATGGGAAGGAGAGCCTGCAACAGTCCTAGAGGAAATGGTACTGGGTTGGGAGAACATTCTCTATATCAATGTCCAGTAGATGCAAGCACTTTTCAGGACTCACATGACCTGAACGTCAATGTATCTGAGATTTACCATTCAGTAAGCATACAGAGACGAGTAGTCTATGATCACATTTTAAACGATTGAGGCTAATGCATAACATCTGATGGGAGATGCCTGGAAGAAATTAGAAAAAGAATTGCCATTGCGAAGGTAACCTTTTGCAAGATGAAAAACATACTGACCAATAAAAAGATATCAATTGAAACGAGAAAAAGTGTGTTGAAGTTCTACATAGAACCTGTACTTTTTATGGATGTGAGTCGTGGACAATGAGCAGACAAGCTGAAAAACATCTGATGGCTGTGGAAATGTGATTTCTGAGGAAAATGCAAAGAATACCATGGACAAACAGAAAAACCAATGAACAAGTCCTTCAAGAAACAAATGAAGATTGTAAACTGTAGAGACATTAGAGGTAGGCGGTCAAAATTTTTTGGGCATGCTATGAGAAGAAATGAATTGGAGAACTTGGTGACAACTGGCAAGATCGAAGGGAAGAGACCAAGGGGAAGACCGAGAAGTAAATGCTTGGATGGCTTGGCCACATAGCATGGTCGAGACAGAAACACAGAGCTGATCCACAACTCTGGTGATCGAGTGAGATGGCAAAACATGACCGCCCACGCTTATTGGCATGGCACATGATGGATGAGGCTAATGCTTTATAACCACTAGAACATGATGCTCAGTGGGGTTAAACATGATGGAGACAGTTATTTATGCATATATATGAAAATAACTTGCTGGGAAACCAAAATAATAATTTATTTAAATCTGAACATGGCGGATAAGTTAAATTAGATTCTTCAAAGCAGAACAATGTATAAACTAAATGCCACTAACATATTGTAACTAGATGCTTTATCTAAGTCAACCATTATTTAAGAAGTAAAACTATATTTGGCATGTAAGTTTTTTAAAATCACTCAAATGATTGCAATAATATTGTATAGCTAACCATATGGTCAAAGATATTAAGTTAGTATCGGTTCTTGTTTTCATATTTCCTCTGTAGACCTATTTAAATCATTCTTGTTGGTGGATATTATTACTAATATTTCTTTTTCCTGTGTTTTAACTTGTACCAAGCAAACCACTACATGCTAATTAAAAGCTTCCTACTATAGCAAGTGGTCTGCAGAAAATTATGTGCTTTATGTATGGAATATATGGTGATGTGCTTGTTATATGTTGTCTTAATTGCTAAATGTCCTGTTTGTAGTGTATGTGTTTGTAAGATAATTTCTAATTCCCTGCTACTACATATTGGTCTGCAGTTAAATTCTTGCACAATTTTCCCAAACATATTTCCTGAGAAGATATTCTGTATACATCATATTAACGTGAGTTGAATGCCGGAGACATAAATGATTTAAAAATACTGTACCTTGAAATGATGTAAAACTCATGAAGTTGAGATTGACGCTATTAATCTCATCAAAGATAAAAATTTGCTGCTAACCTACACTCATTACAACGGCACATGTAAAACTTTTTCTCAGCTGTATAGCGATGAGGGGGAATATATACAGAGACAAAGACTGGTTAATGAATCCTCTGGAAGACGAGTTTTAACTCTTATGCATTAGTGGTCAAGTCTTATGAGAGAGAGATAGACAGCAGTACTGAAGGTATCAATGCCATTAGTTTGGTGTGCTACAGTACTACCACAGATAACCATTGACATTAGTGAGCTGTGCTCTAATAATAAGCACATTTGACCATTAGTATAAAAGAAATAACACAAATTGCCAAAATGAAAGCTACAATTACAAGTGATCAGTGGAACGAGAGCAACGATGAACTAGTCGATAATTGGACATCTTTATCAAAAGAAGCTTGACAGTTTTGCTGAATATAGTTCTAATGGTGGCATAGTGGTTAGTGTGTTTTCTCTGCCAAGACAGTGATCTGGGTTCAATCCTCAGCAGAAGCAGGATTATTTGTTCCGATTGATACAGTTCTGGAATTGACCCTACCTCATAAAACAAATTGGAGCCAGCTTTCAGAATCTTCTAGGAATTGCCTGGGATGGAGAGGTGACGAGGGAGGAACCTGGCCACATTACCTGATGTCATGACCTAGAATATGTGAAGGCCTAATGCATCCTTTTTTTCTTCTTTTTTTTTAAACGAGAGTAATGCCATAGTAATTTATATGTTGTTAATATTATCCCTTATCTCAAGGTAAGTCCTTTTTCATGGATCAATTGATTCGGGTCTATTAAATATGAGAAACACTACTTTCACCACTAACACTTATATATGGTGTTGGGTTGTGTTTTCACTGCTTATTATATTTCCTGCTTATGGTTTTACTACATGATTCTAAGTGATCCTTTCACAGCTTTGCT
This sequence comes from Cepaea nemoralis, assembly GCA_014155875.1. Lineage (NCBI taxonomy): Eukaryota > Metazoa > Mollusca > Gastropoda > Stylommatophora > Helicidae > Cepaea > Cepaea nemoralis. The sequence goes on along the minus strand of JACEFZ010018699.1, from coordinate 230,924 downwards.
TCTTATTGGTTGTATTTTTGTTTCTTTTTACATTATTTTAGCTTAATAGTAATGGTTTATATTTAGTTTGTTTAAAAAGTAATATATACTCGCTGTTTAGGGAGCTAGGTTAGCGCAGTGACTAGCACACTTGCATGCCAACACTGGCTGTGTGGTCAAATCCACTTTGAAACATGTCTTGGTGTCCCAGGTCAACCCAGAATACAATTGGGTACCAAGAAGTTTTCTGGGAAGTAAAAGTGACCACCATGGAATTGACCACATCACCAGTTGACTGCCCAGCTATAAACAAATATGGGGCTCTGGGCTAGCACCATATACACAGTTTGATTCATGGTGTGACAATTAGTTCTTTACTTATTTCCTTTACTGTTTACTGTATGTATGTTTTTTTTTTTTTTTTCAGAAACTGCTTCATGACAAATTTGTTTTTGTTGTGTTGTAGCCTAATAGTGCTAGGAATCTATACTGTTTATGTAGTATGTGTCATTGCATATGTTATTTATTGTCTTCATATGCACACTAAACAAATCAGGTACTATATTCCTAAAGGAAATTGTAAGGTGTGTTAATAGATATAAATAATATGTATTTGCTCCAGGCTGATGTAGCCTAATAGTACTAGGATATGTGTGTGTGTGTGGTTTTTTTTTTTTGGGGGGGGGGGGGGGCGCTTGCTCACTTTTAACTCAAGCATAGTCCATACACACTACTTCGAGTAGCGCTGGACTGAATTTTGTGTGTGGATTAGCTTTCCCTATTGCCAGTGTCCCTCACCATCAGGCGACCCCACTCCAACTTCAGAGGTAATTGTAGGTTATGTCTCAAAGTCATGGACGAGAGGTCAACATTTTAGTCCAACTGTCCGGTGTAGGGGTTAAACCCCTAACCTCGGCATCAGCACATCGGATGTTTGAATGCTGTCCTCCACAGTACTAGGATAATCTGTTTAGCAGGAGTTAGTTGGGAGTCTCTGTGGTGAAGTGGTCAAGCCGTTTGACTCGTGTTCCGACGGTTGTTGGTTCGATTCCTGGCCGCGCCCTTCGGTTTACGAGCTAAATGTTTCGGAGACTCCTGTGGGTCGTCGCTAAAAGCTACGGAGTTCGTGCTTTGTGCGACGCTTTCCGTGCTATGGAAAGAGACCGAGCCATATGGGATAAAACCCGGTGCAATGAAGTCGACTTTTAAGCGACTTTTTTCTGTTTAGCTTCTTGTTAGTATATTTTCTATGTACTGTGTGTCTTTGAACATAAAACGCTGTTGGTGACAGTATTTTTAAGATTCAGGAGCAATAATGTTAGCAAAATTATACATGCTTTTGCCAAAGGTTGTAGACAGTTGGTAGGGGAGAAAATTGTTCTTATTATAGGATAGAAGGGAAGCCTAGATTTTTGTGGTTATGCCACCTGGGCAGTGAGCCCAGGTTCTAGCTACAATTTGTGGTGTTACATTTCCAATCTAATGGACTGTTAAAAAATAAGCATGTCTGTTAATTGAATGGTGAGAAATGAAATTAGTTGAATTGCAGTAATACTGTTAAGTACAATGTTAAATCAACAAAATCACAATGTGGAATTAGTCAGCTTTACAAAAATACATTCACAAGAGACAGAATGGAAATTGTGGCTAAAAAGTCTTTGTCTGCACGCACACACTAGGAAGAGACAGTGATATATCTACATAACAAAGATTACAAAGTAACTTTGCTGAGATCGTGGAGGCCGTCCAATCCTTGGGCACAGAAATCACGCTGAATTCTAGGACACATATATCTAAACTGAGGGCCATGAGCTCCGTAGATCAGCTGACAAGAAGTAATGGAGTGGAGGTAAATCTTTACAGAGAAAACATGATTGGGATAAGCAAAGAGAGAGAAGAGTACACATATAGAGAAGTGTGTCAATGTAGACAAGAAGGGGGAACAGCTAAGAATTTTACAAAGCATACTAAAGGCAAGAAGAGCTTTCATAGCAATAGGAAATTTATGGAAGTCAAAAGAAATTACATTTAGTACCAAACTTAGAATACTTGACTCTAATGTTAAATTAATACTGCTGTATGAGTCAGAAACATGTAGAACAAACTAAAACAATAACTAATACATTTTAAACATTCATTTGCTGGTGTCTGTATAGAAATAGGATTTACATGGTGTGATAGAATCATTCATGTGGAGCTCATGAAGAGAATTAAAATTCCAGTGAACCAAGAGGTGAGGAAAAGCTGCTGGCCACTGGTTAGGACACACATTGAGAAAACCTATTAATAATATGACTTGCAAGTCCTTTCTCTGGAACTCTTAGGGTAAAAAAAATAGGAGATCTGAAAACACATGGAGATGAGAATTCAGATCAGCAGCATGGCGATAACATGAAAGGCAGCAGGAGATAGCAAAAAAATAGAGGTTGGTGTGGTTTGGTTGAGGACCTTTGCTGCATTCCGAGATACTAGGCAGATTTCCAACATTTTATACCATGTGCCATTATGTTTGATCTTTTTCTTCTGCAGAAGAACGAGTCGTGAAAATTGTATTAGTTGGTGACGAAACAAGTGACTTACTAGATGTCGCAAAAGTAAGTTCCTGTGCTATTTCAGTATCTCGTCTAATGCTTTTTCTCGTGTATTTGTATGTCATATCAACTTACTTAGTCTGAAAACTGCTGTGTGTTTTAAACATGTCCCTCCAACATGAACCTAGCTTTGTGACAGCCCGTAAACTTATTCTAGGGAAATTATTTGTATACTCTGGATCATAGTTTGTAAACATTTTATTCTTTTTGACCGGATGCTGATGTGATTGATGCTGTGACTGACATAGTTATTGATAGGGATTGCCACATACCCTGGCATACAGTTACACTAACCAATTGTGATTGATACTGTGGCTCTGGCATACAGTTTCACTAACTGATAGTGATTAATACTGTGACTGACATAATTATTGATAGTGATTGCCACATACCCTGGCATACAGTTACACTAACCGATTGTGATTGATACTGTGACTCTGCAATGGTCATGAGTTTGATCCCCCACACAGTGGATCCAAATTGTTAGAATCAACCTGAGCTCGCAGGTCAACATAGCCTAAAATGAGTACCACAACAGTTTTGAGAAGTAAAGGCGGCGGGCATGATACTGACCATATCAACCATTGAAAGCCAATTGGTCTGTAAAAATATAGGTCTAGTGCCTACTGCCCAATACTCCCAAGGCATGTAAAAAAGTCCTTTCCTAATTTTCTGTACTGTTACATTGTGAGAGAGAAGATGCTGGACTGTTTGACAATATAGCATAAGGAACATCAGTACGAGCAATTGCCAGTACATCGATGAATGCTGTGGACAGACGTGATCACCAATGCCATACAGCATGGTCTATAAGAAGAAGTGGAGATATCAGTGTTGGGTTGCCTTATTTTACATTTTCTTATGATACTAACTTTGGGTGCCATACTTTGTTTTAGTTTTCTATATGACTAAACATCTTTCAGTTCACTTAGTCAGACTATATTTGCATTGTTGTTTATTTCATTAACTGCAGTTTCTATTTGACAAGACAATTTAGGCAAAGTAAGGTATATGGAGAGTGCTTGAAAATCCATTTTTATCATTAATTCTTGATACAGAAAATCAAAGGTGTTTCACAAGTACTTCAGTCACAGACGGGCCTGGACTATATTAAAGATGCTGGTGAATGTGAAATGTCTTTTGTGGTTGCCTGTTTTGAAGGAGAACTCTTCTCAAAACTGCACCGAGCACAAGTTAGAATCATCGGTCCTCCAGTGTTGAAGAAATGTGCGCAAAATGGCATTGTAAGTATTTTCTTGTCGACACTCTTGTTGTTCCACAATATTAACAGTTACTGTTTTGTATGTGAAGTAAAATGTATCTAGTAGTAAGTGTTACATTAGGCATATTTGGTATGGGGTATTTAGCAATAACTATCTTTATGATGTGAAAAGATAAGTTTTCAGGTGAAATTGTCATTACTGCTAAGTTGAGGGTCTCAGTGGAGAAGTGGTCAAGCTATCAGCTGCATACTGCGAAGGTTGTGGGTTCATTTTCAGACCCAGTTATTCGGACAAGTGCAATGTTTTTCTGAGACCCCATGGGAGTCGTTGCTGGATTGTGCTCTGGGCAATGCTTTTGGTAGAAAATTGAGCTAGACTGGATAAAACATGGTGCCATGAAATTGATTTTCTTGCCGTTAATCCCTTTATCACTGTTTAGTCTTATTGAACCAGTACCCCCGGGAAGGTTAACCCGGTCAACAAATGCCCGCAGAAGTCGGATGTGTCGGCCTAATGGCGCAAGAACGCAGCCCTGCTGTAAACAGGCACAACGCAATCACGTCCGAAAAGAAACTCCGGATGAACGCAGAAGAAGAAGAAGAAGATCCAGTACAGTACACTGAAAAAGAGTTTAAATGTTAGGATGGCGTAATAGAATGCCAGTGGGATGGGGTGTGTATTGTTAATGCTGTTAGTGCATTTTAAAATGTTTTTAAGTTCTTGCAATCTTATGACAGATTCTTGCTCAAAATATATATTTCATATTATCCTCAGAAGAAATGTTTTAAAAATGCATTGCAAAGTATCAGATTTTAGTTTTTATTTATACAGCTAAAATAAAATTTGTTTCAAATAAAGATGGTGGGGTTGGGCGATGGTTATTATTAATTGGGCTGAGTTGTGTCAAGAAGCAATATTACAGAACTTGGAACATTCTTATATGCTTTTCAGCCTCACCTTCAACAGCCAGCGAAGAGTCGCTATACTAATGGTACCAGCTGCAGTCTGATTATGTGTCTTGTCTTTTTTCCCTGTGTACCGTGCATCGGTCAGATTCTCTGGTTACCTCTGCCGAACCATTCTCTTCATACCATGATGATTTATCTGCTCTTCCACACTACACATGACTTAAAAGGGCACTGACCACATCAGCCTTATCATGCACCAATACTCCATACATGATGATATTGTTCAACATTTTAACAAAAATAAAGCTCAAGTTTAACAAAGCTAACTCGTATTTCTTGGATATCATTCTTTGATATCTAGCTGATAAACTTGTTCCTTCTGTGAGTGCCAATGTATTTTACTTTATTTACTTGAAGAAGAAATTATTTTTGCAAGGTTACATAAAATGTAAGTTCTATGTTACTGCTCTTACCACACGGACCAGCTTTGCTTCTATGTTATGTTTATGCCATCTTACAGATGCTGCCAATGAATATCCGACCACTTTTCTGTATGTCAATGCAAGATCTGGTTATATGCTTTACTGGGTTTAGGAACAAGGCAAAATTGGTAAGTGTTTGCTGGTCAAGAATTGTCAATCAGTTACATATTCCTGATATTCAGCATAAATTTGCATGTTTATTTTCTTCCATATTTGTTGTCTTTCTCACTTAGGAAACAGTTCATTTTGTTTGTTATTGAACACACTATTTTGTCTTGTATTGCTTTATTTCTTTTTACAGTCATGTAGTATTACATTATTATTGAAACTATCAAGACTAGTGTAATAGAATAGAATAAAAATATACTGCCATTTTGGGAACTTATGCCTGGTATAACAGAGCACTGAAGAAGTAAAACATGCATATACTGTTTGCTTAAACCTATGATGGTTTAAGTAGTGGGCTGCAAACACTGAACAATAGCATTATTTGCATAGTGTGATGATAAAAAATAGGCGTATATCATTTATTTGACTATTTCAGGTAGGCGGTAGACTTACAATATTTGTTTGACCACTAGTTACTATAGGTAGTGGATTTATGTCTGACTAGTAAGCGAGAGACGTTCTCATCTCATCAGCACACAATATTCCTTAAAAAGCATACAGGAAGCAGAGATATCACAGAGGGAACATCCAGGCTAATAGAGGAAAGATGATGGTGTAGATAGTAATAAAAGGCAATTATTTTAGATTTTTAAAATGCAGAAGAAATCAAAAGTGCAATAAGAAATGACAATGAATGGTATGTAATAACACTTGTAATTGAACTTGCCCAGTTGCATTGAAAAATGGAGATAGTTTATGATCAGAACATTAACAGGTGAATTCAGATCATCATTCTATGTAATAATTGTTAGAAATGACAATACAGAAGGGGAAGCTATATTAGAAAAATGGAAGGAGTACCCTGGAAAAATATGAGGATATGACAAAGAACCCAGATAATATAGTGTATATAATATATAAAGAGGGGGTAGTTAAAAGGAAGTACAAAGACAGGGACCATATTTTTAATTATGTATATGTTAATTATGTTTGGAAAATGGAATGAGCACAATGAAAGACCAGTAGTGGAAGGCATGGTTCCTGGAAGAAAAGATGGGTCAGTAAACTCAGAGGTGGACATTAGACATTATAGGTATCCTGGGCAGGAAAATCCGTGAAGCAGGAGAATTGGTGAAATATTCTTTCCTTTGCGTTATATGCAAAATAACTGCTACACAGCAAATGATTTTGACCAGTTGGCACTACACAAGGAGCGGCTGGCCGAGTGGCTAGATAGTCAGGTTCTCCTTCGGAGACCCAGGTTCGAATCCTCAGTAAGGTAATTTTTTTTCTGTCGAGGGCAAAAAGAAAACTCTAACCTTCACAGTTCGCGGCCACTGCACTAGCCAGACGGCCTTAATTCCTCAGGCCCAAGACCCACCACCCCCACCTACACCACAAGGTACTATCGACAGTAGATGACAGTTTTGTGTATGTTGTTGACAGGTACTACACACAGTAAATTTGTATTCAATACAGAAGCCACAAACAATATGTTGCATGATTGATTGTCTGGCATGTCGCTGCATCTCATCAGGTGCATACTGCAGTTATATAACATGTGAAGTGAATAGATGAATGATACTTGGGCAGAGATACTTAAAAAACATCATCACAGGTGTTGTTCGAATGTGGAGAATTTTTTTGTATCCCTATCAAAATTCTCAAATTTAGAACAAAATTTTTCTGTTTTCACAAAACTGGCTAGAACAATCTAATTGCTAAGGTGTCACAATATTAGAGCAAGAATTGATTGTTCTTTGAATAGGAATAATACTAATGTGGTATTGAGAAACCGCTGAATGATATTGTTTGACCAGTTGGTTGCTTGCTTGTGTTCGCTGGCTGTGAACTCCAGTGTGAAGTCCTGTTTGTCGGATGAATACATCCTGTTGTCCAACATCAATGTGATGTCATACCGGACCTGAGGTTTGCGTGAGTATCCGTTGTCCCATGTCTGGCTAATTGGTGTGCAGACTGGTGGTTCCTCGTCATGCAGGCAGATACTCTCCGGCTTTGCAGGAATCATCGATCCTACTGATGTTAGCCAGGTCTCCGAAGGGACCTGTTGCCCAGGTCGCACGGCGTGGACGTGTCAGCAGGTCTTGGCCAGTATAGATCCCGGTCCTGGTGCCTTGGAAACATCTCTGCGTTCCTGACTAGTTGGTAATAGAGGCTTATATTGTTTGTTTTATAGAGTCGTTAACATAAAGTTGTCCAAAGTTTGTTTGATGAAGTGTTACCAGAGAACATAAAGGTGTACAATTTGTTTGATGAAGTGTTACCATGGAACATAAAGGTGTAAAGTTTATTGAAGTGTTACCAGGGAATATAAAAATAGTACAGTTTGACTAGCGGATGCTACATTAGATATGGATGTTTTTATATTCCCAGGTGTGGTTAGTTGATCGTGTCCACTACATGGGTGGCAGTGTACGTAGAGATGAAAGTATCAGAGTCACCCACATGGTGGCCAATGTCACACATGGAAATAAATACAGGGTGAGTACTTCTTTGATATGTTTGAAATCTGTTATGATGCCTCTTCTGGTGATCATATATCTCACGATCATTCTTCCTATTTTCTTTCTGGTCGTAAAGTGGATATAGTAAATCTCACTTGTAATATTTTTTGACACTGTTCCAGCTGTTTCATTCTTTACGGTATTGTGTAAATTAAATTGACAAATCATGGTATTCTGTCAATTGCAATGAGAAAGAGTATTGAAGTGTTGCATAGGACCTATACTGTTATATGTGTGTGGAACATGGACAGTAAGCAGACAAGATGAGAAGTGATTTCTGAGGGAAATGCAAAGAATACCATGGATGTACATAGAAACCAAAGGCAAGTCCTACAAGAATCAAGTGGAGACTGCCTCGATGTGCCTACACCGGCAACCGTCGAGGTATCAACTCGTAATAATGCAAAACAGCAACGAAGGACGACGAATTAAACTTGCGTCCTTACCTTGAATACAATGACAATCAACGGCAAAAGTCAAGATATCAAAACGCCACCAGAAGTTTATTCCGTAGCAGACATGTGAACATTAAACTCACGCAGACCTGTAGGTTGACCCCTATAGACGGGGTCGGCGCCTACTTTCCTGATCCACCGATGAGTGTCCAGTCTACTGCGCTCTGCTTGACGCCCTGATCCACTGATTCCATTTAAGCTGTAATTCCACTCTAGGTTTTTCCGCCCGGTTACTTCACTGCGGTATTATCATCAACAGATCCCTCTCCTGACTCAGAGCTGTTTCACGCTCATATCATCGCGTCCAGAGGTCACCTCACACAGATCCTTAGAAAAACACGTCCTTGTTCGAAATCACCATCACAGCCTCTCCCCGTTGCTATCTACTGACGTTCTCCTTTTCTCCCACCCATTCCGATGACGTCATTCTGTCTAAACGCCATGTGGCAGTATGCCCCCCTCCCTTTTAAAATGATGTAATCATTTTTTTTCTTTACATCAATAGAATTAACCTGTCACATAGCAGTGTAGACACAATGACTTTCACAAGGCCAGCAATAATAACTAATGATCAATGATCAAAATATAACTATACTAACATAGTATTTAATCTAACTACGTTAACTAATCAACTATTATCACAATTCATTAAATTAACTCTATATACACATACTAATAATAATTCAATTCAACTCATCTCACAATACGTGTTCACCGTTTTTCCTTTAAAGTAGTTACCCCCAGTCACAAAACATCCAAGTGAAAACTCGACACAGGAGAAAAGTCACACAAGTCAAAGTTCTCAAAGTTCTCCATGCCTCATCGGTTCCTCTCCATGTAAATTTTCTTATCATCCTGTCAAAATCATATATTGACAGAAGTATCCAACTACTTACACTATCTATTTGCAATAATAATATGTAATTGTTGATCTGTGTGTGTATTGCCAGTAAATTCGGTGCTATCTAACACATATTTCCAAACACTCTATGAACAAACAACTATAATAAACTAGGATTGAATAAATTGAATAAAATATTTATATTTATAGTTGATTTAGAATATCGTCAAGATTATAATTGAGTTGTAGATCCTACCGTTTTGTGAAGAATCATATCTCAAAGATTCAAAATTTCTAAGATAATAAATCAGAAATATAATAAATATTTAAATCAAATACTCTTCATAAAATTATTAAGTTCTCTAATAATGATATAGTTACGCACAATTATCTGTAGAATAGAGAACCAACATATTTTCACACACTTAAGTGAAGAAAGATAGTGAGAACAATTCTGACAAGTATAACTTTACACAGTGACATCTGGGATAACTAAGTAATAAGACCCTAATGTGTCTGTGGTGTACTGTGTTGACATGAACCTAACACTTTCACATTCATCCCATTTTATTTTTCTTGTTATTCTTTTCTTTTATTCGTCCTTTTATTCATTTTCTTTCTTTCTTTCTTTGTTTCAAATCTGTAGAATCTCTCTTCTGCACTCATGCCAATATTTGTACATTGTAACTTTGTTGATTGGAACAATGTAATTATTTTCAGTCTTGTGTATCTTCTTTTAACTTGTGAATGGATAATTGTAATGCCGCACGCAACGTATTTCTTTGATTGTGTGTATCTGTTAGTGACATACTGTTTAACTTCAGCGTGTATGTGTGTAATACACCTAATGACTTCTGTATGTACGTTTGTGACACACTTCTTGACTTCTGTGCGTATGTATGTAATCCATTTCTTGCCTTTTGTGTGTATATTTATGATATGCGTTTTTGTTTGTATGAACCCGTTTACCCTATGTTTCCTCGCTTGTTGTGCATGTAACTTTTGTATGTAACAACCAATGCGTGATACTTTTGGTTTCTTTTTTGAATGTTTCACAAATATGTCATTTACCGACAAATAATCTCGTTTGCTTTGTTTTTGAGTATCAGTTATTTCTTCATGTTTGGGTTCGTTGACTTTGTGCAAATCTTGGTATTTGCAATTAATTACCGTTATGCTATCACTCAGTATCATTGTATCATGCATGTCTACCGTTGATGTACCCTGTTCTATTTGCGTCTTTTCTTCTTCTTCTTCTTCTTCTTCTTGTGTTGTTTCGATTTGGGCATTTGTACTTGTAAGTGTTTCGTTAGACTTGTGTTCTATAGTTCCTTTCTGAACGAAATCTCTGGCGTTTGGTTCTTTCACTACTGTAGCACATACTTTACTTGTGTGATTATTTTCTTTTATTTCATACATTTGTCTTATACGCTCCTTCCACATTGTTTCCTTTGCAAGATTCTCATTTTCAAGTGCGAGTCGTTTTTGCTTGATTTCTGTCTCTACTGTTATCTGTCTTGCCTTTAACTCTTTTTCCTTAGCCACCATTCGTTCGCGTTCCAAAGCTATTTCTTTTTCTCTAGACTCTATTCGTTCGCGTTGCAGGGCTATTCGTTCTTGTCGTTCACGCGTAGCTTGAAGTTGCTCTGTTGCCAGTTTTTCCTGTCGTTCCATCCTCTCACGTGCAGCTTGAGCTCTAAATTCCTGTATGACCCAATTCCTAAGTTCTGCTCCAGCCAATCCATTCTTCTCACCCAACTCCGTGAAATATTGTAGTGTCGACATCTTGTCCTACCTGTGTAATAATTTATTTTGCTGAAATATGATAGAACAATGCAAAATGTAAATATGTTCAATTCAGATAAGACAGTCAATATAACAACTGTTGAACAAAATGTGAACTGTAACTCAACAGCACTGTAAACTTGAACAATACAGAAATTCAGTAACTTCTTGCTATCTATATATCTGAAGTGTTATTATCTGTAAATAACAGAAAATAATATAAGAAATATATTCAGTATAAATAATATATAATACTAGACAGTCAACAATGACAGAAGACGACTGACGAGTGACGTAAATAGATATTTTCCTTTCATAAAAGACAATAGTACTTTTATAGAAATTTGCCGTAAATATCCTCTCTTACTACTACACTTAACCCAAGACAACAATTATGTGTTGATCCCACAATATTCAAGTGTCTTTGCTTAATGTAGAAACGCTCACACTATTCATTTTTGAATTAATCTACTTAATATTAAATAATAGGCACCTCATTTATCAACAATAACACATTAACCAACAATAACATATACTGGCCTTGTGCACTATTTGGGTTGATTCCTTTGGTGTCCACTATGACGTGTGGAACAAAAAGTTGACGTTATGTCCAGACGTTATCGTTGTCAGTAAATGTTGACGTACGTAGTAAATGTTCGGTCCTGATTGATCTAGTTGAGTTTATCCACTGTAACAATGTCCTCAGCGATTTCAGAAATTAGTATGCTCCAGTGTAGGTGTGCTGTTGTCTGTGTATCCACATGTGGCGTTGTCCAAGTGACCTGGTATCATTGCCAATTAGCGACCACTATGTTGAATATCGTATGCAGTTGTGGGTATGTTGGTCAGTAAGCACGACTGTATGTTAGAAAACTTGCTTATACACTCTCACGAGAGTACAATGAACTTGCACTCCGCCCTTGGATCACGTGATCCGTGACCAACCCATGCGTAATCGTGATTGGTTAGGGCGTGTACGTTGAACCTTGATGCAATGTAACAGCCTTATTCTGATGCTAGGCTGGACGATGAGTGTTTGATGCGGGCCTCGGAAGTAAGTCCTCTAACGAATGTCGAGTTCAGTTATGCGTGACTCACTTTCGTATCACGCTCGAAACACTTCCTGTCGATCCGACTCGTGTTAATGTAGTGTCCTGTCGACTCTTGATGTGGTAATGAGTAGATTACAGCTCTACTGTCCGGACACAACATCCATAATGTCCCATGTGTAATGTAGACGACAATATTTTGTGACGCAACTTCGTGTCCGTTGATCCTATGCCAGTGAGGTGTCAGTCTAATATATTGAACTGTCACTGTGAGATAAGCGAAATGCTGTTTCAGGGATTAAAAAGTCAGTGATACTGACGGCGATGCCTGAAATGTCGTTGTCAATCCCTTGACTCACTTGGTATGGTAGCGCAACATGTGTCACGTAAAGTTCTTGAGTCTAGTATCCGATAACGGCATAATAATACATGGTTGACATAGTGAAGGTTGAGTGTGGGAATATTATGGAGGGCAGTGTCAATGAGGAAAAATGTCCTGAAAGGGTTATGTGGAGGGACAAGGTTTGGGAGTAGTGTCGTTCATTACAAAGTAGTATGTTCGTTTTCCACAGATTATAATAGTGCACCTCCGAAATTTACCGGTGACCCATGCTCCTCAACGTTGTCATGTTCAGTATACCATATATATCTCTGACTGCAGTGTAACTTGCTGCTCTTGTATACTGCTCTGCTCTGTCCCCAAATTCTGATAGGATAATTCGTATATACTGTCTTCTGTTTCGGAGTTCCTCGATAATGTGGGGTATGTAACAATTCAACTCACAATTGCCATTAATGTCTATTTCTGTTAATAGCTTAATGTGACAGCGCAGTGTTTCTCAGGCTCTCAATGCCTACTATGATGGTTATAAGTATATTCCATATCGACCATGGTGTCAAACGTTTCGTATGGCTTGTGTCTATTGTCTATCTTCTTTTCCAAGGTAACATCAAAGCTATAAGTGTCACACATTCGTTCTAAATATAATATAATGTTCTTAAATATCTTACAATCTCTTATAATGTTCGTTGTTCAGAACTCTTTGATAGCACTGTGTTGTGTTTAATATAGTGCAGTTTTGCGCGTATGGTGCATTCTTGCTGTGTAACTATTATACTGTTATTGCAATTCTTATACGCAACGGTGTTATTACAGTACTACTTTCTCACTGTCTTGACATGTTAATTCTAGTCGAACTGGTTGTTCTTGTGAAATATAAACTTCTAACTTACTGGTATCTTCCAGTTTACCTATTCCTGCTCTTCTCCATTTTGTGACGTCCAGCTTGTGTGTGATTCGTGTACTGCGGTGCAACTCAAGATGTTGGCGTGCAAATGTTTCTACGCTCAGCTGACTGAATCTGGCAGGAATTTCGTGTTGACAATTTTTTTTTTATGCAGCGAGTCCAGTGACGACCCCCATATGCCTCGATGTGCCTACACCGGCAACCGTCGAGGTATCAACTCGTAATAATGCAAAACAGCAACGAAGGACGACGAATTAAACTTGCGTCCTTACCTTGAATACAATGACAATCAACGGCAAAAGTCAAGATATCAAAGCGCCACCAGAAGTTTATTCCGTAGCAGACATGTGAACATTAAACTCACGCAGACCTGTAGGTTGACCCCTATAGACGGGGTCGGCGCCTACTTTCCTGATCCACCGATGAGTGTCCAGTCTACTGCGCTCTGCTTGACGCCCTGATCCACTGATTCCATTTAAGCTGTAATTCCACTCTAGGTTTTTCCGCCCGGTTACTTCACTGCGGTATTATCATCAACAGATCCCTCTCCTGACTCAGAGCTGTTTCACGCTCATATCATCGCGTCCAGAGGTCACCTCACACAGATCCTTAGGAAAACACGTCCTTGTTCGAAATCACCATCACAGCCTCTCCTCGTTGCTATCTACTGACGTTCTCCTTTTCTCCCACCCATTCCGATGACGTCATTCTGTCTAAACGCCATGTGGCAGAGACCATAAATTGATTCTGGAAATTAGGCGTAGAGTCAAGACTTTTTGGGCATGTTATGGGGAGAAATAAACTAGAACATTTTGTGAAAATTGACACGAATTGATGGGAAATGAACAATGGGAAGGCTAAGAGATAAATACCTGGATGGCTTGACTACATGGCATAATTAAGATGAGAAGACAGACCTGATCCATGACTGATGATTGTGTGAGATGGTAAACCATAATTGCCCATGCTTATTGGCATGACACTTCATGATAAGTTACACATTATTTTTCAAGAAGCAAATATGAACAGTAAAATAATTTCTCATGTGTAGGTGTTTCTTTCTCCCACCCTCCATGATGAAATTTAGAACAGAAATAGAGGCTTATAAATATAACTTAATGTGTGAATAGTTTAGTACAGGTGGCAAGACTGTTGGTGACTAAATATTCCCCTTGCTGCACTACTAGGGGTAAACTGAACAGTAGCTTATAGGGTTACGATGTCCGCTTCAGGCTCAGAGGGTACCAGAATAGATCTCAGCATAGGGCTGGGAATGTTTCCAAGAACCACTGGTGTTTAATGATATTGCATGTTCTCCTGATCTCTTTGGTAGTGAGAACAGATACCTAGTCTTCACGGATAAGGGTGAGAAAAAAAGTTTCCTGTGTGCAAATTCTGCTAATTAAATATCCCACAAAAGCTGTAAATCCCAAAGAGTAGACCTTAAAGCCACCACTCTGGCATAATTGTTAGGAAATAAAATCTGTAGGTAGAATCTGTCTAGATGAAGCAAACTAAAGACTACAAAAGCCAGTCTTAATTTAAAATAATTTGTTTTTGCTGGTATTAATCTCTTCGTTCTTACAGATGTCTAATAAATTTCACTGAGATTTGTAAACACATTGTTCAGGGAACTTTTTGTCAAAACACTGAGAAAGTTACTAAGACTACAGATGCAGTTGACTAAAAATAACATTCATTGCTGTTTATTGGCCGCGGAATGCATAACCGTTGTGTTGTGTTTATTTGGCATAATTTAATTTGAATTATTGACACATTTATTGTTTGGTTACTGCATGTTCATTTCACTAGTTATATATGACTGGCAGTGTGGTCGCATTGACTACCCCCAAAATTGCTGAAATGTCATGTTTCACATTTCATATTTATATGAAACTAATTTTGTTATCATTATACTTTAAAAAATCTAATGGAAGCTTTATTTTATAAGAATACATTGTAATAATACTTAATAGATTACCTACATGAAGTTGACCAAGGACACAAAAAAATTACCAAATTTTCTGTTTACCGTAGATGGACTATATATTGAAAACTAGGATACTTGTAATATATTACATTGTCATATCCTCCTGCAGCCTTTTCTCTTATCTGTGAAAATGCTATTAATATATTCCACTTAAACATAGTGAGGCATTATGTCAAGCATCCTGTGGTGTGTCTGCATATGTACATGCCATCATCATTACCGTAACCCATTTGACATAAGAAGCTATAGGAGAGGATCATGACACATTAGAAGGAAATAACATTTCTTCTGTAATGACATAGGCAATGGAAAGCCATTTGCAAGTGAAAAGTTGCGAGCCATTCAATGTGGTGACTAAAACTAAAAGAGTTAATATTTGTCCATTAAATACAAGTTTAAGTTATATTAGAATAAGTGTATTAATGTGCAGTATTTGTGGGGTGAATATAAAATTCGCTTTGGAGAAGAAGGTGAGGTATTTCAATTTTGGAAAGATAGTGTAAGCGCTGTGACTTGAGGGTAGTGACAGTGTTTCACAATTCTCTGCCATACAGAGTTGTGCGGTCAAAATCAGCCACGAGCGATTGGGAAGCATTCTCCTTTGCATTGATTTCTATGGTATGAGGCTTCGAACGCTGAGAAGGCTCTGGCAAACTACTGAACTAAAATTACCTAGTAAATCACAAATAGCTGGGGCTGATTGCAAGATTCTGTGAAGGATATGCAATTAATGTTTAGTGTTATATTGTGTTTCACCTTTTGGAAGGTTGAAGAATTTTTGTTATATTAGCATAGACAGTGTAAGATTGTTTTAAGTACATGAGGTTGTTCATGCTTAGAAAGTAACTATGGGATTGCGTCATGTTTGCAGTCAGTATGTGCAGTTTAATCTATGAACAATTCAATTTCAGTATGCAGTCAACATGGGCAAGCCCATTATGTGCGAAGACTGGATCAGCCGAATGTGGTCTGATAGAGATGATCCAGATTGTCATGCCAGTCAACTCAAAATGGTAATTGCTTGTATTTTGTTTGAATATCAGTTTAGTGAAAATCTTCTCTGAAAACAATCAATATTTGTTGTTATTTGCATCATTGTTAAAGGACTTCTTTTTGTTCCAGTTGTTACATCTTTATTTATTTATTTTTAAACATTATCTTAGAATGAAATTGTATATATTACAGAAAGCTAAAATAATCAGTGATGATGTTCTGAAAGAGGGTAAGACAGACTTATGAGTCATTAGTCAGAAACAGGCAACATTCTTTGGCATCAGTCAAGAGAAGGGGGAAACTAGAATGTATTCTTGTAATTGAAACAGTTAAATGGTATTACAAACAGAGAAAGATTGGTGCATGGTTTCATTAATATAAGTAGCAGGAGTTCTAAAAGTATCACCAATTCCATTCAACAAGCTCATGAGAAGAATTAGGCAGCTGTGAAATTAGATCTTTAACATCTCAGATTTAGTGTTACACACTTGTAAATTATTGTATAGAATATGGCAGTTTGGAGGACCTACAATGAATTGTGACAACAGTATTCATGTTGTTACTTGAGAATACGAACAAGTATATTATGGAATGGTAATGTAAATCATTACACTACATATCTAGTTCTAAAGTTGATAGTTGAAAAAGACAGTTTAGACAGTTATAAAAAAGACAGTTGAACAGGATATGACTTGCTTAAATATATGTGAAGGTATAGGAAACATTCTTACACAAAACCATATTAACAGGTCGAACAGAATCCGATCCAATCATTGCAGGTTCAAATAGCCCCTGCTCCATGAAATGAAAGTTGGACATTTAGGTCTGTGGAGGGCAAGCATGTCCTACAAGACTCTGCTCTAAGACAGTAGTGCCATGGCTTTCCCAAACTTCACTATAGGGAACAATATGTGGGAACTGGACAATTACTGCCAACTTTGCAAGAGCAGTAGGTGTTGTGTATGGGGACAGATAAAGAATTGTGTAGATTTGACTGTCTGCTCTAAGACAGTGGTGCCATGGCTTTCCCAAACTTCACTATAGGGAACAGTATGTGGGAACTGTGAACAATTACTGCCAACTTTGCAAGAGCAGTAGGTGTTGTGTATGGGGACAGATAAAGAATTGTGTAGATTTGACTGCATTTGAATTTCATCATGCTATTTGTGAAGAAAAAGGGTTCAGCTTTCATTTCCCAATATAGGCCCCCCCCCCCCCCCCCCCCCCCCCCCCCCCCCCCCCCCCCCCCCCCAAATCAACCAACCAACCAACTCATGGCAGGTCTTTGTTCATAATTGGCTTGAATTTGCTGCTAACGGTTTCTATTCGGTGATGTAGCCAATGTCAGGCCAGTTCTTCTTAGTCATCTCCTGTGTCGTGCATGGTAGGTATTACAGTACTGTACTTCCTTTATTGACCTTGGTAGCATATAGGTGGTTCTCTTCTGCTGAGTTGAGTTGAGCTTTTCTAATTTTGCCATTGGTAGGAAAATCAGATTAATTTAATGAGATCATCTGGCAGCGGTATGTCCTAAAAGAAAACCCATATCACGGTTGCTTGTCTTTGATAAGCCACATCACTTGGCTCTTGTGAATAGTTTTCCTGTGCCAAGAAGTGAACAGTGTTTGCCAACACATCTTTAGCTGTATTGTTTGCTTTATAAATTCTGACAGATAATTATCTTACTGGCTAAAATAAGTGCTTTGTAAATCATGATGTACTTATATAAATGAGGATGTGAACACTTGAAAGTGCTTCACCCAAGTGATGAATGTAGCTTAATGTTTTCACATGCGGATAGATTGTGAATGACGCGTTGACACTTGAAAAAAAAAAACCAGTTGCATATCCTTTACAGGACGTAACAGTCAACCCCAGGATTTTTTGGCTGTTTGTGATTTCATAGCAAGTTTGCCTTCAGTAGTTTGCCATTGCTTTCTGAACAACCGGCACTCATATTTATGTATGGGAACCAATGCAAGGTGGTCTGCTTCCAAATCGAATACAGCTGTGTTTCAAATGTGGGAATACAAATTGCATTTGTAACCCCTTCGCCGCAGAGCCGGTTGACACTTAATGTTATGACTCGTGTCTTGCAGAAACCATAACTTTGTGGTTTCATGTAGTGAATACTGTAGTGTGGTGTAGGTATTTCAGCTTTGTCACCGCTGTGTTCTTTGAGTCATGGTTCTGATTAACTTTTACACACAGGCAGGCTACAGAATGAAGCCATTTTATGAGTGCTGTTTATGTTTTCTGGGATTTGCTAAAGAGGAACAGAAACACATGGAGGAATTGACAATAGAAAATGGTTTGTAACATATCTTCACTAGTATGTATTTTTTTTTTTTTTTACTTAGTTAATAAATAGTGTTTAATATATAATACATAGGACACATCATCATCATTCCTTGAGATGGTCATGAAGCTTCCTGATCATTCCATTCCACAGTTATGTCTTGTGCTGCTCTCTATAATTCCATATATGTCTGTATTGAGATATCTGTACATGCTTGTTTTATCAGTGTTGTCCTAGGTCTACCACTTCCTCTTTTTTTCCAGTATTGGTGTTTCTTCATTTTCTTGAATAGTAATCAGGACTTTTGTAAAAAGCTTCATATTTAATTAAGAAATCTGTTCTCGTCTGTTAATTTTTCAGAAATTATTAGTTTGTATATATGTCAAGCAAAAGCTTCATTCCAGAAAATGAAAAGTATCTTATGCAATACATCACTATCACTAAATGTAAGAAAGGGAATGCTGGAATGTTACATAGAACCTATTTTTCTCCATGAAAGCAAATCATGGAACGTTAGAACAAATTAGGAAGAGCTTGGAAGCAACAGAGATGTGGTTCCTGAGATGATTGTTGTGAATGTCTTGGACTGTCAGAGTAGCTAACAATGATTGTCATAAAGAGGTTAATGAAACTAGAGCATTATTTAACAACTATAAGAAAGAGACAGCAGCATTCTTTGGTCTGTGATGAGAAGAGAAGCATTAGAGAATATTGTGACAGCTGGAAAGATCAATAGGAAAAAAGGCAGACTAAGAGAAATAATGCTGGATGGACTGAGATGGTGGCATGGAGGAATATCATCAGCAGAGTTGATCAAGAGCAGCAGGGTCTAAGATCTTTGGAAAGACATGAATGCCTATGCCAGCTGGCAAAGGACATGATGATGATATTTACAAGTTCAGCTGATTCATGTAGTTTTAAATGCATGCCTGTGTACATTTTTCATCACACTTTATTCATTGTCCATAATTTAAAACCATGTAATGCTGCCGGATCCATAAGAAGGATTCTTTTCCATAGACCCAGTTGTACGTTCTTTTTCATTTGTTTGTCAATTTCCTCTTTGCCATCAGGTTTTTAATTCTGACTTCTGTCTCCCATGGGGCTTTCTGTTGCAATTTGACCCAGATAGATACATTTATTGTTATATCCTTTTGTCAGTTATTGCTTGACCTTCTGTCATAATTGAATCTGTTCCAAATGATTCTTTAGACTCTAGTTGTACGTATGTATGAACAGATCATTACATTCAGATTTCCCACTTGGTCCACAGCAAGCTTGTTTTCCTGGTCAAAATATTGCATCTTTAATTATCTTTTTCTTCTGACGTGCCTACTGAACTTTAACAAGTTTTCCCCCCAATGGATCCTTTGACTAATGGTTGACCTTTTGTGTAGCTGTTTCCTCTCCTTTTGAGTATCAGGTCTAACTTGCCTTTTCTTTCTTGCTGCATGTATATGTACTTCAGTTCTGTGACTTTGAACTTGGCTAGTTTGTGACTTGCGTTTATCTGTTTTACTTATAAGATAACGATAAAGACAATGAAAATGGTTTGAGACACAGAGGTTCCTTCATTACATACAGTAATGATGGTTACTTTGACAGTAATTCTAATTTCTTCGATTTAGAGAAT
Source organism: Cepaea nemoralis (assembly GCA_014155875.1). Lineage (NCBI taxonomy): Eukaryota > Metazoa > Mollusca > Gastropoda > Stylommatophora > Helicidae > Cepaea > Cepaea nemoralis. Next base: position 210,816 of record JACEFZ010018699.1, on the reverse strand, counting down.
AATGATGATATGCTAGTATAGTTTAAATCGGCAAGTGTTAGTTATTCTACGTTAGGACCACAACATCAAGCATTTATAATTTCTTGAGTGAAGTGTGTGTCAACAGCTGGAATGGTTTCTGTGGCAGTTTGTTTTCAATTGGTTAGATTGCCAGTGCAAGCACAAATAAGTTTAACGCATTGTTACTTAAAATATGTTTTTCAGGCACTAATGTAATTATAATGTTTTGTCTAGGTGGTTCAGTTGCAGAACAAGGAGCTGCAGACCTGACTCATCTTGTTGTAGATGACCAAAATATAAAAGAAATACCTCCAGATATTCCCTTACCTCAGTATGTCGTGAGAGGAGAGGTAAGAGGTGTGGAATGTCAATGTATTTTGTTTATGTTCGCTCGCTTTGAACTTCAAGCTTACCCACAAATTAGCAAATCTGTTTTTGTGTTATTTTGCAAGGTTGCATTTTAATGACTGGGCAAGATGCCTTAAGAAATTTTGAGTCGACATAGTGTTAAATGTTTGAAATTTAAAAAAAATACTAAGAACAGCATGTATAGTTTACAACTGTGTAAGTTCAGGTGACTAGTTCTCTTTCTCAGTTTTTCCATCCTCTCATGAGCCAAATCGTGTGCACAATGAGAAAATGCATCGCCTAAGTTTCATGAGATGAAAGAGTATATTTTAACAGAAAAAAGTTGCCTCATGACAGATATGGTCTTAGAACTCTGTAATATGGAGCTTTAACTTAACTAAGTCAGGAGATTATGAAGTGGCAGACCAGCTTCCTACCTTGCTGCTTTTCTTTCATATACAAATCTTTGGTTGTAATTTTACCAGGCTAAGTCAAAAAGAATTGTGTAACTAGAAGGAACCTAGAATGCTTTAAGTGTGCACTACGCACTCAATTGCTTACAATTGTTATACATGAAAATTCAGCATTCAAATAAAATCTCTCTGTATGCGCATTTTATTCAATAGTTATACTGCTTGTTGTATGCCATAGTATAGAGCCAGAGTTAAGATATTTCAGTGCTGAATGTTGTATGTCATGATATAGCGACAGATTTAGGATATTTCAGTGTAGAATATTAAAGTTAAATTTACTGTTTAAAACATGTAATAATATTTGTCCGGAAGCAGTTTCTTGCTATGGGTCTGTGATATGACAGGATATCACATCTGTTTGGCTTGAATGCACAGACACATAGATGGCCTCTCTCACATTGCGAGACGACGAGCGCAGGCGTCCAACCTCGCTCATATTATCAGCCTAGCCCCCCATCAACTTCACTAAATTTACTGTTAGTCGTACTAATTTCAAGTAAATAGGTCAAGATTGTGTCAAGAAAAAGTAAAAGGCTGCCCTTGCAAGAATAAATAAACAAATTGGAAGCAACACCCGGGAAGGTTAACCCGGTCAACAAATGCCCGCAGAAGTCGGATGTGTCGGCCTAACGGCGCAAGAACGCAGCTCTGCTGTAAACAGGCACAACGCAATCACGTCCGAAAAAAAACTCCTGATGAACGAAGAAGAAGAAGAAATGCTCGCAGAAGTCGGATGTGTCGGCCTAACGGCGCAAGAACGCAGCTCTGCTGTAAACAGGCAGGCACAACGCAATCACGTCCGAAAAAAAACTCCAGATGAACGAAGAAGAAGAAGAAGGAAGCAACAAATACCATGTTGTTACACACCTGGTACAACACATACCAAAGATCCTTCTAGAACTCTGTTCATCCTGACACTGCTAGGCAAATAGAAAAGGAGAAGGACCAGGTTGTGTACGATTGTTAATGGTTTTATCCTGTGCATTAGCAGAAGTTATCAGACTTGCCTTGTATGTTGCGGTACATTTAGTGTTTGCTATTATTTTGTCAACAGTGGTTTTGGGGCTGTATTCAGATGACTGCATGTGCTGATGAACAGATTTATGCTTTTGAAAAGGTAATGCTTATGCATTTATTATCTTTATATTTTCCTATTTATGCAGTATCTGGTGACAGTAATGTTAATAGATAGTTGTAATTTTATATCAGACTGCAATATTTATGTAATTTTAGTTGTAATCATATCATACTGCACGGCACAACATGCCCATATGCTAGATCTTTTCTTTGGAATTGTCTGAATTACTAGGTGTTTATTTTTAACTTAAAATGTTCCTAATGTGTATCGATTGGTGCTTTAAAACACTACAAAATGGTAAAAAGGTGAAAATCACATTTTTAGATTATCCAGAGTTGGAACTTCATCCATCCATCATGTACCATGCCAATAAGCGTGGGCAGTCATGTTTTGCCATCTCACTCGATCACCAGAGTCGTGTATCAGCTCCGTGTTTCTGTCTCGACCATGCCGCATGGCCAAGCCATCCAGGTATTTACTTCTTGGTCTTCCCCTTGGTCTCTTCCCTTCGATCTTGCCAATTGTCACCAAGTTCTCCAATTCATTTCTTCTCATAACATGCCCAAAAAATTTTCACTGTCTGCGTCTAATGTTGGAACTGTTTGTTTAAACACCACAAATGCACGAAGTCGGGGGTTACATAGATGTTGACATGCCCCTTGTCACTGCCTTTTCTCCTGCTGTCTTTCAAGTTATGTAACTGAATCAAGCAGTCCAAAATCTTGTGTCAGACTCACAATTCATGTATATAGACCTCCGCAGACAAGCTCCCTTTTACTTGACCCAACCAGGCAATTTTATTATGTCCGCTACTGTTGTAGTGAACCTTGAAACTTGGAAAAACAATGGAACAGTATTTTAGAGCCTCAAGGTGTGAAGTGGACTCCTTGTTGTAATCTTCTCATTCTGGGACTTTAGTTCCTGTGTTATATGCCAGTTTGGCCTCTGTATATTGAGGGTTTTGAGCTATCTATATAGTTTTTTTTTAAATTAGGAATTTTAACACTCTGTTTTTTTTGTTATTTCTGGAGCCCATAATCTCCATTCTCATCATAATAGAAACATTACACCTAACTATGCAAATCTGTTTTGAAATGGAGGTCTGTGTTGTCAGCTTCAGTTGCAGTGTGTGAGGTGTGCTATATATCTACAGGCTGAGGTAATAACTCCATCTTTCCATTATTGTACCTATAGTTTGGGTGTTGCAAACTGTTTCAGATCTCAACCCCAGCCCGACAGCTGCGTTCTAGCAACTCAATGACTAAAAACCGTAAGCGGAAAAGACTCCAAGAACTGGTTGCAGAGACTGAAGGATCACCATTTATGGTTTACAAACGGCGGTCATCGTCTGCTGAAATCAGTACAAACTCTATGAGTCCAGATTCATTCTTGGATGTTACATACACACCAGACAAGTCAGAGACACATTTAGGTAAGGTCTTAGGTGCAGATAGCTCCATTTCACATACGTTTTATTTGGTTAATTTTAGCTTATGATTCTGTTAGTTTTGATATAAGAAACTATTACTGTGCTCATATCATTTGAAATGTACAAATGTATATATTCTCTTTATTTTCTTTGACATTTTATTGTCATAAACAATTCTTTTTAAGCATGATTAAAAATTGCATTAAAAAAATTGAAGCTTTTAAAATAGTCATTTGAATTCTTGCAAAGTTGGAAATAATAACATAGATTTTTAAAAAATGTTAAAGTATTTTTATTATGGTAATTGTTTCCTTTATATTTCCAGTTGCTGAAATATATTCTTGTGAACTTTCTTTATTAAAAAAAACTGTCGTGAACAAACATTGTTCCATTAAAAAATATTTTTTATGTCATAGGAGAGTTGAAATTAGAGAACCGAGATGAGAATACACAGACCAACTTAGGAAAACTTAGCAAACGTCAGATGGTGGTAATGGAATTGTTGCAAACTGAGCAGAATTATGTGGGCATTTTACACACCATTTTAAATGTAAGTCATTGTTTTGTTTTTGTCTCTCGCAAGCATGCCAGCGAAAGTACTCTGCGTTCTTTAGACATGCCAGTGCTATCACATTACTAATCGCTTTCTTCATTTGATGCATAAGATACATATCTGAAACTTTGGGTTGAAACTGCTGCACCAGGCAAGATCAAGATATATACATGTGGAACTATAAAGTGTGAATGTCTGATTCATGGTAACTGGATTCTCAGAAAACCTACATATTACAAGTGTGCATGATGTGAAGAGGAAAGCCGTGATCAATAACAAACCTAACAAGACTGGGTGTTCATAGCTGACCTTTTGGAAACTTGCCTGTGAGGGTATTGATATGTGCACAAGACCAATTACACATTCTTTTGGCAAGAAAAAGCACCATGTGGTTCCAGAGAACACACTGTCTTAAAATCTCTTTCAAAGATCAAAACCTATTTTTTTACTTTGACTACGGACCACTGTTGGACCCATTAGTCTCATCAGTGACCATGCTTCTATGCTGCCCTCAAAGCCTGCCAGCGAAGACATAATTCTGTGACCTAACATGGCCATGTCAACTTGTTCTCCTTGGAGACATCACAGTGGGAGCATATTGTCATTTCTGGCATACATGTTTTTGGTTATTTGAGTCAGAGATTTCAACCAAAATTACCAGTGGCTTCTTGAATTCTATATCTATAATTACCTGTGTATATCCAGCTGTTATTTCAAGACTGGAGCTGTGGTGGCTTAGTTGTTTGTGCTCTTTCCCGCCAAGACATTATTCTGAGTTAGATCTTTGACAAGGCACATGTTCTCTCCCAGTATTTTGAGTTAAATCCTCGTCAAGACAGTATTTTGAGTTAAATCCCCAACAAAAGAGGATTCTGAGTTGAATCCCCGCCAAGACAGGATTATTTTTCAACCAGTGTGTCTCTGAAGTCGACCTAAACCTGATGACAATGTGCATCAGTCAGTTTAAGAATTTTCTGTGAATTGTCTGGGAAGGAAAGGTGACAAAGGAAACTGGCCACCCAACCTCTTATGTCATGGCCTAGAATATGTGGTCTGCCACTTTACACCCGTAAGGCAGTACCTGCCATAACATAAAACTACTACTAAGTACAGTGTCAAGCAGGCATCCCTGTTCCAGATATGGCATCAACTTGACCTGAAAACACTGGAGAAAAAAATGCTGGCGAATCACACCGGTTGGGGGGGGGGGGGGGGGGGGGGACCCATCTGGTAAATGTGGGCTGTGACCTGAATGTCAGCCACGCCACTGTGGATAAAACTGTTTTAATTCATGGATGTCAGTTTCTGTGCACCACTGTTGACATCTGAGAGGTGCTGCCTAAAGCAGCGGTACTAAGACAGTAGTGAGCATCTGAGGAACAATACACAGATCAGCATTAGTGACAGAAGAGTAGCCGATCTGTTTACACTGTTGTTGTTCTGCTCATGCCTGCGAGGCCTCACCTTAACAAGCAATTATATCATTAGTAATAATTATTATAGAACAAATATCTTTCTCTTTTCCAGACATTTAAAGCACAGATAGAAAAACCTGACCAGTATAATGGGCCAATCTTAGCCCCCCAAGATACAAAAACTATTTTTGGTAATATTCCACCCATCTACGAAGTTCACTGCAAATTGAAGGATTCACTGACCTTCCTCATGGAGCACTGGTCTGAAAACAATAGCGTCGGGGAGTGTATTATAAATAGGGTATGTTGCTTTTTTCTTTTTTGTTCTACTGTGTACCTTATTTCTGAAAGCTACCTGCATAACCTTTGAAAATATGCATACAAATGATGATTAGTTGGCATTTACAAGTTTGGAAAGTAACTACTTATTTTATAACGTATGGTCCTTGTGTTATCGGAGAACTTACTACCTGAAGAACTTCGTTAGACATGTCAAATTTTTGTCCTCTAAGATGCAGTTTCAGAGGGCCAAAAATGGTTAAATACTCTGAGCAAAGTCAGGACTATGGTGGCTGTGGCAGTACCTCCCAATGCAATTGTCAATAATTGCCATGGTTTTGGCAGCTGTGTGGGGGTCTCATGTTGTTGTGTCGACATTCACAGGGCTCATCCTTGATGGATTCATAACTTTCATGAAAGTTTTTATGCCAATGAAAACACTGATGAATTCTGTTCTCCAAGCACACATGGCAGTCGGTGATGAATTGCAGCAGGTTTTGAACCTACTTTCACCAAGAATGTAATTACAACATGCTGTTCCTTCATTGCAGTCGACTGGCCCAACACCATTTTAAAAACAAAGTGTAGGACAACTGCTCATACTTGCCCTTCCCACCACCAAGTGTCAGAAAGCAAGCCCACACGCAAAACTCAGTTCATTACTACTTTAAACAGTGTGTAAGGACTACGCTCGAGTTTAAGCGAGCGAACAAAAAGAAGAAGTAGTAGTTTGGGTTATCCTGACAAGATCCGGATACTTACTGAATGACCCTTATAATATTGTTAAGAAAGAAAGTAAGCAAAAGCCCATCCAAGCAAACGTGAATCATTGGTATGATCGAGGCAATAAACATTATGATGGATGCAGCACATACCAGAGCTCACCCCAGAATTCCTGACACCCTATTGCTGGCAAACAGAACAGAGACAAGATCCTTTAGTATTGAGGAAGACTCAGCACCTATGAATTTGCCTGAAGTGCCATGATTTAGATTTGTTACCAATTAATTACGAGTAACCTTTTTCCAACTTCGCCAAGAACACAACATGAGGATATTATTGTAGACGCTCACTGTCAGAACACTTGAGTAGTTGGTTGTGAATCCTCAAGAAGACCGAGTTTTAACTCTTGGACAACGGCATGCAGGTCATTTGAGCATTGTAAAGGGCTTGCATTTATCAAAACGAAATGGTATTGGCGTAGAGCCTTACCTCCTGACAGTACCATCTCCTTGGGGACTGTTGTAGGCATCTCCTTCCCCTCTCCAAGCTAAAACAAAACCAGTGGGGTATGCATTGTAGACTGCTACTAGGCCATGATTCAGAATAGCACATCCAGACTGGCTGGGATTAGGCCTTGGTCGGTCATGTTTTCTACATGGGTTTTAGATATTTCAATGTCAACTGTTTCCATCCCAAAGCTCCAAGGAAACAGAATGTTTAGTAGATTGTAATGTCCGCAGCACTTTCACTGGCCAGTAATGTGATAGTTTTCATAGATAACTAACTCACTTTTGCTGTATTCTCTGACATTGTTGGTTATGTATATTCTGTTAATTGCATGTATTTATCATAATTTTGTAGGCAGAAGAACTGACAAAGGCGTATCCTCCTTTTGTAAATTTCTTTGAGAAAACAAAAGAAACAATTCAAAGATGTGATAACTCCAACCCACGATTTCATGCAGTTTTTAAAGGTAAGCAAATCTCTTCACTGCAGTTATGTTCTTGTAAAGTAACTACCACTATCAGGTCCCTCTATCACCCATGGTATGTATGTAGTTTGGGTGGCTTCTCCTGCCTCTAGAGCCCACAGTATGTAACATTCTGAATGAAAGGTGAAGGAAGAATAACACTTATACTATATGACCCCTCCATTGCCAACATGATGTAAGCATCGAGGAGAGTGGAGATGGGAAAGTTTTCAGCTGCTAACACCTGTAAGTGAACCAGGGGATTGGAAGAATCATATGTTACCATTAGACCTCTCCATCATCAACACTGTAGGAGGCGGGTAGGAGGAAAATGCAAACAACTCCTCCTATCAACAGAGTTTCTATAGTGTGTGTGTAATTCTGGTGTACATACTGGGGTCCTTGCATGTGGTGTTTTTGAGCAGTTTGTTGAGATGAGCCGTGCATGGTGTCTGGGAGGAGACTGGAATGGTTGTACATGTCGGTTATAAAAATGGTCCTTTACAAAACTCAAATCCTGAAATTATCAGGCAGCTGCCTTCATCATGAACGTCTTCTGTCCTTTCTCCCCTGTTGGAATATAGATCCACAACCAACTCAAACTGTTCTGTCTTTTGCTGATCTCCTACAGCTCCTCCATGTCCTCCACATATTATTCATCTAAATCTAGTTTTCTTCTGTGTTTTTGTTTTATAGATCTCCCTGTATTTTGTTTGCCCCTGTGGGTTCCAGTGATATTCTTGGGTTTTCTCAATGTGTGCCATATCCAAAACTATCGCCTGTCAAGATGGCAAGGTGCCAATGACATGCCATATCCAGCACCAACATCTTTCTGTCACCTCTTGATTTGCTGGATTCTGTCAAGTTTTCTCCCAAAGATACTTTTATGAAAACGATAAAATCTAGATGTCTTTCTGAACCTTTTTTCAAGACTATTTGTATATTTCAGGAAAACCCTGCATACAAAATTATATTGTGCTTGGCAACTCTTAGATTAGTATACCCTTAATACCACAAAGTCCAAGGTTTTAGTTCCTTCTTTAGATATCTTACTGCCTTTACATTGATAAACTAAGACTGCATGTGTGTGAGTTTGTATATAAATTACCATAAATTGTTGCAAACATGACTGAATCACAGAGCAGAATTTTTCATATCCGAGTATAAAGGAAGAGTCACAACGCTTTTTTTAATCGCTGTCAATATGTTCTAAAATATACTTAGTTACACTGATCATGGTTTTTATTTTCGGTATTTACTAATGAGACCACCACAGATAGATAGGCCTTGAAATACCAAATCCAATGGTACCTCAATCATGCCTGTAGGTGAATTCTAAGCGAGATATTCACATTTGAGTGTCGTGACCTTCAAAACAAAAATTCTCTAAGATAAGAGCACTGAGCGTATTTGCTTTGCGGCCCAATCAAAGTGAGAGCTGAAATGGTTAAAATTTGGCTTCTTACTGCTATAACTTTTTTGTTTTTAAATGAACATCTTAGCAACCATACATCATTGCGATCAGGGTAGCGAAGCCTAACAGCTCATGTCATCTATTTATTTATATGAAGCATCACGACCTAATTAGCAATTAAAAATGGATGCCAATTACTTATTGTTCATTAATTACCAAGTAATTAATGTTATCTTAAAAACATGGCAAGTTACATCTTGTATTATGCAAAACGATGCTACGAATCTAATTGGTCACAAGTGGAGAGACATGAACGCCTACGCCAGCTGGCATGGCACGGCACTTGATGATGATGATGGAACTAGTCATAATGAATCTTCTTGAAACTCCTAAAGTTATATGTTAAAAATAGACAAAGAATTTTAAGATGCAAGAAAAAGTTCAAAAGATATAAAATGTTGATAACCAATGGACAAATGAAACAAGAAATCAGTGTCAGGCAAGGACAGTGGATGGGTCTGAAAACTGACGGACTTTACTTTCAAAAATTTTCAGCAATGATTATGCTTTAAAATAATTAAAGCAACAGTGTAAATTATTTGTAAACATTAAGCATATTAATAATGTTCACTTTATGATTCTAAATTAGTGTTTTAATTTAGTTAAAAAGACAATGGTTGATATTATTATATTGCACGGCGCCACCGCATAACAAATCTTATTGAAACTCTACTGTCATGTGTATAAATTGACAAAAAGTTGTAAAATGCAAGAAAAAGTACAATGAATATGAAAATAGACACACAAAAACTATAATTACTGTAAACTTACTTATGATTAGCCCAAAAGTGAAATTTTTCTAGAGAATTAAAAAGCCAAACTCTCGCAGGCAATATAGTGATCAAATTAAATTTATACCACACTCTTTACAGTTGTCATTCGCAATTTTCAGGCCACAGTTTCTAATTAAACAAATTAAAAACATGATAGGGGTATTTTCTTTTATGCAGATTTTTACCAATTCCTGACTAGCAACGCGCAGTAAACCTTCTGCACAACCCCTGACCTTGGATTTGTTTACATCAATGGCGACTCGATGACAACAAAAGTGCTAATATACTTGTTTCCTGTATATAAATTACCCTGAATTGTTGCAAACATTATGACAGAATAACAGAGCAGAATTGTTCATATCCAAATATAAAACAATAGTCACAATGCTTTTTTTAAAAATCACTATTATGTTCTAAAATATACTTGTTTCACTATTATGAGATGTATATTGTATTATCATGACAATTTTTATTATCATTTTCAGTTGTGCCTTAGTAAACCTGAATGTGGGAGACAGTCGTTACAGGAACTGTTAATCCGTCCAGTACAGAGATTGCCCAGTGTCGTTTTATTGTTGCAAGGTGGGTACTCTCACATTGTACACTTTCAGTTTGCAGATCACTTGTCTCACTGTACCAGTATCTGTAAACTTATTGGTCGGTACTTGCCAAATGATGCAGGCATCAAGTGTGCTCCAGAGAGTGGCAGGAAGATCCTGAAAGGATCAAAAGATGTGTTATTAAAATTTGATTTGCAAAATATAAGTAGTATGTATCCAGAAAACCAAAGACCAAGATCTGTGGAGAGCCAAGAATGCCTGCGCCAGCCGGCAAGGCACTTGATGATGATGAAGTAGTATGTAATGCCATGGTTATATGCCATAAGACACTGAGAATACTGTGTTTCCGTGATCACTTGGAGTGATCCAGTCTTTCGATCACTGGCCACTTTTACTTGTCTAGAACTCTTATCCGGGAAGGTTAACCCAGTCAACAAATGCCCGCAGAAGTCGAATGTGTTGGCCTTACGGCGCAAGAACGCAGCTCTGCTGTAAACAGGCACAACTCAATCACGTCCGGAAAAAAAAACTCCGGATGAACGCAGAAGAAGAACAACTCTTATGCCCACTTTAGAGGCTTATACTGGTTAGAACTTTGGTAGGCAATTACAAATCCCACAGGCTTACAAATGGCTGTGGCTATAATTGTGCTACAGCTTATGATTAAAGCACAGCCAGGAGTTTAATTGTACAGATATTTCTATTAAAATAAGATAACTTGTTTGGAGACTGGGAGGATTTTTGCCAGGAGTTAGAAAGTTCATGCTCTGTGTAGTGCTTTCAGCAGTTGCTCTGTGGGAGAAGATCATGCTAGATGGAATAACATCAAGTGTAAAGTAAATCCTGTTGCCTTTTAGATATTTCTTATAACAAGCTGCATGTGCTATCAACAAAATGCCATACAATTAAGAGAAATTTGCTTGTAACTCACGGATGTAGATGCAGATACTTGATGGGGCCGGAACTTCGTTATGGAATTAAAATTGTTTTGTGTTTCTTGTAAATGTTAATCCTGGACACAAACATCAGTATTCTGTATTGAACTAATTGTTTAGCAAAATATAGGGGTTAATAGTGAAGGCTGAGGCCGAAACGAAACATTACAGATATGTGATGAATGATGATAGACAATAAGTGAATGAATGGCTTCTTCTAAGCTGCCAATTCATGGCCATACTTTGCATGTTGTCACAAATGTTTGCTTCATCTGTCATCACAAAATACATGTATTTTAATTTAAACTACAACAGGTGACAATTTTGGTCTGTCTTTCAGATTTACACAAGCGAACAGAATCAAACAACCCAGACAAAGTGAAGTTGGAACAAGCCATTGACAAGGTTAAAACTATCATGACGTGAGTTGTTAACCTGTTTTGTTGGCATTTGTTTACATTATCACATATGCTACTTTTTATTCTTTTAATTGTTTATTTAGGGGCAAGGGGGTAGTTCTGCTGGCCACATTGTGAAACATACGAATTGTCTTGAGTGCATAAGTTAATGGGTATTCTGAAGTATTTCGTGGAAAATTTGATACAGAATCATAACCCTGCAAAACACCGTTGGCAAGCTACTTGAAAAGATAGTTGCATGCAGGCTACAGTACTGTTTGGAAAGTCATAACCTGCTTTCCAAAGGTCTTGGGAGTTACCGGCCTCAAAAAAACACTTGGGCCAGTGCAGCAACATTTGCATTTGGTGTCTACGAGGGCTTCCAGGATTAATGAAAGACAGTGGCAGTTGCTCTCGACCTGGAGGATGCATAAAACAGGGTCAGGTATGATCGGTTGATATACACTCTGTTGGACATGGAGGTCTGCTCTTGGATTGTCCAATGGATTGTGGCGGTCCTTTATGAGCATCAAATTGCATTTGCGCATGGGCTCATGGACTTCTTACCCCTGTACCATTACACCTGGGCTGCCACAGGGATCTGCCATGTCCCCAGTGTTCTTTAATGTATCCACCGGCAAAGTCGCAGCTATTGAGACACCGGGAATTGGTAGAATTTTGACATTTGCAGATGATTTGCTGGTGTACAGACAGGGAATGTTTGGCTGTATACTTACAGACGGAAATAAACAGAGTGGTGCAGGGGCTGTTATAAACCCAGACAAGGCATCGGTTGTGTGGTACTCCCTGGATAACCGGATCATGAAGGCAGATGTCCCATGTATTATTTTAAATGGATGTCCTCTTAGTAGAGAGAGTAAATTGAAGGTTGGGAATCACCTTTAACAGATGTCTTACCTTTGACAGGTGTGTATGGCTTTTAAGGATAATGTGGAGGCTTTAGTTGTGAAGGCTGGTAAGGAACTTAATGCATTGATGGTGATGGCAGCAACTGGGGTAGAGCAGAGGATGCTTTACAGGCTCTTTCAGCAGTTAATAATTTCTGTCATTGAGCATGGTTTGAGGCTGCTGACGGTGTCAAAGAGCCAGTTTGAAAGGTTGGAACGCATACAGCATGCATACAATCCTGGTCTGCACAAAGGACACCAATTATATGCAAGAGGCATATCCTGGCACTACCAACAATGCCGGACAGGCATAGGTTCCTTCAAGCAAAATGGTACCTGTGAGTTGCTGCAGATAAGGATCACCCACTGCATGCAGCTATCGATTTTGTCAAAGGTCATAGACTGAGACGAGGCAGGTCCTGGATGGCACAGGCAGAAATATCTATACGTCAGGTGTGATTGAAAAAGGATAGTCTGGATTATGAGACTATGACCACCAGCATGAGAATGGAGGTGGAAGCAGTAACAGTTGCATTCCATTAGTTAGAGGAGACCACTGCAACACTCATTGTCTTCATAATAGACTTAAGGAGTATGCTAAGTAATGTGGAGAAAGAAATGTTTTGTGTGCAATGGCTGTGGGACTAGGTGGAGAAGGCTTGGGAACAGATTAAGAAGCCGCATGTGGAAAGAATGCTATTGCGGGGGATCAGCAGGGGTTCTGGAAAAATCTCAAAAATGAGAGAAAAGGCAAGGAGAACTTTCAATCAGACAGCGGTGGGAACGATTAGTAGTATGACTATTCGCTGGCTGTTGAACGAGGGGATGGAGTGTGTATGTATACGATCAAAAAGACCTGTCATTCATGCAGTTAATGAACACACATATATAATTAACACATATATAATTAGTTCTTTATTATATACAGGCATATCAATGAAGATAAAAGAAAAACAGAAAGTCGAGTGGTCATGTTTGATATAATAAATGACATCGACAATTGTCCAGTAAGTATTCAATTTTATTACTGCCACTTTTCTATTTTTACATTTGTTTCTTATTGTTTTGTGCGTGAATTTTTAAAGTGTATTCTGTTTACATGCGTTTTGTTCCTTAAATAACTTCCACAATAGACTTTTTGTTGTTACCTGGTGTCATTTGGTATTTTTGTAACTTAAGGCCATTAAAAATAAAGGTAACCTAATGGCAGATGATGCTGTGGTAAAAGTGTCCATTGCTCAAAACTTCACTTGGCTGAGATGTCTAAAGCAGTTCTAATCATATCACACATCACCCTGAGTCCTTACATATTGCAATCAGAAACATAATGTCTTAAAATTTTTAAAATCTTATAGCAGTTGGAAAAAATTATCTTAATAAATTCTAGGCCATGTCATCAAGGGGTGGAGTGACTAATTACCTTCTCATCACCGTTGCTTTAAGATATTTACCAGTAAATTCTGTAAACCTGGTGTACATTTTTACAAGACTGGGTCGAGCGAAAATTGTCCTGATTAGGAAAACATCCTGCCACTGCTGAAAAGATATAAAGGCCAGAAGGAACATCAAAGTAATAATGATAGCTGGTGTGTGTTTTTTTTTGTTTTTTTTATTGTGAGGTGAACAATTATCATCATTAACTCCAAACCCACACGTTTTGTTATTTAGGTTTTATTTAAGATATTATTCTGTTATATCTGTATGATTGTGTGCACGCTTGTGTATGTAACTGTTTATTTACAGACATCTACAATTTTATCTCTGCAGGCCACTTTGTTGTCATCCAATCGCCATTTTGTTATAAAAGTGGACGTTATGGAATTATCAGGCAATCTGTCCTCTCGTGGCGACCCTCTGACCTTGTTTATATTCTCCGACAGTGTAGAGGTGAGTATAACCGTTCTCTTAACATTAAGTACTTTAGTAAATTTTACACTATGTTGTATAGATGTGATGAAATTGAATCCGGTGGTACCTCTATAAGTAAAGTCTTCTACCTCTGTTAGTAAGGTCTCCTACCTCTATTAGTAGTCTCCTACTTCTATAAGTAGTCTCCTACCTCTATAATTAGCCTTCTACCTCTATTGGTAAAGTCTCCTACCTCTGTAAGTAAAGTCTCCTACCTCTATAAGTAGCCTTCTACCTCTATTAGTAAAGTCTCCTACCTCTATAAGTAGTCTCCTACCTCTATTAGTAAGGTCTACTATCTCTATTAGTAGTCTCCTACCTCTATAAGTAGCCTTCTACCTATATTAGTAAAGTCTCCTACCTCTATTAGTAAAGTCTCCTACCTCTATTAGTAAAGTCTCCTACCTCTATTAGTAAAGTCTCTTACCTCTATTAGTAAAGTCTCCTACCTCTATTAGTAAAGTCTCCTACCTCTATTAGTAAAGTCTCCTACCTCTATTAGTAAAGTCTCCTACCTCTATTAGTAAAGTTTCCTACCTCTATTAGTAAAGTTTCCTACCTCTAGTAAAGTCTCCTACCTCTATTAGTAAAGTCTCCTACCTCTATTAGCAGTGTCTCCTACCTCTATTAGTAAAGTCTCCTACCTCTATTAGTAAAGTCTCCTACCTCTATTAGTAAGGTCTCCTACCTCTAGTAGTCTCCTACCTCTGTTAGTAAAGTCTCCTGCCTCTATTGGTAAAGTCTCCTACCTCTAGTAAAGTCTCCTACCTCTATTAGTAAAGTCTCCTACCTCTATTAGTAAAGTCTCCTCTTCAATTCTGTCAGTGGCTTAAGGGTTAGTGAATACAGTTTCACAATTTCACAACATACCAGGTAGAGGTGTTGAAATCATCTACAGGTGATTTGGAGCTATTTGCTTTGTGATGTCAATGGTGTATATACAGTGTCGGTTATTCAGAAAGCAACACTAAACTTCTGAATGTAGAGTTGCCTAGTAAATTGCAAACAGATAATACATGCTAGGGTTGATAGCAATGTCCTGTAAAGGACATGCAATTTTAATGCCATTCTAAACAGAGAAATTAGATGTTTAAAAATGTATTGTATGATTAATACCAGGAAAAGAAATAGAGCAGTATAGTAAAGCCATCATGGAAATCTTATTCCAAAAGGGCAAAATAGGGGTGAAAAAAAGATTAAACCAGCATATCTCCTATAACAGATATAATGTCACTATTGAGATTAATATTGTATATATTGAAGCTTAATAAATACATGCCTATTGGAGGACTCACTAAACTGGACTGTCATTGCCTGGTATCTGTAATGTTGTCACTGACGATCCCAGAGCTGTTGCGATGGCGTATAAAATTATTAACTATAGTGCAGGTAAGGTGGCAAATTTCATGAAAGATTTAAAACTATTTATTAACTCCCTCTTAGTCTCAGTTGCAAGAATATCCAAAGTAAAAGTAACAGGGATTGTTATTGTGTGTTGCACTAGACAAGAGGCTTAAGTCAATGGTGTACGGATAGAGACAGATAGGCAGGATGAGTTGGTCAAGTGTTTGATTGAATCATTAATAGATACTGAATTTCAGTTCTAATTTTAAAATATTCTGGTTTGGTGACTTATTTTTGTAACCTTGAACTCTCCAGATTTGCAAGAGAAGATTAAAAATGTTGACCTCAAATTCAAAAAGTCCGGCTGTGACCTCAAGCAAAAAATGTTACAAGCACGTGGAGATGATTTCCATGTCCTGCATCAAGAGAGTTGTTGATGTTGAGGAAGCAGAAGGTAATGAGCACAGCTGTCTGTGGGATTTGTTGGGGAAAATGAGCACGGTAGAGACATGGTTGGGGCAGTGCAGTGACGGTGAGGTATAACAGTAGAGTGGGTTAGAGAAGACACAGACAGTGGATGAGAGATGATCATCATCCTGTGCTATGCTGATAGCCGTGGTTTGCCATCTCACATGATCATCTGTGTCTTGAATGAAGTCTTTCTTATTTTGATTATCTAGACCATGCAGAGATGTATCTTCCCATTGCACATGTTCCATCAAGTTTATGAGTTGTCCCGAAAGTTATGTTTACTTCTCATAATCTACTCCCAAAAATCTTGAGTCTTTTTTTTCTCTAAACACTTTGCAGTTTTCATCTATTTTGTAAAGGACTGTCTCGTATCTGTCTCTCCAACCCTACCATAAGACATTTCTCATCTTGTCTGCTTGTTTCACATGCCTACAACGGTAGAAACTTTAATATGCCTTTTCTCATTGCATTTATCTTTTTTTATTGGTGTGTTTTCCATCTTGCAAAAGGCTACTTTTACCATTGTGATTCTTATTCTAATCTCTACAAGGCATCTTTCATCACATGTTCCAAGGCATTTGTAAGGATTAACATGTTTAAAAACTTTCCCATTTATTTGAATTTTACAGTGTGGTATTTCTTTCTTTCTTGGAAGTGACCACTGTTAGTTAATGTACAATGGTGGCTACCTCTTGCCTTCCCCTGGTTTGTCTGTGGTTTAACTTTGCTAGTCTTTGTCCAAATGAATCCTACAGGGCAGCAGGGGAAGAGACTATGGTACCACTGACCTGTCATTGTTCATACTAGAATTTTGACATTTTTATTTTAAACTAAAACATTTGTTTAGAGTTAGCTGCTGCACACAAATGGCATGTCCATTCTCAATTACCACCATTTGTGTTGGACCACAGCCGCTTATTCTGTATTATGGCCAACTTCTCTAGCATTTGCCACCAAATACGTAAAATTATGCTTAAGTTAATTTTTAATGATTATTTCTCATAGTTACCATGTATAAGCCTGTAGCAAAGGGGTAGCAAACACTATTCAAAATCCCACATAGCGGTTTCAAAGTCAGCTGGTGGTGGTTTGAAAACTGATTGCCTTGTGTTGATTTCAAACAGTGGTATAAGCGTTGATCGTTCAGAAAGCAAACACAAACTACTTAATGTAAACTTGCTTAGTAAATTACAGTAAACAAATGCTGGGGTTAATTGTGACGTCCTGTAAAGAACATGCAGCTAACTTAACCACATGTCACAATTGCCTATTATAGTGTTTGTTTAGTTAAATTTCCATTGTTTGTTTATTAGCTTCAAACTTTGTTAGTTTAGCGATTATTCTTTGTTGTTGGAATGATTCTTTGGCTATCATAATTTTCATATAATGTTTGTAGATTTCTTTAAATTGAGCTGTCATTTAATATTTCCTTGTTTGTGTTAAATCTAGACTGCTGCCTTGCATTTGGACTTATTTGCCGAGACAGTTTACAAGCTAAGGAGAAGCTGTACAGCTTTACACTAGACACAGATGATGTATCCAAGGAGGAGATTCTGACAACTATCTGCAAGAACTTGGCCATCGTGATTTGCCGGCCAGATATAGTAAGTCACATTACTTCAGTTCACTTTTTAGTTGTTAAGGATATTTCCACAGTGAAGCAATAGTACAGTAGCCTTATATAGTGACATATCAGGGTTCAATCCTGTGTTATCAATTTGAAGACAGGCCAATAATAAGAGTAATAACAGAAATTAGCAGTCATACTAAAGATAGTATCTATGTATAATACAAAGCTTCTAACATCCAAAGTTACAAATGGGATGATTATTTTTTTTAATGTATAGTTTATCAAGATAGGCATCATTTCGTGTGATGATCTTTTATCTTTATTCCGAGTGCCATAAATTTGTGACCTATTATGTGAGAAATTCTGAACTTGTGGCATTCTTGATGTTAATGTCTGCTGTAGGGTTATGGCTATCTTATGTTATAACTTAGAGGGAGCCCTAAAAACACACGGAGAGGAGGATTAAAGATTGATGAATAATAGGGGGAGGTCGTGGAGTGAGCTGCAGGAGATATCAAAAGATAGGACTGAATGGCATGAGTTGGTTGAGTGCCTGTGCTCTGTCATGGGATAAAAGGCAGAAGAGAAGCCAGAGATTGGCTTGAGGTTGGCCCTAGATCAGAAATTGTTTTGGATGTCTATATTATTTTCCTTCTGGTACCTTCTGATCAACAAAAATATGGACTAAACGTTATCCTTAATTTGCTAAAATTATGTATCAATGGAGTTAGCTTCTCTTGACTGTAGCCATTTTATTGTGTTGGATGTTATGTTAATTGTGGTGGGTGTGTGTGGTTATTCTTGCTTCTTTTTATCCTCCATGTATTCACCACACCAGCTATCTGGTCCATTGCAGAATGTCACACTTATCATGGCCACTGAAAAGTTCTTGATCTCTGGTCATTTCTCCTGTCTCATGTACCCTCATACGTGCACAAGGTGTCTGCAATGTCTTGTGTCCATCTTTGTGCTGGTTGATCCCTACTACTTCTGCCAGGAACAGTGTCTTTCATCTCTGTTGTATCCAAGCCACTGTAATTGTTGGTCAAAGTATTTCTGTATCTCATCTCTCATCACATCATGTTCCTCTTGTACCTTGCGGTGTCGAGGTGAAGTATAAACAGCGGGAGAGTGCCCGCTTATGGGCTTCATGTATTAATATTACCATGGACTCTTGTTATTCCCTGCAGCCATCGTTTACATGGTCGGCCTCTTCTTCTTACTCCCTCTGGTCTGTACATTATTGCTTGTTGTGGTATGCTGTTGACTGGTAACCTACTTGCATGGCCAACCATTTGACTTGCTGCCTTTCAATAAAATCTAGTGCAGCTATAACCCCCAATTTAGTCCTGATTTCTTCATTTCTGATCTTATCACTTCTTGATACATTGAGTATTCTCAAGAATCTCATATTATGTTGTTATTTTTCTTTTCTCTTTCTGTCACTGTCCTGCTTTGGCATTGGTAACAGAAAAAGAGAAAAGATAAATCACAAAAATCAGTATTTCTGTATTTGAGACATAATACTGATTATGAGCTAGTTTCTACGACGTTCAGATCTTGTAGAATGCCATCTATTGGTAGTACTGTATTAGGCAGGAGGTGAACATTATAAGTAATTTAAGGTCTCATTTCAGTAGTTAAGCAATATTGTCATTTTAAAACAAATATCTTGTGTGGTCAATTAATGTGAGGGAAGATAAATGAGCATTTCATGTTTGTTATTGTTCGTATGGTGAGCAGCTGTGTGCAGCCTTCACTTCTATGTGGATTGGATACAGATGAAATACGGCTTGTCTCAGAGTTGAGCATCATCACATCCAAACTACTGACATTAATAACAGATGTTTCTGGGAAATTCTTCAGATCAATGACCAGATGCGGAACAGTTGCAGTACCTTGGAAGCAGATGGCAGTGCAGTTAGAAATAAAGTCAGGAAAGTGGAAGGGGATGTGACATCGAAGGTATAGAGTTGAGGCCGGAAGCGTCTTCACCACAAGGGCACAAAGGGATTGTTTCTATCTGTGACAGCTGGGGAGTTGGCTGGGCCACTTTTCTGTTTGGTTCTGGAGACAATCACTTGCTTGAGGGTTCGGGTGGGGTTCATGTGCTAATGCTCATGTTGCATTAGAGAATGGTGACATGGAATCAAGAGTGAAAGATTTTGATGGATAAGTCACTTTCTGTATCATGATACACAGCAATCAATGAAATATCTGATCTCATTTTTCTGGAATTAGGAGCAAAAGGAAGGGCCAGCAGAGTAGTCAGTAAATCTGTAAATCAGATCATAATGTGTTATCAATTGCTGTGGAAGCACACTTGCCTGTAAGTCTGGTGGTCATGATTCTCCATTGAGAGAAATTGTTTACTTTAACCTGGATTGCCAGGTCAGCCCGCTCTAAAATCGGAACCAGAAAATGTCCTGGGAAGTACTGGTGTGATATTGGGAACTGGTGTGATATTGGGAACTGGTGTGGTATTGACCACATGACCTATTGAGATTGAGTGTCCATTGGTCTAGAAAATATGGAGCCAGACCCTTATACCCAACACATCTCAAGGACCCTTTTATTATATTGTGTCTTCAGTGCATTTGTGAATGTGGGTCTGGTCCTTACCCTCTCAGATGTGCAGATAATCTTGAGTATTACTGTTGTCCTTTAGATATCCTTATATTATAGCTAACAGTTGACAGTTCAAAGCAGTAATTGAATGACAGAGAAAAGGTTGAGTGACAAAGTTACAAGACATTTAAACCATGGGTAGAGTTTGGATTGGTTCTGGCCACAAGTGGATGTAGCAGCTTTACCTCAGTAGGTCCATTATGGCTGTGTATAACAAAAAGCCATTGGGCACCCCCATAACAATTCCTGTCAAAAGGTCACATGGTGTAGATGCTGCCATGGATATGTTTATAAGGGAGCAATAGTGTTGGAAGTTTACTATCACAGCAAACAGTAGCTTCTTTGGTGATCAATTGACCTTGGATGTAAGGATTTGTGCTTGCAGCAACATTCATTTATGTAGGTGGGACATTGAGGCCAAGCTTCTACGTGGGCCCTGTAGATATTACATAATCTTGGAAAATAACAATGAAGAATATGGTAAATGCTCTAGATGGGAAACATCATAGGAAGACAGATATGGAAGAAACCAAAGTAATCTTGGGAGTACAACCTTAGAAGAGTAGACTGAGGATAGTCTTCACAGAATACGCACAAATGAGACAGAGAGTCCATGATCAAGACATTGTTAAAATAATACATGTTCTAGAAGTAGCATGTAGCAGTCATGTCTGCACATATATTCCTAGACCAGTGATTCCCAAAGTGGGGGGCAGACAGATCCATGAGAGCAATGAATTTTTACATTTGTAGTATTGAATAAGAAAGTGGGGTTTGTGGTGGGGGGACGGGGGTGTTATCAAGCAAGGAACACAGTAAGGGAGACACCGTGACAGTAGTCCAAACATGTGTAGGTTTAGATTAAATTTAAATTTGTCCGTGTTCGTGGGGAAGAGGCCAGTGGGTATTCAGCCTCATTGTGTTTTAACCCAAGCAGAGCGTTGCTGTATTTTAACCTACCTGCCAGGTTTTAACACACCTGCCATTTTGTTTTGTTTTTGTGAACTAGGAAACGTTTCTAGCCAGAGTCAGTGGGGAAGATTTGAATATAACTACCAAAGATCTTCACAAAGGGAAGGCTTCAAAGTGAGTTGCTTAAAGTTGTATTTTGGTTTATTTACCTAGCAGTTATTTAACTTGAGTGGTCACACACTTGGCCACTACAAGGAAAGCTTTCGACTTTTTTTTCTTCTGTATACTTCATTGGAGTAACTCTGCTGGTATATTTTTCCTTCAGTTACTATTGGATGCGGTTTTTCTCATTCTCTATTTGTTCCTTTAAGCAAACTATTGAACGCAGCACCTCTCATTGTCCTTGTAACAAGTGTTTAACCCTCAACATTATCATTTGTACCTTCCAAACCGTTTACTAGAGGAGAGCAACATTACTGATGACTTGTGGGATGGAATGACTTATGCTGTTTGGCTTTAACTCAATAAAATCTGCATGAATCAAGTTGTGGACTTTACAAACTAAGAAACCTAAGGATGTTATGCTCTTCGCTGATTCTGGAGTGGCGGATCAGACACCCAGCCTTCTCAGATGGCTAAACAAAAACTAAGAGGTACCAATGTGCACATTGTACATATTAAAATAATTGCTTGCCAGTTTTTTGTTGAAAAGAATAGGCTAAATCTCAAAATTGAAACACCTGCCTACAGAACAAATATAGCATGTGTGGTTATGGCATTCTTGTGTTTGGATCTTCACTGGTTCTGTGTATTTGATATGATTGCCGTTACTTTTTTCCCTTGGGCAAGCTGCCCAAGGATGTACCTTCAGTGCATTGAGGTCTTTGGCTATAAATAATTTCTAACAAGGAACAAATACAAGCATCAGTAAAATAGACGTAGCTGGATTAGCTATGTATTGATAAAAGATCCCTAAGCTTGCAACAAACTCTATCATTGCGTGATCTCAAAGAGTATAGATAGGTAAGAGATCATTCAGGGATTGGCTTAGTGAAAAACTATAAGGCTGAGATTACAAATATAGGACAAAATTGTAGTTCCTTGTGACAGCTGACTGTGGAAAATATAAATAGAAGCTGTGTTGCTGCCACACAAGATGCTGATGACTTGGTCATTTAGTGACTGAGAACTATCAGTGTCTTGTCTTTCCACTGGCAGACTGAAGGCAACTGCTATATCTCCCTGTTCTTTGCTACTGTGAAGTATCTGGGGAGTTTTGCATGCCAGGCTGCTGAAATCCCTTGCCATTATAGAATACTTCTCCCCGGGAAGGTTAACCTGGTCAACAAATGCCCGCAGAAGTCGGATGTGTCGGCCTAATGGCGCAAGAACGCAGCTCAGCTGTAAACAGGCACAACGCAATCACATCCCCAAAAAAACTCCGGATGAACGCAGAAGAAGAATACTTCTAATGTTATCATCTACTTCTAGGGCAGTCTTCCTCATGCTTTGAGACCAGATATTTTACTGCTGTGGGAAAATAAAGACAACTGATCAGGTTTATTTGCACATGTTGACGGAACCACTCTACTTTTTGTCCCGCTGGAAGCTGACTTAGATCACACTAAAACATCCTGGCTAGTGGGATTTGGCCTTGCACCTGGTTGCACTTGCTATGAACATAAATCCTTCACATCTGTGAATATTGTCAAGTTCATCCTTTCTCAATGTGCTGCACCTGGTAGAAAACATTACATCACTTTGTCTCATGAGACCTCTGTACAGCCCAACAGTATTTGGATGTGTTATTTAAAAATATAACAATATATGACAGCAAATCCTTATTTTTTGGCCTGTGCTGTCTGTACACACAGGGCATCTTGTTTAAACACCACTTATGTCTCTATATTATGAAGTTCTGTATTATTCATATAAATAAACCCTCGATTTAATGGAACCCAATCATGGATTTTGAGCACAATGGACCATAAGCAACATCCACATTAACAATTTTTAAAAGTAGTATTTTACAATGAAAAATTTTCACATGCTTGGGAATTTTATGACACTTGTTTGGGCTAGAGTAGGACAGACTTAATTTTGTTGCAGCCTCAGACTATCTGGAGCATTCGTTTGGTTAGGCTGTAATTCCTCTGGATTTTAAGTCCAGTAAATTGATGTTCAGGTCACTTAAGTTTGCATCTTCTTCTTCTTCTTCTTCTTCTTCTGCTGCGTTCATCCTGAGTTTTTTGTTTTCTTTTCGGACATGCTTGCGTTGTGCCTGTTTACAGCAGAGCTCCGTTCCTGTGCCGTTAGGCCAACACATCTGACGTCTGCGGGTGTTTGTTGACCCGGTTAACCTTCCCGGAAGCTAGCATCTATCAGAGTCAGGTTGGTGTGGGCTTCCAGTTGGTGACTTTCCTTTTGACCTCGTACCAAAGTACCACCTCCATAGGACTCCATAGGAGTTCTCTTTCCCCTCTGCAAGCCAAGCCCAGAAACCAGTGTAGTTTCAAGACTAACCTGATGCAACATCACATCTATTGGAGGGCCCCCTTTTCTCACACAAGAATAATAATAAACACCTTCTTTAGTATATCTAACCGTAGGTTCAACCCCTACATCGGACAGCTGGACTAAAATGTTGATTTGTCGTCCTTGACTTGGGGACATTAATTACAGGTACCTCTGAAGTTGGAGTGGGTTCACCTGATGGCGAGGGACATTGTTAATAGGGAAAGCTATCCCACATACAAAATTCAGTCCATCACTCCTATAAAAATAGTGTGTATGGACTACACTTGAGTTAAAGCAAGCGAACGCCCCCAAAAAATAATTGAGGGTCTGCTCTTTGTTACTCTTAACAGTTTATCTCACAGAACATCTACCAACCTCTCACATAAACCTAGGGTTCCTGAGAAACCAGTTTAAGAAAGGCTGGTATAATTGATTGCTTTCATGGCTGTGAATATTCTCTGACCACTTCAGGAATATAATACGTGTCTGTTTCCAGGTTTGGCAGACGTGTAAGTAGAGCTTTCTCCTTCAACAAAACACCCAACAAGCTCAAGCGAGCAGTTTCCGGTATGGTCCACGGCCTAAGTCCATTTGTTAAGGACCACAAACCATTTGCTAGAGCAGGAGCAGTTCGCAGACTGGCCAGTACTATGGATTTGACGGTGAGAATTTGCTTTTCTGTGCGTAATAATACTGATAATTTATTATTAGCAATTGTTTATATTATCCATCTTTTTCTGCTTATCTTTAAGCTTTCATTGTGGACTTAATTTAATAATATTAACTTGTTTCTTTTTTTGTGTTTGTTTTTAAACGTTTATTTCTTTTCTTATACAATTATATAGATTATACAGCAGTCAGTTTTTTTCATTATATTTTTTTTAAAGAGGTAATTGAACCAGTAGTAAATTATATTTTCTATTCTACTATTGTAATCAGAATATTTTCCTGATGTAAAATAAATTCAGTGTATTACGCTTCCACTGTGAGTGTCTAGGAAGCAGCCCTTGTAATCTTTTGCTAAATATTGGAGCTAACATGACAAGTTGAATGCATCCAAAATGGCAACATTAAATATTTGTGGGCTTGACAAAACAACAGAATGTAGTAGATAAAAATTATGGAAGTTGCAGATACCAGAAAGAAGGGTAACCATTCCTTCTAGTATCTGTAATGCTCATTTTTTTATTGTACACTTTGATACAATAAATATTGACTAACATTTCTAATCGTTATTTCATGTTGTTGCAGGAAACAAATGATGATGATGATAGTGACACCGTGAGCTTAGGGGGATTTTCACTTCAGGTAAGGCTTCTTTATGTTTGAACCCTTTAATGACTGAACTGATATTGTCCGCCTTGTTCATCTGTGTGGGACAGCTGATTACATCTGCCCCGTTTCACAGTGAATTTTGCAGCTCTTTGTAAGTAAAGCATGCCCAGTAAAACCAGAGAGATTATAGGGTGATAATCTGACTTAGCTGTTTAGTTGAATTTTGGAGGAAAAGAATGGATTTAAAGTGAACAAAAGTGTAATGGTTTTGTTACCATGAAATTGTGACCTCATACGAGGATATTTAGCAGTACAGAAGAAGTGATATTAGTCAATTCAAATTTGGAAGTCAGCATTACCGACAGCACTTGGTCAGATAGCATTGGTAGTGGAAGAGAGCAGATCTAATAGTTATGACAGCGATGATGGGAGTAGCACTTGCAATTCAAACAGTATTAGACCTATTTCATAATTTTGTGCAATTGACCTTATGTACTATGTCTCAAAATTTCAACTCAGAAGTATGATTTCATGTCTGTATATGAATATAGATACTGTGGTACTGGCCGGGAGAAAGCCTCTATACCAGCCTTACTCTGACAAACGCAAGCCATACTCAGGGTTGACATGACCTGAACACCAACACCTCAGATTTATGAGGTAGAGCTCAGTCTCCCAGAGGATTCACCAGCCAAACTCTAGACCTTGGGCTAGAATCACAATAAATGAATGGAAACATGTACAGATGTGAAAATGAACTTTATAATATCTGACTGCTAAAAGGAAAGAGTGAATGCACTGTGAATTAATTTTGTCAGCACGCATTTGAATGTGCAGATAAAGTATACCTTGTAAATTTTTTTTTTTTTTTGCAGGATGGAGTTTCGCCAGGCAGTACAAAAATCAGCTCCCCACATCGGCTAGCTCTGCCAAGCCACATATTTTTAACACCAAAGTCGGCCGTAAAGTCCAACAAGACACCACTCAAGTGGGCCACCATCGGCCCTAGCTCCGCCAGCAAATCCAAATATATGTGAAGTCCACATTGTTGAGTGATTGTAGGCAACTTACTTTTTGCCTTTATAGTGTATTATTGAAATAGGATGTTAAATGCACTGAAACCTGGACAGTGTTTCAGATAGTCAGTGTTTCCAGTTAGCCATCTGCAAGGCAGGACTTCAGGGTGATATCAAGATGTTATTGTGAACTGTTGATTGTTTGAAGTGGATAAGTATTCTGCAGTTCAGGTTGTAGGCTGGCGCTAAGAGATGCTGTAATTACCATTGTCTAGGAATTAACATAAAAGTTATGACATCTGACTTTGCAGACTGGAATTTTACCAGCTGCCTCTTCACATGCCAGTATCAAATTACTTACACACATGCTTGCTCTCTCAATCTCTCTCTGTCTCTCCCTCTTCTTTTCTTTTTTCATGGTTTTTGTTTTGTTTTGGTATTTGGTTTGTTTACCACATGGCTCCAGGGTTGATCCAATGTCATAAGATGGGCACAAGGAAATTTCGTAGGAGTTTAGGTGACCAATATAATCTCTCTTTTTTTTCTCTTCGACCCCCCCCCCCCCCCCCCCCCTCTCTCTCTCTCTCTCTCTCTCTCTCTCTCTCTCTCACACCACAGCATACACAAGACGTTGACATTATATGCATGCCTGCATGCCTCCGTGTGCCAGACTCCTGTAAACCTTACAGTAATAACTCAAGCAGGTATGTTTGGGCCCCAAGTATTAGCCACTGCCTGGCTAACAAATACCAGCCCAACCTGACATCCCCCACACAGAATGACATACAAGTAATTGTGACTGAACACAGATTAATTAAAAATTTGATGAGGGAGCTGGACAAATTAGAGACATACAAAATCAAATACTTCGACCAGTTGCATTTGTGAACAGGAAATAAAAGTATGAGAATGCTGAACGTAAACTTGCCAATAGACCACAAACAGCCAAACACACACACACACACACAAATTGCCATTGACATCATTCTGTTCTTGATTTGATAGGATTCTATCTACACCACTGCAATGTTGACATGAGGTCATGTTTCTGACAACAAAGGCAATTTGCCACATGTTGACCGCTGGTCCATGTTTAATCATGTTTCTGTGTATGTTTTTACCCCCTCTTTTCTGACCAGGACAGTACTCTTACAGCCTATGAAGACCTGTGCTATGTTTTACCTAGACACCTACACGTTATTGAAATACAGTGGGTTCCAGATTAATTTATTCAACTCTTCATGTTTTCCTGTAATATAACACATTTTTTGGAGCAGATGATGGTATCTTTCATGTTATGATGATACACTTAATATTTAGTGTTTTGTCTTGGTTGTTTATATAATTTTTTTAAAGTTTTGTTTCATGACAAATATGGGCAGTCATGTCTCACTCCTTGGTGCTGTTGTGT
Organism: Cepaea nemoralis; assembly: GCA_014155875.1. Taxonomy (NCBI): domain Eukaryota; kingdom Metazoa; phylum Mollusca; class Gastropoda; order Stylommatophora; family Helicidae; genus Cepaea; species Cepaea nemoralis. The sequence goes on along the minus strand of JACEFZ010018699.1, from coordinate 183,448 downwards.
TAATTATTTTCTAGATATCTTTCCATGTCATGTCAAACGATCTAGTGTGTTTTCTTGTTTCTTTCTTTTTATGTTTTTGTATTAGCTATTTAGTTTGTTATAATGAATTCCAATAGTTCACTTCTGGTAACACCACAATCACTTTAAAGAAAGTACAAATAACTGCCATAAAAAGATAGAGAAATTGTTCTGATGTGTTGTTTCAATTTTGTTGTAGACTACCGTAGGCCATTATATATCTTTGTCCGCAAGATTTCCATAATATGTCAAAGTACTGCTTCTCTATACACCATCAGTCTGCTGTTGAGGATAATGTCTCATACATTCACAACACAGGGTTTTTGTTTAAATGGAATGTAGGGATTGATTGATGTAAACAAAGATGACTGTGGTAAGTAATAACTAATGAATGAACTTGGTGATTCATTTTTCTCAAATTTTGACACGGGTGAGAATCACACATGACCGAGGCCCTGATTATACATAAAATGGTGACAAATTTGAGCCCACCATCAAGAGCTTCCATACAGGTTATCTGAAAATCAATAAGAACAGGCTTCAAAGAGTTTATTGTTGATTTTCTTTCACATTCTTTGTTTGTTGCTTTCGTTTTGTACTTGTACCTTAATTATCATTGGAGCATGGACTCTAAGAACATATCAAGTGTTCTAGTCTGATTTTTTTTCTTTTGACTGAGATTTTCATTAGTCGCCTAATATGACTGGCACATTTGACAGGATAGTGTGTGCTTCTTTTTTGGGATCGCAAGTGCTGGCTTCAGTAAGATTATAGACGTGAAGATGAAATAATCAGCAGCCTTTATCCATTTCATCAGAATGGAAATTCTGAAACACATTGTAACAACTTGTAAGATAAGTGGAAATATGGATAAAGAGAAATGACACTTGAAAGTCTGGCATATTAAGATATCAGTGCATGAACATGATCAACGGCACTACAGAACAAGGCTTGTGGCAGGTCACGAGCAGTCCTGCCTGTGTTGCTGAGACACTTCACAATGACAAGGAATATAGTAGGATTTCTTGATAGGCATTAATTTTTTTACAGTGAAGTTTGCAGTATGTATCATATGTATGTCTTTCACATGTGTATAACAATTATGTTTTAGTGCATAGATGTAACATACGGTGTATACATAATGTTTCATAAATCTAGGGTGTTTCATAGAATTATATTGGTATGCAGAAAAATTTGTAATGGAACGATGTATAACAATTTTGTATATACGTTTGTGTGTGTGTGATTCTATTCTTACTTAAATTATCCTATCCCATGGTATTATTGTAGTGTACTGGAAGGCCCCGGTTAACACCGGGAGTTACATTCTTGCACAAATGCGACTTTAAGTGAAATGACGTATAGCGAAACACTATTTCCCATAGAATTAAATAAAATACAGTGTATTATGTAATGTTTATTTTGATGGTTGTTGATATTTATGGGCTAAATAGAGGTGAGTTGGAGGGCGAGTGGTAGAATTATTGGGACGTAGAGGCATTGAAACTATCATCAACACTGCTAGTACTGTTCTCACCTGCTTTCTTATCTACATCTTCATAAAGAGACTTTGCTTTCTCTTGGATAGCCATCTTACTCACAGGCATATTCCGTTGGTTCTGGTCTTCAATCCAGACGGTCAATAGTACTTTCATGTTCTCCATAAGAATACTTCTGGTACGAGTGATCTTGGAAGCACTCGAGGCGGTTACGTTTTTAGCATCCTCTTTGATTTTGTCAGCACCTGTATGAATTGTCCTTACCTTGGTTGGAGGTAAACCATGGACTTTACCGATATCAACAGTCCGATTGCCAGCCTCAAAACGACGTAACCCGTATAACTTCACCTCAAGAGTAACACTTTTCCTGGTTCTCTTACAATCAGACACTATCAGCACTTACTGTGTGCTTTGAACTCATAATTATGGGTGACTACATGATAAAATCCTGGGAAAACGCACTGCACAAAATGTAAAATGGCGACATTAACGCAGCATGGCAGACGACGTTATAGCGGAACGTAGCAACGTAAGGTGAAGTTATGTCCCATTGCGACATATAGCAAGGCCTTCCTGTACCTTGAAACAACTAGGCTTGTGGGTAATAGAGTGGAAGCACATCCATCTATAAGCACCTTTATTCTGTCGCCTGTCATTGCGCCACTAGCCCTGGTCCAGCAGATCAACAATGTAACTGCTAAACATCCAGGTCTCACAGAGAGGGGGATCACATCTCTCCACATTTGCCCGACTTCAGGGGGATATTTGTGGCGAAGTAGTTAAGTCACCTGGCCTGAGCTCTGAAGGTAATTGATTCATGTTTGGACTGCATCGTTCAGAACATGAGTGCGTTTTCTGGAGACCACTGGGGGGAGGTCATCGCTGGAGTTACAGTTTGTGCGGCTGGCAGCTTGCCATTCTGTGGAGAGTGAGAGTGCAATGAAGTTGATCCTCTTGGCTTTGACTGTAATCCTTCTCACAAGAAGAGTTTACCAGAAAGGATGTTATAAAGCACCCTTATATTGCTGCTAATCTGGCATGTTTTCAGCTCACCACCATGCAAATCTTACAGTATGGTTTCATGCCTGAATAACCAAATATTCAACTAACAGCTGTAGTCTCAACTAGTCAATGAAATATTCCTGTGCCTAATACAAAACTTAAAAAAAAATTATTTTATATAAATTTATTGAGAGGTGATATTAACGTTTTTGTGATTTGTAGCAAATTAATATCACGTTAAGAACGTGGCATTAGCCAATGTTTGCATTGAGTTTGAATATATTGTAAAATCTTGGTCACGAGTTATGGGTCACACACCATCACTGGTTTAATAAGTAGTTTAAAGTAAATTCCATTTATACGTCATGAATCCATTCTGGGAATATGGAGGTTAGGTCCCATACTTTCCGTGACCCATTGGCACACATGGGGTCATACAGTCAGCATTATGTGGCCATATTTACCTGCATATAACTCATACAGATAGATAGATAGATAGATTCAAGATAAAGCTGAGTGATGACAGAAAACAAACACAGCTGTGAGAATGACAATAGATGTGGGAGAATGAGAAGTGGAGTTGAATGTGGGAGAACAATAGGCATGTGGGTGAGGTTGATTGATAACAGACATATGGGTACGGTTGAATCTCTAGAATAATAATAATAGGCATGTGGATGAGAAAGAATGCCAATGGTTGTGTGGGAGAAAGACAGCTGAGGTGTGGGTGAGGCTGTAGCAGAGTTTTTTGTTTGTTTTTCTGTTCCTGGTCAATTGACACATATGACATCCTTTTTATGTACCAAAACATCCATATGATCTTTTGTTAGATTTCCCATTAAATCATGAACATGTCTGATGGACTTTGTAAGCGTTTTTGGTATAAACACCACATTGGGACATAACCACATACTAAAGCCAAATTAGGGAGTCATACACAAAGTCTAAGATCACACTGGCATATACATGTATGTATCTGGATACATTATCAGTTCGAATTGCAAAAGTGACTTATGAGAGTATGGAGCCGGTCGCTCAGAAAGTCGTGGCGTGCTGATGAGCGTAATCTAGCCTAGGAATCAACATACAGCTGAAAGATGCTGGTGTTGACCGCAATATCCTGAAACAGGATGGAAACGCGGAAAAAAAAAAAAAAAAAAAATATAATTTTCATTTAATCTGTCAAAATTCCTAGGTGCCAATATGTAACTCTTATCATGATTCTTGTCATGCTTACTAAAAGATATGATAAGTAACCCTAAGGATGGTAGTTTGGCTGGAGATTCTAAATTCTCTACCAAATAAATGCAGTAGGACAACATCTGAGTCAGCATGAACAATTAGCCAATCTTCAAAGGGTGTCCATTGCCTGCACTTGAGACAAAATCTAGCATTATACTTCCCTTCAGCAAGCCAAATACCTCACCATAAAATGACATTCAATATTGTATGTATCTGACATCTGTGTATATATATATTCTCCGAAGGTTGTGTTCGATGTACAGATATTTATTTATGCCCCGGTCATTAACAATGTAACTGTTCTAATTTCCTTAGGTATGGTTATTGACAATACCCATGTATTAATTTAAGCCATAATTATAATAATTTGTTGTAACTATCATTAAAGCTAGTAGAATATACATGCATTGTTTTTATATTATTTCTTTTGTGTGGGATGTTAATTGTGTAAAGAATTGGTGTCCATGCTTCCAGAGGATTGTGTTCATCAGTTTTCTTTGAAGCTCAGATCTTGGAGAATTTCTGTATTTTTGTTTTAGTCCATAGTATTTTAAGAACTTTTCTTAACATTTAAGATTGAAAGCCCCAATCTTCTCATTTAGTGACTGCGAAATGGTCCATGACTCACAATGTGTTGTCACAGGAAAGATGCATGTTCTCAACAAATTTACATGACCTGTTTTTCTGGTGTTCCACAGCTTCTTAATACTGTTTAACCCCTGCATTGTTTTGGCCTGTCTGGGTTGTATGTCAGAGTCTTTCATTTATCAACAATCAGTGCTGCAGTCATTTGTAGAGTGCTGTAATATAGCTAGCCATGTTGAAATAAATACGTGTTGCTTGTGTGGTAACATTCAATGCTCCCTACACACTTAACAGCAACTTGGTGACCTCTCATAAAGCACTGATTGGGAACTGTTGATTTAGGTGAAAGTTAATCTTAATGTGGCCTGCCAAGACAATGAACTGGGTTCAATTCCCAACTGACAGGGATGAGTTTTACCAACCAGAATGGCTATGGGGTCAAACCAGCTTCATAAAAATGTGTGCTAATTTTCATAACTGTCTAGGGAAGAGGGGAACTGACCATTACACCTTATACAGGTTGTATTTTTAATGACTGCAATGTTTGAAAATATTGCTGGTCCAAGTTTTGTATTTACCTATTATGTTGCATGAACTTTACAGAGGGTGAATCCAAAACTTGGACCGGCAATATTATCAAACACTGCAGTCATTAAAAATACACCCTATAATCCTATATGTCTGTCCTAGAATTATGTAAAGACCTAAAATTCCACACTGATAAAGCAGTATCTGCCACAGGACTATCTTTACTGTATCTGAATGGTTTTGTTAATTCATCTATAATAGGTGCTGTCTAGGTCTGTCCCCTTCTAGGTTTTTCTTTTTTTTATGAGACAATGTCATAATGTATTCTTGTTAAATGTGCATTATAAATAGAAAGAATTGTGTAAATGGAGCATGATCAATTAAATTCTAAGTGTGGGTGACAGTGACATCACCACTTATCTTGGATAACAATCACTATCATCGATTCCCAACAAAGTCACAGATACATCATTTTGAATTAATTTTAGCAAAATAACACAATTTTCACACATTTAATCAGTTCAATTTAGACAGATTTTTACTGTTATTTCAGTACAGCCCGTGAACTAAGTAAATAGCAAGGTATCAGTATAGTGTACACATACATTGGTGAAATTTACTGGAATTCTGTAAGCACAAGTGGGGATGATTATAGGCAATGATTGATGCTTTTGAACAATTTTATATATCTAAATGGTCCCCAGAACTTTTTACCTGCCTCCTGAACGTTAGAATTCAGTTCTAAAAAAATTAGCCTGTATTTGCTAACAAACAATATGCTGACTCCTGTATGTGTGTGAGAGATAATATAGCTAGATCAATACAACCAAAGCCATGAAGATGTGCAGATTGTCAGGTCTACTTAACAACCATATACATAGCTTCAGGTATAACAGGTTCTGGAGTTGACATATCTAGGTGGATGGAAGACTTAACGAGTAAATAGAAACACAAATACACACACACACAGTGATACATCAACTGCCACCTTTATTCTATCACTCGCACATCAGGATAGAATACTTGTCAATTGATGAATATACATTTTTATGAACACTGCTACCAGTGTCAAACATGGGCACTATGTGGCCAAAGTTGCCTCTCTCACATCACATAGAAAAGTTTGAGAAAAGTAAAGCTGTCAGCGTCACAGGTGGTGACAATTAGAAATTATCACATTTCAAATACTTTAGTCTGTGTAGCCCAAAAAATTTTTTGGTGTCACCATTTTCTTTGATATCACAGAAAATGATGACACCAAAATCTGACATAGAAATAGAAGAAACAATTCTTAACCAAGTGGATAATTTTAGATACCTAGGGACATTTATAACAGATGGAAGATGTACAACAGAGATTAAGAGCAGAATAGGGCAAGCAAAGGCCGCATTTCAGAAAATGAAGAGTATCTTGTGCAATAGGTCATTATCACTGAGTGTAAGAAAGAGAGTGCTGAAATACTATGTAGAACCAGTTTTGCTGTGAATCTTGGAATGTAAATGAAGAAATTAGAAGCAACAAAGATGTGGTTCCTGAGACGAATGTTGCGAATTCCTTGGACTGCCAGAGTAACTAACAATGACTGTCTGAAACAGGCTAATGAAACTAGAACACTATATACAACAATAAGAAAGAGACAAACAGCTTTCTTTGGTCATGTAATGAGAAGAGAGGCATTGGAGAACATCGTGACAACTGGAAAGATCAAGAGGAAGAGAGGCAGACCAAGAGAAATTATGCTGGATGGATTGAGACAGTGGCACGGAGAAATATCAGCAGCAGAGTTGATCCAGAAAACCAAAGACCGAGATCTGTGGAGAGCCATGAACGCCTATGCCATCTGGCAGGGCACTTGATGATGATAAGCCAAAAATGCCCCTCTCTTGTCACATTTGATATGAAATGTTTGAGAAAAGCTGTCAATTTCATGAAAGCAGACAATTAGACATGATAATATTTCAAATACTTTAGTCTTTGTGGCCAAATATGCCCCCTCTTTCATCACATTTGAATTGAAATGTTTGAGAGCAGCTGTCAACTTCACCATAGCAGACAATTAGGAATTATATTTCAAATAATACAGAAATCACACTGCCATGATTTGTGAGGTGGGGAAAAAACTACACGAAACAGAATTCCCTAACAAGGAGAATATCCTAAGAAATTATCATAAAAATAAGAAAAGGATCTGGTCATGTGGCAGGAGACAGGTGGGTAAACTTTCCACGGACAATAGTCGTTAGATGACAGAGAAAAATAGTTGACCTGCCGTTTGCTCTCCTACCAGGATGAAAAATTGTGCCCACAAAATGGAGAGGTTAAGGTATTTGGAGGCACAAGAGAATGAATCTGTTTAAAACTGTTGAATGATAAATCTGAACAGGAAGTCACTAATGCACTGGTTTGTTTGCTATGATGCTTTAAAGACTGGATTTTTACCAGTTTCATGAACTGGAACAAGTTATAAATCAGGGTGTTGGAAATGGTTATACTGTTTACAAATGAGCCATAACTGACAACTGTTACCACTTTACCAAGGCAAATAGTTGATTGTATCCAGAATCCCTGCTGCAATCAGCAGTTGATATAAACAAATACAAACAAAGAACAAGTCCTGTAGCAGCAGCCTTCTGTAGGTAAGTCACGTGTGAGGACTATCACATTTTGTAGGCCTGTGTGCATGGGGGGATTAGGTGGCCAGGCTTTCCCTCCCACAGCAAATGTTGAGATGACATCAAACCCTCATCCAGCTGCATTCATGTCACTGTCAGCGTAACATCCCAACCTTTACACCAACGCACTTGATATCATCGCTAATTTAATTTAGTTATCAAAAACTGCTGTGGGATGTGACATTCTTCACATATACAAGATCATAGCATTATAAGGCTTTCCAGACAAACCTCTAGTTGTTCCATTCCAAAGTTATACTGGTCAAAAATAACATTGTCACTGCTGAAGATTTAAACCCTGGACCATTGTATTGTTAGAGATTAAGAGCAGAATAGGGCAACCAAAAGCTGCATTCAGAAGATGAAAGGTGTCTTTAGGTAGTTAGTCACTTTCATTAGATGTCAGAAAGAGAAAGGAAATGTTATGTAGAACCTGTATTCTTGTATGGTAGTGAGTCTTGGAATAGAACAAACAAATTACAAGAGTGTGGAGGCATCAGAGATGTGATTTCTAAAATAAATGTGGACACTTGGACAACCGGAGTAACTAATAACAACTGCCTGCAAAAGGCTAATGAGTAGAAAATTATGCACAACCATCGGAGACACATAAATCTCTGGTCATATGGTGAGAAGAGAGGCATTGGCAAACTTTATGATGACTGGACAGATCAGTGGTAGAAGAGGCAGATAGACAGACATTCTGCTGGACAATCTAAGACAGTGGCATGGGGGAATGCCAACAGTAGAACTGATCCGGAACACCACCGACACATCTGCAGTAGACATGATCATGCTATTTAACAGGGCACATGAAGGTAAATATGTATTAGAAGCTAATGAAGTCATCTCTACAGAACCATGACTCCAAAAGTAATTATACCGACTTTTTCTACAGTACAGTCATTACCCTGCATCTCAATAGCCTCGTTTTTTTTTTTTAATAATCACTGGTAACGGTCACAGGATGTGTGTGTCACATTTCTATTAACTCTCAATAACAACAGAGCCAGTATTTAGTGCGGCAATTGGAAGCCAGAAGCTATGGCCATAGATTCTCAATCAGTAGGAAATTTACTCTGAACACATTTTCTTAGACATAAATTATCCCCAACTAGATTTGAACCCAGTGCTTTCAGAGTGCCATATCTCCAAAACAAAGCCATAATGGCTACCACACTGCCTGCCGATCTAGTGGTCACATGTTCAAATCCATGAGGCAAACTTAAAACTGACCTGGACTCTATGGTCGACCGAGCCTACTGTGTGTACCAGGAAATGGCCTGGGAAGTAGAGGTGGCCACCCCACTACTGCTTGTTAGTCTGTACAATATGGAGACAGCACCATATGCCCAACATCGCTAAGCCACCCTTAAACACACACACACACACATCAGACTGGACTGAACTTAATATTCTTAGCTGCTAATAATTTGTACTGATTTCTTTAACTTGGGGAACCTCTGTCTGAATAGTGGCATGTCTGTCTACTATTGTGAGTGCAGAGGTCATCTCTAATGAGACACCTTGCTGGCCTTCTTTAGCAAATCATTACTCTGTGTGTCAGAGACTATACTCAAATAAAAACAGGACTGCGAGGTAGCCATTACAGCCTGGGGTAGAAGAGGAATGACTAGAATGAAAGAAAACAAGAATTTAAAGCAGAAATCCCCAACCTTATTGCCTTCAAGGAATAAATTTATTTTTAAAAGGCTACATTTCAGCAACATCAATGCTCCAATTGTTTTAATTTCAATTGCATTAAGTTTAGCCTGGATATTGTTTCACTTTATTCAATAACTCTGGTAAACTATAGATAAGGTCAACCATTGATAGAAATAACATGTTGCAACTTTAACAATTAATACTATAACAATTGCATGTCTCTTGCAGGACATGATCAATCCCAGGTTCATTTTCTTGGCAATTTTACGTTCAGCAGTTTGCCATTGCTTTCTGAACAAGAAGTCGTTGTCCAAAGCTGACCTGTGTAAGGACTGAACCACCTATATGAGCGCTCCGAAAATGTAAGAGCTGGAATGATTGTATCCTTTCGGCCACGTCAGCTGCTAACTACGTGGCTGCAAGGCTTATTACGTCAGCTGCTAACTACGTGGCTGCAAGGCTTATTACGTCAGCTGCTAACTACGTGGCTGCAAGGCTTATTACGTCAGCTGCTAACTACGTGGCTGCAAGGCTTATTATGTCAGCTGCTAACTACGTGGCTGCAAGGCTTATTATGTCAGCTGCTAACTACGTGGCTGCAAGGCTTATTACGTCAGCTGCTAACTACGTGGCTGCAAGGCTGATTACGTCAGCTACTAACTACGTGGCTGCAAGGCTTATTATGTCAGCTGCTAACTACGTGGCTGCAAGGCTTATTACGCCTGCAACTTCTGACGGGGTGAGGTTGGTTGGACATCAACATTGACTTCTCAGTTAGAGAGCAATGAAAAACTAAAAAAGTAAGTTGCATATCCCTTACAGGACGAAACAGTCAATTCCAGCATTTTTGTGGCTGTTTGTGAACTCTTGGCAAGCTTACGTTCAGTAGTTTGCCGCTGCTTTCTGAAAGACCGGCACCCATACCATTTCGTAAAACATCAACACAACGTGGTCTCCTGCCAAATCACCTGCATCTGTGTTTCGACCGCGGGTATGTGGGATCATGAACTGCGTCCGTAACTCCTTCACCACGGAGCCGGCACTACCATATTACTGTTATAAAAACCTTGCATTTTGAATAATATGTAACTGTTGATAGAGAGATATCTATATATAGCAGTGTATATATAATTTCTTAACTGCTCATGAGGGTCACATAGGGCCACTGGTTGGGGACATCTGCTTCAAAGTCAAACCATTGTGACTTGACACATTTGATGATTGTCAATTACAGCTGACCCTGCTATCTGACCATGTGTGTGAAGTAAGAGATTTGTATACAACACAATAATAACAAGCTGGAAGCAACAGGAAGGAACTGTCCAGAATGAGATGTGTCCAGGTCACTGAAATAGTCAGCAGTCACTGGGGAGCCTGAGAGGAGTTTGTGCTGGACCCACTCGTCCACCACAACCTCAAGGACATCCAAGGGTACAAAGCCAGTCTTGAGAATCTGATGATGGAAGTCCTTGACATCAAACAGGGGACCTGGATTGAACAGAATAACAGGTCATGTAGATTACACACACAGGTTCTGACAGATATTCACAAAGCAAAATACAATAGACAATAGAAATACAGAAAGACTGAGAACCTAGGGATATAGTTGCTTCACAGGGTTTCTTCTTAACTGAGAAGTGGGTTTCATCTTCCTTTTTGTTTGTTCTGAAAAGGATGTTGGTTGTGTTGTGTGAGTTTACATAGAAGGTGTGATATGTATGCAAAACCTTTACGTTTCTGTCTTCCCTTGTCAACACGGTAGCAGCTATAGTAATGTAGTTCTTAGTATCCTTGCTTATTATCAAGATAGTAGTCCCGGTTCAATACTCAGCAATGGCAGGATTCATTTCTTCAATCAGTACAGCTCTGGGACTGACCCAGCCTCAAAGAATGGATACCAACTAATGATGAGAACAGTTACTCCACTGGAAAATGTCATGACAGGAGGGGATAGAAAGACAAGTGAAGACCTTGAGAGAATATGCTAGGCATTTTAATATGTGGCATGAAGAAACATCTGTATCAGAAACTATTGGCATCATGTGAGACAGGAAAGCTCTGGAAAAAATGACTAATACTATACGGTCTGGACTAAGACGATGGATGTTCTTACCAAACATTTTCTGATATACATGTTTTTTGTGGCCTTTCTAAAATGTTTTAGATGGAGACATAAGCTCAAGCTCTATCTTCAGGTTTTAACCATAGTCTTGCATGGAGGTAAGGAAACTACAACCATCCATACGAGACAGTTCACCTTGTACTGCTTATATGCCCTGGAATTACTTGTATAGAAAATAGTGTTAATCTCCCCAGCTACAACCTTCACTTTCTGGCACAATACAACAGCTACAGAACACAAACTATGTCTTTAACCTGGCATTAGCTGATAAACAGCATCCGGCTCAGCAACTTCAGTAATGGATAACAATATAAACACTCATAAGGCAGCATCGACAATGGCATCTTCTATGCCTTCTAGTCATTGCTGTTCTAGTAATGTCTACACAATAAGTCCAGTTGGTTTGGAAGTATGTTGCTGTATTAGAGAGCTAACTGGGACTCCCAAATAGCTTTATGTGGATGTTTGTTTGTGGTCGAAAGTTTTGTCCATCATTATCATGTGGCCTGCCAACTTGTGGAGGCATTCTTGCATCTCCATGGATCTTGGTGTTATGGATTCTGCATACATTCTTGTGCTAGTTTCCCTTGACTTCAACATCAACAGGGGTCTTTTACTTCTGCCTTTGACTTTCATTTACAACTGTCAGGACTGTGTAACAGAGTGCCACTGTTATGGATTCGTAAGACAAAAGGTCGGGGTTCCAAAGGAAAAGCAAAGCATGGCACTTAATGTGCAAGATGAAAAGTCGGCTGTGCACGACTAAGCACGGTCTCCTGATGATGCGTAGAGGAGAGTCATAGGGGATGACGACCACTTGGTTACGAGACAGAAGCATCTAACCATCGTCTCGAGTAGCAGCTTAGGGTTCCATCTGGCGAGATTTAGTTTTAAAGTTGAAGATTTTGTAAAGCCTTTTTGTAATCTGAGCCGTGACCCAGAGCTTTTGTGGCCATGCTGATTTATGAACCTGCTTTTTTATGAATCCACGAATAAACGTAATAGAACCTGACTTTACAAGCGTTTTGACTCATACTTGAAAATGCAATGCGAAGAAGTCTACAAATATTGCTTCCACCGATTTACGTCATGTCTTTTGACTTCTCCTGCAATTGGCGGCCAGCACTGTTAAAACTGTTCAGCCCAAAATTGAGAAAACAGTCTTGAAGAATATGATTGACTATCTTTCTGGCAGTCCACATGTGCACAGGACCAATTTTAATATTGTGAAAGTGACTGTTTAGTCTGTTATCTTCAGTTCTCATGGATAAAAAAAATCACCTCTTTTCCTCAACCAGGACAGTTATAGTTGTTTCATTGTTGGTTGAGATTTTTTCTATGACTTTTGTATGTGGAAGATGACTGATAGTTTTGTTTGGTGCCCCTTCTTTAGCTAAAATATCTGCCCTTTCATTCATGGATGTGCCACAATGAAATGGTATCCACTGTGGTATTATGCTTTTGTTGGTGTTGCTTGCTTGCATTCGCTGGCTGTAACCTCCAGCACAAAGTCCTGTATGTCGGATGAAGACATCCTGTTGTCCAATATCAGTGGGATGTCATACCGGACTGAGGTTTGCATGAGTATCCGTTGTCCCATGTCTGGCTTATTGGTGTGCAGATTGGTGGTTCCTCGCTGTGCAGGCAGATACTCTCCAACTTCAGAAGAATCAGCGATCCTACTACATTAGCCAGGACCCCTAAGGGACCTGTTGCCCAGGACGCGCGACTAGGACGTGTTAGTAGGTCTTGGCCAGTATAGAACCTGGCCCTGGTGCCGTGGAAACACCTCTGCATCCCTGTTGTTGATATCAGAATTCTTCTTAGCTTTGGCAGTTTGTCATTCTATAATAGTGACATAGCAGCCACTTTGGTGTAATGGCTAGGACTTTATGCTGACAATGGCATTAGCAGTCAAACGAGTGTTTGATACCTACCATTCGCTAAGTAAGGGAAAGGATGGGGTGCTTGTCATGGTTGTTCCTATGGTATTAGGAAGAGTGATGAGGTTATTTCCTAGTGAAGATGTCTGATAATTCAACCTTACCAATGAAAAGGTGAGTAAAAGTTGTTGGCGTTGAACAGGACACACACTGAGATAACTTGATAACAGCATAACTAGAAAGTCCTTTTTCTGGAATCCACAGGGCGAAAGAAAAAGAGGGAGACCAGGAGACCAAAAACATTCGGAGACAAGAATTAGAGACAGATGAATATTTCTGGGAGGTCATGGGCGAGCTGCAGGAAATAGCAAAAGATGGGACACCTTGGTGTGAGTTGATGGATGGCCTATGCTACAATGGGAAATAAAGGGCAGAAAAAGAAGAATTCAATCCTGTATGGTTTAATACAGTGGTATTACCTTCACTCCTTGCCTATCTCCCCTTGCATTTAGAATTTCATAATTCTTCAGAACCATGTAATACTGAGTAACATACCTAAAGCTTTCTCAGCCTTTGCTCTCATTTTCTTAATCTTGATCTCCCCAACTTTGTAGGAGCATGCTTGTCCAGGCGCTGTGATATACCTATCTACTTCTGCAGCGATTTGGCTCAAGGGGAAATCACTGTAGCCACTTAGAAAGTCAATAGCTCGATCCCTTGACCATCTATCAGAGGAGAAGGAGCAAATTATAAGCCAGTGTATCGAGTTCAAAGTAAATTATGTGATTTTAAGAACTGAAAAGACAATGGAATTAGGAATGCTATGTACAATAATCAAACATACCTGTCCATATGTTAATGGGACCCATAAGGAAAGCAAAGAATAGTAACAATGTAACCTACCATGTATGTTGTAAGAGACAATTAAAGACGTAAAACTGGCTACCTCATCCTGTGAAATATTTTAGCTATAGCTGCAAAATCAACCAATCATGAACAAGCCATTTATGAAAACAAAAAGCAATTCAGCCAAACAAGATGAAAGGAGACTCTTCTGCTAGAAGGAGCATCATGCGATGTCGAGAAAGCTGCAAGCAGTCTGAATGACTAACTTCCCTCTTGCATGAATATCTCCAGTATTGGTAGCTGGAATGTTAGAACTAAGTAGGAAATGGGGGAAAAATCAGTGCACTGATTAAATGAAATTAAATATTATAAAATTGGCATTTTGGAATTATATGAAACCGAATGAAAGAGATCAGACAAAAAACTACTAACAACAGGTGAAACAGTACTTTCTCAGGTACAGAGGAAAATGCCCTTTTCAGTAGCAGAGTACTTCACTTCCCCAGCTTTTTCTCTCTTTTAGGTATATTTTAGAACATGAATAAAGTATTTTGAGAGCATCTAATAAATCAAAACTACTACAAACACTTAGAAACTGCAACAATGTTAAGTTACTAATAATACAAACTCATGAATTGTACTAAACACAATGTGAGTATATCATAGTTAAACTTGATGTTCTTATCAATAAGATTGGATTTTATGATGATGTTCTCTTGTCTATGGAGATGGATCAATAAGTGTGATCAGTGAATGTGATGTTAAATTTTTTTTCAAGAGCCAGTGGCTCCTCTTAGGATCAGTATGGTGCCATAAGCCTTGGCTCATTAAGAGATCTGGTGTGTAGCCATAAGAATATATCCTTAGACTATGTTTAGAAGTGAAACAAATGAAAGGTTTTCTCTTGACAGTTGATGTATCACAAAGCTAGTTAGATCAAGGTCTCAATTTGTTTTGGAATGCAAGCTTATTTATCTGCTCTTTGTTCCATTAGAACTGTCTATTCTCCTCTCCTTTTTGCTTTGGTCAGTTACCCAATGATCCAAAGTCTGCTGGCTCCGTCTCTGCCTCACTGAGATCTTAGTTTCTGCTGTCAATTTCAGTTTGACATGCTGCCAACTTTCCTTGGAGATGACTAACTTTATTCTCAGTGTTTGCATTTGTAATGTCATTCTTTTGATGTAATATTGTGGTCCAATATGCAACATTTGCTTCCCTGTTCTACGTTTACACTGTTTAACACCTCATAATACTTTCACCTGTCTGTAATGTTGTAACATGTCAGCTGTTACTTTTCGGCTTTATGCTGGGTTGGACATGCAAGGTGTTTATAATTTACTTTTATAGCAGCCTGTTTCCATTATTGGTTGTTTACAAACCTAACATTTTCTTCATCAATCTGGAGATTTGCAAATATTTTTATCATGTTGACTGTGTTACTCTGTTGAAAACTGTGTCAGTCAATGAAACAAAGATGCAGGTCTTCATTCACATTTATTTATTTATAAATATTTATTTATTTTCACATCTATTAATGTTCTGAGTAAACACATAGCCACCCATGTGTTACAGGTGCCCTTATGGGAAGCAAAGAATAGTAACACTCTAACCCATAGAAACATGCCATACATGTCTTAGGGGGTGACTAAGGAGGGTTGGTGTGAGAGTGGCTATCTCATCCTATAGAAAACTTTAGCTACAGAATCCAACCAAACATGAACACGTCCTACAGAGAAGGACTTGGCATCTGTTGTGTCTGTGCTTGTAGCTCCACTAGAAGATCAAAGACAAAGAAGATGAAGAAATACACAGCATTTTTGTTGTACACTTTCCTTTTTCTATCCCATAATGTTCATACCCTTTTTCAAGTTGTATTCTCTGCATAATCTTTTTAATAAATTTTGTTGAAACACGGATTTTAAAAATAGAATTACAAAATGATGTTTTAATTTTTTATAAAAATCAAAAACATACCCAAATGCATGAATTCCAGTATCCACAACAAGCCGGCATGCTCTGAAGATTTCTGAGACATGTCTTCCAAATCTAGACAGAAGTCAGTAGTCATGAAAATCAAATCAAAATAATGACTGCATGCCCAATAGTCAACATATGTGAAATCACACGAGAGCTATATTTGTAATCCTGTGTAGAAGGCAACTGCTTCAAGACAAATATTTGTACACATGACTGACATGGAGTTTAGTAGACTAGTAGCAAGCCAACCTACTTGTGTAAAAGTTCACATAGGGAGTACATGCAGCAGACTATTAACATGCCCACTAACTAACGTAAACTCCCAGAATTTGACCCATTATAAAGAACCTAGGTTACTTGGACTAGTAAATCAAGACAGTAATTATTTTGTGCCCAAAATATAGACAAGGTGCACTACAACAAAGGATAGAAGATGAAGCACTGACTGAATGATGATGAATGTCCATCCATCCATCATGTGCCATGCCGGTATGAGTAGGGCGGTCATGTCTCTACCTGACTGAATGATGATGAATGTCCATCCATCCATCATGTGCCATGCCGGTGGATCAGCTCAGTATTCTTGAATCGACCATGCTAAGTGGTCAAGCCATCCAGGTTTATACTTCTCTGCCTTCCTCTTGTTCTTCTTCCCTCAATCTTGCCAGTTGTCACCAAGTTCTTCCAATTTATTTCTTCTCATAACTGTGACCAAAAAATGTTGACTGTCTACGTTTAATTTCTCTAATCAGTTTACGATTTTAATTTGTTTCTTGTAGGACATGGTCATTGATTTTTATGTATAGGATAACAACAACAACAACAACAGCAACAACAACAACAGCAACAACAACCACAACAACAACAGTGCCTTGAAGAAAAATACTTACAGCTCATAAGGGTCGTGGTACAATCCAAGTTCATGACCCAGATATTCAGAGTACAGAGCCCAACCTTCAGCATAAGCACTATACACTGGAAAGTGAAAGGGCACGCTGTAGAGGCGACCATTCATTGGCTGGGCTCGATACAAGGGAATGTCAAAGTGCTGGGAATAAATGTCTTGGAAGTGATGACCAGGGTAGGCTTCATGCAAGGTCAAAGGCATCATCGTGAAGGTGGATCTGTGGAGTAGCATCAGGGTCAGTTAAGGATTAAACTTAGGCACACTAAACTTGAAAACTAAACATCAGATTAGCCCCATTGAACAAATCACCAGGACAGGATGAAATACCAAATGAACTATTAAAGCAGCAAGAGAAGTAGGAACAGCTTGGCTACATCGACTATTCAACCATGTTTGGGTAGAACAACAGACACCACGAGACTGGGGAAACACCATAATTATCCCAATTTGGAAAAAAAGGCAGCAAAAGAGACTTGCACACAATACATATGCATTTCACTGTTGAGTCATACTGGGAAAATATTTTGCAAAATTCTTGAAAAAAGATTATGAACTACTTTAGAATCCCAGCGAAGCGAAACACAACTTGGATTTAGGAAAAACAAAGGATGCACAGATGCCATTTTTGCTCTTAGACAACTTATAGAAAAATCAATCAAATTCTATGAAACATTCTACTTAGCCTTTGTCGACCAAGAAAAGGCATTCGATAGAGTAGATAGAAACAAGCTGTGGGAAATCCTTAAACAATATGGAGTGAGTACACATCTAACAAACCTATGTAGAAGTTTATACAACAACAGTGAATGCATAGTGAGAGCAACTGGAGGACATTCAGAACCCTTCACCATAAGATCTGGAGTACGACAAGGTTGTGTCCTGTCCCCTCTCTTGTTCATAACATATATAGACAACATATGTAAAGAAACCAGCCAAGCAGAGACAGCAAGAATACCGCATGACGAGAACACAGAAGAAGAACCATCTGCAAATCTAACCATTAGAGAACTCCTGTTTGCGGACTGACCAAGCACTAATAGCAAAATCAGAAGCTGAATTACAAGACCACATGAATAGTCTAAACGAAATGTGTAGGGAACATAACATGAAAATTAGCACAAGCAAAACAGAGGTAATGACTATAACTAAAGAAGAACAAACAACAACAATTCACCTAAACGAACATCCCTTGAAACAAGTAAAGAGTTTCAAGTACCTAGGAAGTATAATATCATCAAATGGCAGATCAGAAGACGAGATCGAAAATAGGTGCAATAAGGCAAATCAACTCATTGGACAAATGGCACCAATACTAAAGAACAAACATTTATCAATAACTACTAAGAAAGCACTTTACAACACAATCTTCCTACCAACTCTATGCTACCAATGCCAAACCTGGACAATGACAGAAAAAGAGAAAAGAAAAATCACAACAACAGAAATGAGATTCCTGAGAAGAAAACTCAATGTATCAAGAAGAGATAAGATCAGAAATGAAGACATCAGGACTAAAGTGGGGGTTAAAGCAGCACTAGATTTTATTAGAAAGCAGCAAGTCAAATGGTTTGGCCATGCAAGTAGGTTACCAGTCAACAGCATACCACAACAAGCAATGATGTACAGGCCAGATGGAAACAGAGGAAGAGGCCGACCACGTAAACGTTGGACGGAGGGAATAGCAAGAGTCCATGGGAATATCGATACATGAAGCCCATAATTGGGCACTCTCATGATGTTTATACTTCACCTCGACACCGCAAGGTACAAGAGGAACATGATGAGATGATGAGATGAGACACTAAACTTGTGAGCAAGAATCATATTTTAAATAATGACTGGTTCAACATTGAACAGGAACATGAAGAAAAATATGCCATCAACTGTTTTTGGGTATAAGTCACCATCATAGTCATCATCTCATTGTGAGCCCTTTGCAGAACACTGCTCTCATCACAACCCTGGCAAAAAGTCTCTCAACCTCTGGCCATTTCTCATGCCTCAAGCGCCCTCATGCCCAGAGGTCTCCAATGTCTTTTGCAGAACCTCGCTCTCATCACAACGCTGGCAAAAAGTCTCTCAACCTCTGGCCAATTCTCCAGCCTCAAGCACCCTCAAGCTCATGGTGTCTACTGCCACATGGCGTCATCGGAAAAGGCGGTAGAAAATGATATAGGGAAAACCCCACAAGAAACTAAGGAAACTTAGAAACAGGGGACGTCAGACGACAACAGAGAAGGACAACGGAGAGGACCTTGTGTGACTCGGCTGAGGCGAGACATATTTCGTGGAGCCGTGGGCGTTCAGAGATTTTGGTTGTAAGGATTATCAGGTGGAGGATGTCTGACGACAAGATTTTCAATATCCAATAGAAGACCCGTGGGCACGGAATACCTAGACAATGTTTCAGATGAGAATGGCGGGATAAACGGCGATCCGAGGTAAAGTCAGATAATACGTGGATATAGTTTGCAGATATTGTGTAATGCCATCCCTGTGTTAAAAGGGAACTTTACGGTCTGGACGACCACTGTGTTGATCTATCACCACAAATAAACGTTTGTGTAAGTACTTTCACTATCGGAATGGCGTCGGTTGATTCTTCGCATTTCATTTTCAAAGTTTGATGTGAAACTTTAACTGTTGTTGAGCCAAAGCTTTGACGTTGACTTCCAGTTAATTGCTACGGGAGGAGTTGCTTCGAGGCATCTGCCATGTCCTGTGTCCATCTCCGTGCTGGTCAACCCCTGCTGCCCTCTACCAGAAACCATGCCTTCCATCACTGTTCTCTCCCAGCCACTGTGATGTTTAATATGGCCAGAGTTTTTCAGTTTCTGAGACAGGAAGATGTTTATGAATTAGTTTTCTTTGATGTTCAGATCTTGTAGAATGTCAGTGTTTCTCCTCCTGAGTCCACAATATTCAAAGAATCTTTCCATAACATTTAGTCCCAAAACTCTAACTATCTTCTTTAGTGATTATGAAACGGTCCATGATTCACATCCATATGTTCATCATCAGGTTAGTCAATTCAAAGACTGGTGTTGAAGTTATTTTAATCATATATTTCCACTGGCCTCTGTTATCATCAATTCTCTTCAGCTCTACATTAAATCTTAAACCTGCATCCCAGCAGATGTTAAAAACGTAAAGTAAGTAAAAGACCCTTTTCCCATGCCTTGCCATGTACAGGATATATGGTGTTAGTCGCATATATGTCTAGGCAAATCACCTGATGGGAGATGTGGTCATTCTTATGTTGACTGCCTTTGCTTCCCAGCACATTTCTGGTAGCCATTTCAGGCTGGACTGGCCTGAGACCTCGGGTCAATTTGAAAAAGACAATCTTCTGCCTCAAGGAGGGTTCAAACATACGACCACCAGACCAGGATACAAGCGTGCTAACCACTGCACTGCCACAGCTCTCAGTTTGGTGTTGATATTTCTCGGACATTCCTCTTTTCTGTTCCCCTGGATGTTGCCTTCCAGTATGTTCTATAGCAGACCTCCATGTCTTACACTTTGAGCAAGCCAAGGGAGGTGAGGAGCAGGTCAGGGGTTACAGTGTCTGCCTCTGGCTCAAGCAGACGGTTTTTGACTCTCTCTCTCTCTTTTAGAGGTAGGTAGGTAGGTGTAGGTGTAGGGGGGGGGGGGTGGTGGTGTGTGTGTGTGTGTGTGTGTGTGTGTGTGTGTGTGTGTGTGAGAGAGAGAGAGAGAGAGAGAGAGAGAGAGAGAGAGAGAGAGAGAGAGAGAGAGAGAGAGAGAGAGAGAGAGAGAGAGAGAGAGAGAGAGAGAGAGAGAAAGAAACTATTCCGACAATAACGACTATATTTACCTCTTCAATTGGTTCTTTCAAATTGACATAAAACATACTCAGACCATAGGATCCCCATGGGCCATCGCGGTCGACTGGAACCACTCTGTTAATGAAATAACAATGACTGATAAACTATCATCATCATCATCATGTGCCATGCCGGTAAGCATGGGCGGTCATGTCTCGCTATCTCACTCGATCACCAGAATCCTGGATCAGCTCAGTGTTCTGGTCTCGCCCATGCATGTGATCAAACCATCCAGGTATTTACTTCTCTGCCTTACTCTTGTTCTTTTACCCTAAATCTTGCCAGTTGTCACCAAGTTCTCCAATTTATTTCTCCTCATAACATGATCAAAAAAATGTTGACATGTACATCTTAATTTCTCTAATCAGTTTACGGATTTTCATTGGTTTCTTGTAGGACATGGTCATTGGTTTTTCTATCTGTCCTTGGAAATTGTCAAGTGATCTAATAAACCTTCACTAACTCCTCATAGATCTTGCCTGCTGTATGCATTTACCATACATAATGACATCATTGTGGTAGTGACCACATACTCATCCTATGGCTTAAACCACACAGGCTTCCCCCTCCATGACATACTGCACAGATTTGGCTTTGGCTATCAAATGACTGTGTCTATTTATGACAAATATACAAGACTATGTTCATCATCATCGTCTTGGATCAGGGTTATGTTCTTGCCAAGCCATCCAGATATTTACATTTTTGTCTTCCTCTTGCCTTTTTTGTATCAAGTTTTTCTGTTGTCACTAAGTTTTCACATTTATTTCTCCTCATAATGTGCCAAAAAAATCTTGACTGTCTACACCTAATTTATCTAATCAATTTATGATTTTCATGAAGGATTGTCTCATTTGTTTTTCTGTCTGTACAGAATGAAGAATTATCATTATCATCATGTGCCATGCCTAGCAGGGGAAATGATCAAATTCCCCCATACATCAGTTCCTTGTGATGTTGATCACTGTTTCTCCCTGAAGGACTTTTATGCCCCTTGGCAAACCTATCCATCCAGTAGTTGTCTCCCTGTGTCTCACAACAATGTACAGTTAACAATAGTCGCCAAATGCCTGTGTGTTACCATCGGCTATACAGAAGCAAAGAATAGTAACATTATAAAAGACTACTCATGTTGTAAGAGGCAACTAAGGTATTTGGTGTGCAACAGGCTACTTCATCCCGTCAAAAAATTTAGCTGCAAATTCCAACCAATCATGAACATAAGCCTACAAAATGCTTGGCTGAGTTGGCTGAGGGCCTATGCTCCACATGGAGACAAAAGCAGTAGAAGAGTCACAAGACTAGGACTTACAATGACCAGGACCCTTGGTGCAGCTCATGGGTTAGACTGGGTTCCCAGTTTGATTAACGTTCCAAGAATTACCATGCCTCTCTGAAAATGTGAGGCTCAAGTACTGGTATTGCAAAACTTGCTGGCTCCCTGGCGAGGGGGAGACGAGCTCTGTAACACAGAACCAATGGAGATGGTACCAGGTCAGACAGAATGTCTCTACACCAGTCTCACCGTGACAGGTGCAAGCTCTGAAAATACAAACCATTTTCAGGGCTCAGACAAACTGACTGTTAATGAAGTGGACTGAAAAGTTCAAGTCCTTCAGAGGCCTTGCAAGTCAATCAGCTAAAAGTTAGTTGCATATCCTTTACAGGACGTAGCAGTCAACTCCAGCATTTGTTTGGCTGATTGTGATTCCTGGGCAAGTTTACGTTCAGTAGTTTGCCACTGCTTTCTGAACAACCGACACTCATTGTATGTAAACCAACGCAAGGCGGTCTGCTTCCAAATCGCATTCATTACCCCTTCGCCACAGAGCTGGCTAAACAAAAGTCAACAAAGTACCTCCAAACTGTAGAATTTAACCCCAATGAATGTAATGATAAGCCATCAAGAGCTCTGTCCACTATGCCAGCACTGTATGTGTGTTTATGCCAACATGCATACACAACCAACCATGTTCTCCAGTACACGCCTGACTACTGAAGTGGCTAGGACAGTTTGCATATTTAGATAGTTTAAGTGTATATTGATGACAAACAAGACACAGTGTGTTATTTTCTAATACTCCATGGACTAGAAGAACAGAGACGAGGATGTTTGTGTGCATGTCTTTGTACCTGCATGATGCCAAACAAGGAAAGTCTTAATTCCTATTACATCTCAGGAGAAAACAGTGTCAAGGACAGCAACAATTAAATCTCTTTCTCAGTCTGTGTGTGTTCATGCACATGTGTGAGTGGGTTAGAGTATGAATGTGTGTGTTTATAAGTGAAACATACCAGAAGCAAGATCTGACAATCCACAATTACCCTAGAATAGGAAAGCAGTGACAAAGAATGGAAGAGGTTATCTTTAAAGGATGAATACAAAGAACGGAAGAATTTATTTGTAAAGGATGCATACAAACAGAACTTACGTGATTGGAGAAATTGTCAGGTTGTAAAACATTGTATCCAGCCGTGGTAAGATGTCTACATCAAGTATAGTTCTGTACTTTTCCAAAATCTGGTTCTGTAATGATTGTATTTAAAACAAGAAAGTGTTATTTGAAGTTACAATTTATGATTGTCAAAAGGTCTATATCTAAGTGAGTAAAAATGTTTATTGCATATTCTTTACACGACATCACAGTCAACCCCAACATTCTTTTACTGTTTGTGATTTCTTGGCAAGTTTACGTTCAGTAGTTTCCCATTGTTTTCTGAATGGCCGGCACTCATACCATTGTATAAAAACCATGCACAAGACAGTCTGCTTCCAAACTGCCCACAGCTGTGTTTCAAACACGGTATCTGGGATTGCAAATCGTGTTTGTAAACTTTGAGTAAGCAAAGACTAAAACAATGTAAGTATGCGATGTATGAGAAAGGAAACAATAAATTTGCGAACCAGGAAAAGTTTAGCTGTGTAACCAGTAAAGTTTACACCTCTGTAACCAGGTAAAATATACACCTGTGTAACTAGAAAAGTCATCTATGTAACCCTGTAAAGTCTACATCTCTGTAACCCAGTAAAGTCACCTGTGTAACCAGGTAAAGTCTACACCTATATAACTAGGTAAAATCTACACCTGTGTAACCAGGTTAAGTCTACACCTGTGTAACCAGGTAGTCTACATAGTTAATTGATGAACGAAAGATTAGTTATTGGAAGGGCCGAATGTAAGGTGGGCCTGTGTGCCCAATTTGTAACTCTTTGAAAATAAAGTTTGTTCATTTGTACACATGTTTAACTAGGTAAAGTCTACACCTGGTTAAGCCTATATCTGTCTAGACAGGTAAGGTGTATCAAGTTACAAATGTATCTTGATAAAAAGGTAAAATGTATATTTGTGTAACCTAGTAAACATGTATCTGTGCAACCATATGAAGTCCACATATGTGTAACCAGAAATCTATGTGTATACACATGTAACCAGATGAGTTCATGTGTGTATAACTAGTCTTTACAAGTAAAAACAAGATCAAATCTACATGTGTCTACAGGTGATGATTCTCTCCCTATCTGTGTGTGTCTATTGTGTGTGTCTATGTGTGTACATGTGTATCTATGTTTGTGTGTCTATGTGTGTGTGTGGGGGGGGGGGGGGGATCGTCTTGAATA
The DNA here is from genome assembly GCA_014155875.1 of Cepaea nemoralis. Lineage (NCBI taxonomy): Eukaryota > Metazoa > Mollusca > Gastropoda > Stylommatophora > Helicidae > Cepaea > Cepaea nemoralis. The sequence goes on along the minus strand of JACEFZ010018699.1, from coordinate 159,038 downwards.
TCTCCAGAAAATTGGACATTAAACAATTTCTCCAAAACATTTGTACTGTACAAACAATACATCTGAAACAAAGGCTGAGAAGATAATACTGAAATTCACATGAAAAGCTCAAAGACCAAATTGCAAATGATGCCAGTCTGAGACAATAGCAACTATGGATGGATAGTGGGGATCGGCCCTGTGAAACAACTTCACCTGGGGAAAGTTAAGCAGGGTGTTAGATCCTGTAATGCCATTAGAAGCAGTTGACAAACTATCCCACAGGCATTTCATACTTGACTGAAATATGAGGGCTTCAAATGAAAACTGTAAAAGTGTGATAGAAATTAGAATAACCATGCCATTGTCTCGTAATCTATCAATATTGTTGTTAAGGGTGTCAAGAGTGTTAAGCATGTGACATCATGGTGCAGATAAACACGGTGACATCATAAGGACAGTTTAAAGATGGCCACCCCACTTTCGACATGCAGCAAAGAGAAGCAGCATTCTGTTATCTGTTTTTTCATCAGTGAAGTGGTGAAACCTATAGAAATTCATTGGCGAATAAAAGTCCAGTATGGTGATGCCTGTCAGTCCAGCAAGTGTGGAGCAGGAAGTTTCAAAACAGAGTGGCTTCTGTCACAAACTGTTCATGACTGGGTCAAGCACACCAAGAGAATTGTTTTCTACAGGAATCCAAGCATTCTATTGGCGCTGAAGAACTTGCATTGAATACAGTGGTGACTACATCGAAAAATTATACATTTGTTCTTTACTTTTTTTTACATCTAGAATATATTCCCACCAAAAAACATTTAAGGTTTTTATTTGAAGCCCCCCTTGTACAAGACTGACTAACAATCCCTGGTAACTGAACTAAGGATCCAGCCACCTTAGAGGGTGGGAGCCAAGAGCTATTCCTAGGCCTGACTGATAGACAGCTAGACTCTTGATGATCAAAGGCTGGACTGACAGGTCCAAGATGGAGAAGCATAAGGAAATGAGTGAGGAAACTGACCACATTCTGAAAATGCATAAATACCACGGACACCTTCCTTACAAGTGTGAGAAAACTTCTTTCTCAGATTCTTGTCTTCTGTTCTTTATTTCCTATTGGAGCACAGGCATAAACCAAGTCACCCTATCTTTTGCTGTATCCTGCAGCTTCCTCTATGTACTCCCCATATTATTAACCTCTTCTCTAATTCTCTTCTCTGGGCGTTGTTATGTCCTCCCCTATTATTAACCTCTTCTCTAATTCTCTTCTCTGGGCGTTGTTATGTCCTCCCCTATTATTAACCTCTTCTCTAATTCTCTTCTCTGGGCGTGTTATGTCCTCCCCTATTATTAACCTCTTCTCTAATTCTCTTCTCTGGGCGTTGTTATGTCCTCCCCATATTATTAACCTCTTCTCTAATTCTCTTCTCTGGGCGTTGTTATGTCCTCCCCTATTATTAACCTCTTCTCTAATTCTCTTCTCTGGGCGTTGTTATGTCCTCCCCTATTATTAACCTCTTCTCTAATTCTCTTCTCTGGGCGTTGTTATGTCCTCCCCATATTATTAACCTCTTCTCTAATTCTCTTCTCTGGGCGTTGTTATGTCCTCCCCCTATTATTAACCTCTTCTCTAATTCTCTTCTCTGGGCGTTGTTATGTCCTCCCCTTATATTAACCTCTTCTCTAATTCTCTTCTCTGGGCGTTGTTATGTCCTCCCCTATTATTAACCTCTTCTCTCATTCTCTTCTCTGGGCGTTGTTATGTCCTCCCCATATTATTAACCTCTTCTCTCATTCTCTTCTCTGGGCGTTGTTATGTACTCCCCATATTATTAACCTCTTCTCTCATTCTCTTCTCTGGGCGTTGTTATGTCCTCCCCATATTATTAACCTCTTCTCTAATTCTCTTCTCTGGGCGTTGTTATGTCCTCCCCTATTATTAACCTCTTCTCTCATTCTCTTTCTCTGGGCGTTGTTATGTCCTCCCCATATTATTAACCTCTTCTCTCATTCTCTCTCTGGGCGTTGTTATGTCCTCCCCTATTATTAACCTCTTCTCTCATTTCTCTTCTCTGGGCGTTGTTATGTCCTCCCCTATTATTAACCTCTTCTCTCATTCTCTTCTCTGGGCGTTGTTATGTCCTCCCCATATTATTAACCTCTTCTCTCATTCTCTTCTCTGGGCGTTGTTATGTCCTCCCTATTGTTAACCTCTTCTCTCATTCTCTTCTCTGGGCGTGTTATGTCCTCCCCTATTATTAACCTCTTCTCTCATTCTCTTCTCTGGGCGTTGTTATGTCCTCCCCATATTATTAACCTCTTCTCTCATTCTCTTCTCTGGGCGTTATGTCCTCCCCTATTATTAACCTCTTCTCTCATTCTCTTCTCTGGGCGTTGTTATGTCCTCCCCTATTATTAACCTCTTCTCTCATTCTCTTCTCTGGGCGTTGTTATGTCCTCCCCATATTATTAACCTCTTCTCTAATTCTCTTCTCTGGGCGTTGTTATGTCCTCCCCTATTATTAACCTCTTCTCTCATTCTCTTCTCTGGGCGGTTGTTATGTCCTCCCCATATTATTAACCTCTTCTCTCATTCTCTTCTCTGGGCGTTGTTATGTCCTCCCCTATTATTAACGTCTTCTCTCATTCTCTTCTCTGGGCGTTGTTATGTCCTCCCCATATTATTAACCTCTTCTCTCATTCTCTTCTCTGGGCGTTGTTATGTCCTCCCCTATTATTAACCTCTTCTCTCATTCTCTTCTCTGGGCGTTGTTATGTCCTCCCCATATTATTAACCTCTTCTCTCATTCTCTTCTCTGGGCGTTGTTATGTCCTCCCCTATTATTAACCTCTTCTCTCATTCTCTTCTCTGGGCGTTGTTATGTCCTCCCCATATTATTAACCTCTTCTCTAATTCTCTTCTCTGGGCGTTGTTATGTCCTCCCCATATTATTAACCTCTTCTCTAATTCTCTTCTCTGGGCGTTGTTATGTCCTCCCCATATTATTAACCTCTTCTCTAATTCTCTTCTCTGGGCGTTGTTATGTCCTCCCCTATTTAATTTGCCCTATGGATTTCAGGAAACCTAGATGCTTGCTGGCCATACTGGTGGTCTTGGGTTTGATCCACATCAGGGCAGTTTCAATTTGTTAAATTGTCTTGGGCTGCCAGGTCGACCCAGCCTAAAATGGGTACCAGAAAATGTCCTGGGAAGTAAAGGCGACCATCGTCTTGATACAGGCCACATCAGCCACTGAGTGCTGTTTGGTCTATACAAATATAGGTCTAGCCCCATACACTCAATGCACCTTAACAGTGTGACAAGACCTCCACGTTGACTTGACTATGGATTTCAGAGAAATTATTTTATAGTTATACTATTATTAACAAATTAGGAAGAACTTGGAAGCAACAGAGATGTGGTTCCTGAGACGAATGTTGCGAATTCCTTGGACTGCCAGAGTAACTAACAACGACTGCCTGAAAGAGGCTAATGAAACTAGAACATTATATACAACAATAAGAAAGAGACAAACAGCTTTCTTTGGTCATGTGATGAGAAGAGAGGCATTGGAGAACATCATGACAACTTGAAAGATCAAGAGGAAGAGAGGCAGAGGCAGACCAAGAGAAATGATGCTGGACGGACTGAGACGGTGGCATGGAGGAATATCATCAGCAGAGCTGATCCAGAACACCAAAGACCGGAATCTGTGGAGAGCCATGAACACCTACACCAGCTGGCTGGGCACTTGATGATGATGATCATTATCAGATTTTCTCAATTTGTGTCCTATCCAGTACTAGCATCCGTTTCTCAACTCTTAATTCACCCCATGTATGACAATAAGTACTACAGAGCATGCAAGACTCTAGAACAACCATACAGTGACTAATGCAGCAACAGACATAAATCTTCTTAAATTTGACATGAGATGCTGATACTGCACAACACATGAAAGTGAAAGGAGTTCAATCATCTTTATACAAACAGCTACAGCAGTGGTTATCAACCTGTTTGATACCATACACCCTGTTTACCATATGTTACAATGTCATCACTCCTCCCTTGTCTTAAGTTGACTCGAGAGATACATTTAAAGAATATAAATACAACACTGAACATCTTATATTATCTTTATATTAGCACATACATATCTACCTGGGTTAGGGTTTTAGCAAGTTATACATATTTAATAGTGATAGCAAAGGTTGATCAATTTTACATCTACAATAATTACATTTTAAAAAAAATTTATACAGAATGACAACAATAACAGAAGATTTATGTAGTATTTTTACTCAAATATTTTACGTCTGTTGCCTAAATTTCCCCCTGAAATCATTATATTTTCTCCTTGCCACCTGGCTGGGAGCCACAAAGCTAGTGCCAAACACATGTGTATACATAAGCTGAGGGAAACTGGAGACCTGTACATGTGCCAAAAGTACACACGTATTATATCTGACAATAACCAGTACAAACATGAAAAACAAGTACAAATGTACCTTTGTATGATTATAAAACCGTGGAATGGTTTCAATGTGTTTAAAAAATGACTTCAGATCTCCAAAGAAGCCAACACTGGACATCACCTGTTAATGAATGCATGTAAAGCCAACACTGGACATCACCTGTTAATGAATGCATGTAAAGCCAAAAAGGCATCAATGAACATCTGCTTCTGCTCACGCACCATCTATCCCTATTTACACATGATCTATTCAAATCAGAATACCCACTCACATTTCATCTGTACCCACTCACATATAATCTGTACTCACATACATATCATCTGAACCCACACACATATCATCTGTACCAACTCACATATCATCTGTACCCACTCACATATCATCTGTAGACACTCACATATATCTGTATCCACTCACATATCATTTGTATTCACTCACATATCATTTGTATTCACTCACATATCATTTGTACCCACTCACATAAGACCTGTACCCACTCACATATCATCTGCACCCACTTGCATATCACCTGTACCCACACACATATCACCTGTACCCACACACATATCACCTGTACCCACACACATATCACCTGTACCCACACACATATCACCTGTACCCACACACATATCATCTGCACCCACTCACATATCACCTGCACCCACTCACATATCATCTGTACCCACACACACATCACCTGTATCCACACACATATCACCTGTACGCACTCACATATCACTAGTACCCACTCACATATCATCTGCACCCACTCACAAGTGATCTACACCCACTGAAATGTTATCTATTTCCACCCACATGTCATTTATCCTCATTTATATGTAATCTATTTCCACCCACACATCATTAATCCCTCATCATGCACCACTCTATTTATAACCATCCTTTCATGTTTACACATCATTTTAAGCCCACTCATACCTCTGCTTGCACAGACATTTTCAATCTTCTCTCACACATGATCTATCCTTGCTCAAACATATATCCTTGCTTGCTTACACATCTATCTTGGCTTATACACCTGTCCCCACTAACAATTCACGTATCCATACTTCAGTGTATATTTCAGAGAAGTAAATACCTACATGGCTTGGCCACGTTGTATGGTCGAGACAAGAAGACTGTGCTGATCCACAACTCTGGTGGTTGAGTGAGAAGGCAAAACATGACCACCCACGCTTACAGGTATGGCACATGATGATGATTTCAGTATCATCAATTTCCACAGACAGAGGAAGGCCAAGAATCAGATGGATAGATTCTATCAAGGGTATATTTTATAAACACATACTCAACTCAGTGTTGGCAACAGATCGCTTTCAAAATCAACATCTTTAATACTCTCCTATATTTAATGACAAATGTAGACACTGTCACTGCCCGTATGGGAATGGATAAATGATCAGATTTGATCTATGCACACATCCCTCATTTTTTGGCCCCTTGCCGTCTTGACAGACAATAGTTTGTGCTTTAAAAAGGCATAATAACTTTTACCCATGGCGGTAGCAAATGTACTGATAAGGCCAATTGGCGCTGTAAATGTTCGTTCACAGTGGGTGCATGTGAACACGTGGTCATTTCCACCATCATACGTCTCATACGCTCGGTGTGTGACTTATCTGCAATAATTTTCTCCTTTGTCTTTATTCCATTTCTGATGTTTGCCCTCCATGCTACACGTTCAGCGGCGACTTGCTCCCAATGTGCATTATCAATGCCTGTATCAATCATGTCCCGCTATCCTCCTCTATATATTTCATATTATAACATGCCCACATGTCATATATATATATATATATATATATATATATATATATATATATATATATATATATATATATATATATATATATATATATATATTGACACACCATCTGTCTGCATTCACAAAAATATTCACCTCCACCCACACACGTCATCTATCCTACTCACATGTCATCTTTCCCAAATCATACTTCATATATCTCTGCTCACACCATCTATCACACCGCTATCATCTTCCCTGACTCATAAACATTGCATCATAAACCACACACCTACTCTACACTCACAATTTACCCCCAGTTACATACTATCTACTAATAACCACACATCAATTATTCTCAACTACATAACCGACAATACCCCACTCATACATCATCTATCCACACCAACCAATAATTCACTCACCAGTCAATCCACCGCATGTTCAAACCAACAACTCAACCTTCTTTAAACCTGTCAGTTAAATTCTCACCTCTTTGATTTTCTTCTCTATTCTAGCCACCTCCTTGACGCCGAGCTCAAAGACTTCTTCAGCGGTGATGTCAAAACCCAAGTACCATTTGAGACAAGCCTGGTAATACTGCAACCCGTGAGGCAGTGAGTGAACCCCTGGCTGTGCCCTGGTGTTCTCCATGTAATCCTGGAGACAGTAATTGTGTTGCTAGAGGTTTGTCTATGAGGCCAGCTATTTATCCACCAATCTATCTGTCTTTGCCCATCAATCCATCTGTATGTTTATCAGGGTGTCCATACATCCATTAACCAATTAATATAGCTACCTAACTCTTTCTATACCTACCTATCTATATATATATATATACATATAAATCTGTACATCTACTTACCTACCTGCCTCTCTCTATACCTACCTCTCTCTCTCACTATACCTACCTCTCTCTCTATACATACCCGCCTGTGTTAATACAGGGTGTTTGTAAAGTCTCACTACACTTTGTATGTAGAACAGCTGTTTGTTGGAGAGTATGTTTTCTGTCTTGCAAATGGAAAATATGCTCTCCAACAAACAGCTGTTCTACATACAAAGTGTAGTGAAAATTTAGAAACACCCTGTATATATGTAAATCTGTCTCTCTGTCTGTTTGTGTGTACATCATATAACCTTACAACTAAAAATCTTTCAAAATTATATTTTTTTGATACTTACCAACCTCCCTCCTTCCTACCTATCCCTTATCACTCAGCCTGCCTGCTGCACGTCTGTCAATTTTTTAATCTGAACACTCCGCATACCTTCTACATGTCTGTCCATTTTTTAATCTGAACAACCTTGTGCAGACACAAATAGCTTTGATATTATCTAATGAATTTTTAACAAGTGATTATTATCTATCAGTTCTGATTTCCCCCTCCCCTAAATATTTTGTTCACAAGCAAAAGACAGACATATCAGAATTAATTTAATATGGAACCAGACAAACTGTGCTTTTATTCATCTGTCCAACTATCATTATGCGTTTTTTGCTTAAACCCGTCTGGTAGCAGAACAAACTTACTCAGACACATTTTAAAATCCTTCATTTGCAATTTAATTTCCCAGGTTCATTTGTACTTGTCCTCCCACCAACCATTTTCTTTGTTTACTGATTCTCTCTCTCTCTCTCTCTCTCTCTCTCTCTCTCTCTCTCTCTCTCTCTCTATCTCTCTCTCTCTCACCCCCCGTTTGTTCTGTTTCATTCTGTCATAAAATGTTTCTTTTCTTTAATATATTTCTTTAAAATGCAAACACTGGCCACAATTTCACAGGCAAAGAACATCCAGACATAGCATGAAACATTCCTTTCACAACCAGGGGTTCTCAAAACATGATCCCCAGACTTCCCCATAAGAACTACTGGGGTTTGTAAACCCAGATTGGGAGGGTTTGTAGGATTATTATTACTTGTTTGGTATAACTCCATCCCTGGTCTTATCACATGGGTTGTAGTTTGCCTTTTTTGAAGCACAATATTCCCGGTCATCTAAGGAAGCTTCCACTAATGCAGAGCCAATAACTGGACGCTCTGGTTTTGAATTTCACACAATAATCATGTCCTGTACAGGGTTGCTAAATCTAATTTCTGTATATTGGATCTCCTACTCCTCTATGGAGACCTATCCGATGCAAACTGAGGAATTGTCTGGTTCTAATGACTACCCCATGTTGGTAGTGAAATGCTTGATTTGACAATGGGAATCACTATTGTTAAGTCCATCCCTGAGTTCTGGTTAGGCAGTTCACACAGCAAGGAAGCCACGTTTAGGTCTTGAATAGAGACTTCTAACTTGAGGCTCAAGAAGAGACATTTGCTCTAGGTAGAATACCAACTCTAGAGAAAAGCCCAGCAGGATTGCTTCTGTGTGGGAAAGAATAAATATCTTGTGACTCAAACAGAGAGGTGTGATCATGGTAAAAATCTAATCCTAGAAAGTGCTCAAGAGCGGCAGCTTTCCTTTGTTTGAACAACTCCATACTCCTCCTCCTTGCACAGGTATTGACCCATCAGATCTGACTTGTTCTGTGGTTTTCTGACATTCCAAGCATGCCCTTCAATGAGCAATTTAGGCAGAAACAAGCAGTATAAGAAACGCCTGTGACTCCATTCTCCTTGAAAAATTCCAGAAGCATCTGTGTGATAGTGTTAGGGCACCTTTCTACTTTCAGAGAAGTTTGGTGGTCGATCCCCAAGTAGGGAACTCATTCTTCAGCAAAACAATGTGTAATTACACCTAAAGTAAACAATCAAAAATTATGAAGCTGGCCTCTGTGTAGAAGGGAAACTAATGAGAAATGAGATATTTTCATTACAATTATTGCTGATATCTCAGATTACAATGTACATTTCATGCTTTGAAATTACATGGTAATCTTTAGACCGATTTACTGAATGGGCATGATTCTCATCTGCCTGTCTCTTGTGATGTTGTCAATTGAAAATTTAAAGGCCCCATAGGTTCATCTACAGTTTAACAAAGGAGGACCATAGTTTTAAACAGCTTTAGAACCACCGGCTTAAATCCACTTTATTCTGAAACTATCTTGACCTGGGACACTGACTATCTTTCAACCGGCCAGTTTTAAACAAAATCGAGCAAGGAGTCACAAAATAGCAAGGGGAGGTTATTGTGTTTGTATGAGTGCTTCAGTTAATGGCTATCTTATGCTGAACTTTCCTGAACATTGCCAGCAATTTACCTTTCATTTTTGCAATTTCCCTGAGGGAAGATTGCAGACAATTTTGTTTATATGCAAATAAAGAGGACAATGTGCTGAGATTTTAATGAATGAAGACCATGAGTTTCTCAAGTGGATGGCTGTTTACACAAGTTGGGGAGTTTGTATGGATCAGTTCTGATAGTAGAGTCTGATTTGCAGTGTTTGGGATGATAGTAGTAGGAGTAGCATTAGTATTTGTGGTCTGTGTGTTGGTGCAGCAGTGATAATAATGGCAGTTAGTGATGGTGTTGACTGTAGTGAGAATAGCCGCAAAAGTACAGGGTACCTGGATGGATTGGCCATGTGGTATGGTCGAGACAAGAAACTGATCCACGACTCTGGTGATTGTTTGAGATGGCGAAACATGATCGCCCACGTTTATCAGCATGGCACATGATGATGGTGAGCAATAGCTATTGTTGTCACAGAACTAGTGGTAGCAGTTGTACATTAGCTGTAGTAGTCACAGTGGTAGTTTTGCTGGTAGTAGTAGTGATAATAGTAGCAACAGTAGTAGGAATAATAATTACACTACTACTACTGCAGAGCTGGTCTCTCTGGCCGAGGGGTTACAATACTTTCTCCGTAATCCCGTTTATCCACGCAGGCTCTCGTAGCGCGCGAGAATTGGTTGCGGTTCTACCCGTTCTCGTGACTTGCGGGATAATGAGCCAGCAGCTCAGAAAGCAATGGCAAACTACTGAGCGTAATCTTGCCAAAGAGATCAACAATCAGCTGAAAGATGCTGATGTTGACAGCGATGTCCTGTCAAGGATATGCAAACATATTTTTAAACTACTGTAGATGTGTTGCTCCTTCTACTACTACTGAAGTAGAACATTCATGGCCAGCTACATCATGGAAAAGATCTCCAGGCAACCAGAAAAACATGTTATAAGGACACCCTTCAGATTACTCTAAGTCCTTTGGCAACACAGACACATGGGAGGCTGCTGCCCAAGATTGATCTAGATGGCTAAATTTCTTAATCATCGTGCAGCGACTTATGAGGCAGCAGAGGTTCATGACAAATCAACGCAAACTCGCCATAAATTTCCTCTGGTATGAATACCACCTACTGTCCGTCCACACTGCCCAAAAAACTTTGGGGTTCATATTGGCCTCATCATCCTCCTTAATGCTCACAACATTTAATCTAATTGGATAATGAGTGGTTTTCATTTTTTATGATGGACTAACTACTACTACTACAACTACTAGTCGCAGCAATAATAGTAATGGCAACAGTAGTAGAAGTAGTAGCGGTAGTCATAGCATTACTAATGGTGGTTACAGTAATTTTTGAGCTGCTGATAGCAGCAGTAGTGTTAACAGTAGTAGTAGTAACCTGTATCAGTGAGATACATATAGCAGGATTAATGCAAGCTGATGTGTTGGCATTAATAGCACCGGTTGTTGGAGCCCTCATTATGAACAAGGCAGATATTCTGAAGACTATCAATGAATGACTGCTGGTAGAAAAAACATGTAACAGATGAAACAAGATGTGCAAGGGTATTTGAGTTAGGATTTAAGTGTGGTTCCGAAAAGGAGGGAAATCTGACGTGTTACAACCAGTATGATCCAGAAATGATCAGCTTTCACACATGACATTTGCCGAGGGAGACTAAAGTCTGTAGGCTTGGCTAAAGTGCTATGAAAACCAAGACACAAGAATCAAATCAGAGTAACAGAAAAACGAGGGCGACTGCTGCCGAGCTGTTACTAAAATCCGAATGAACACAAAATATAATTTGGTAGCTTGACAAACAGATAACACACAGATGCAAGCAAATATTTTTACCAAAATCTTTATCAACAAACCAAACAGATCAAGAATACTTAGCTGGAAAACTTAAATACTATCACAATCCCAGAAAAGTAATTCAGTGAATACAAACACAATAAACTGAATCAGTTATTATATTTTGTGTTCATTTGAGTTCAAAGTAACAGACATAATATTTATCTTGCCAGAGTGGTCTGCCTATTCATATTTACCTGTGACACCTCGCTACTTAGATTCACCCATTTATTCAAGAGTCTGTATGCTCATCCATCAATGTATTAATGCACTCATTCATCTATTTATTCATATTCTTATCTATAATATGTGTACCTGCATTCAACCTTTGTATCAGATAATTCTTATTTATCAATGCACCCATCCATGCATCCATCTATCTTTCTATTTATACAGCTGCTTAACTGTCCATCCACTTACCTACCAACATAAATCCCACCCTCCCTCCACATTCCCACTCATCATCTACCTAATTACTTACATATCCATTCATTCATCCACACTAAATCCATCCAAACATTTATCAGAGTATCCATGCATCTGCTAAAAAAAAGTTAAGTTGCATATTCTTTACAGGACGTAGCATTCAACCCAAGCACTTTTTGGCTGTTCGTGATTTCTTGGCAAGTTTAAGTTCAGTGGTTTGTCATTACTTTCTGAATGACCGGCACACATACCATTTCATAAAAAACCAACATAAGGCGGTCTGCTACCAAATCGCCCACAGCTGTGTTTCAAACGCCGGTATCAGGATTACGAACTGCGTCTGTAACCTCTTCACCACAGAATGTACCTGCTATTCAGTTAAAATTGTCCTTGATCCGATCAAACAACCGACAACAAAATGTCAAAGACCATGCCACTTCCTGCAAGAGTTCAACTCCTCTGACAGACTTACCTTGCTGATAAAATTCTTCAACCTGGCAAGAGCCTGGCTGACATGAGGGATCAAACTGCGTGCCTTCTCCCACATCCTGCTCCTGTAGAACACATGTTCATGGTGTGACTGTTATAAGACTTTCATCTTGCGATCAAAATAGCCACACAATATGCCAGTTTGCACACCCATAAAATGTTTACAGCTACGTTAGCAGTAAAAAAACAAATACTGAATGTATTTCTCACTGCATGTGAAATCAAATTATATGCAATATTTTCCACCATGTGACATTTTCTTATTTATGGGTTGTAGATTAAGATCTTCAGCACAGCTATCATCATCATCATCATCATCATCATCATGAGAACGCAATGGGCTGGTAGTTAAACTTCTTTAACACCCCTTCCCACATGTTATTCCTCTGTATTGTGTCACTCTCTTTAATTGTATACATGTCTGTATTAATATATCTGCTTTATGTTTTCCTTTGTCTACCTCTTCCTCTTTTGCCAAGTATTTTCCCTTCTAGAACTGTGGACTTAGTAGAAACATACTGACATTCTACAACACCTGAACATCAAAGAAAACTGGCACATAAACAGCATCAAGTCTTGGAAACAGAAATACTTTGGTAATATTAAATGTCAGAGTGTCTTGGAAACAGAAATACTATGGTAATATTAAATGTCAGAGTGTCTTGGAAACAGAAATACTATGGTAATATTAAATGTCAGAGTGTCTTGGAAACAGAAATACTATGGTAATATTAAATGCAAGTGTCTTGGAAACAGAAATACTATGGTACTATTAAATGTCAGAGTGTCTTGGAAGCAGAAATACTATGGTAATATTAAATGTCAGTGTCTTGGAAACAGAAATACTTTCTTCTTCTTCTTCTTTTTCTTCTTCAGTGTTCAGAGCCATTGAGGTTCTTTGCTGCAGATATAATCCGTCTCCATTCATCTCTCTGGTTGACCTTCTCTTGCCAGTTGTTGATTCCAAGTGCCTGTAGGTCTGTATATATATTATCTCTCCACCGTCTTCTTGGTCTACCTCGGGGTCTATGGTCATTTATTTCCTGAGTGTAAGTGAGTTTTGTTTCCCTATTATCTTCCATTATTTCTATATGCCCCAGCCATTGTAGTCTATTAGCCTTCATGATACCAGTGATTAGCGGGGACTTAAACAGATCATAAATGTCTTTGTTACCTCTTCTTTTCCACTCTCCACTTTGTGTATCCCTAATGGGTCCAAAGATGTGTCTTAAAACTTTGTTCTCAAAGGTTTGTAGTAAGGCTTCGTCTTCTTTCGTTGTACTCCAGGTTTCAGAGCCATACAGCACAACTGTTCTGATCAGTGTTTTGTATATTGTGATCTTGGTGTTACGAGATAGCGCCTTTGATTTTAGTAGATGTTGTAGTGCATAGTATATCTTATTTCCAGAACTGATTCTAGTTTGTATTTCTTCCCTTATGATGTTGGAGCAGTTGAAGATTGTACCCAGGTATTTGTATATTTCCGTTCTTTTAATGGTCACATTATCTATTTGTATGTGGCCAGAGTTTTTAGCCAGTTTTTTAGTTTTTTTTTCTCCTTCTCTTGAAATTACCATACATTCTGTCTTATCTTGGTTGATAACCAGCCCCATCTGTTGGGCTTTTCCCTTTAAGTGAGTCAATATTTCCAATGTCTTTTGATCATTTTCCCCTATAATATCTATATCATCTGCATAACCAAGCAGCTTGGATGTTCCTCCAATATCACATTCCTCCTTTACCCTCCTTACAACTTTCTCTAGAGCCAGATTGAAGAGTAGCGGCGATAGTGCATCACCCTGTTTCAAGCCAGATGTTATTTGGAAAGGGTCTGATTTCATGCCTTTATATGTTACTATATTATAAGTATCTTCCATGCATGGTCTGGTCATGTTGATTAACTTCCTTGGTATTCCAAATTCTCGCATAGCATTCCATAGACTATTCCTAATACTTTGGTAATACTAAATATCAGATTGTTTTGGATAGAACAGTGATGGAAGGCATGGTTCATGGAAGAAGAGGGAATAGTTGACCAGCATGAAGATGGACACAGGACATTATAGACATGGATATGGATTAAAGTGTATGATACAGGAGAAATATGTGAGGGATCGAGAGACGTTTTAACGAGCTGTAATGAGAGTGACATTTTTTCCAAAAGGCCTATTAATTGATGATGATAACTGTTTCATATTTCTTCATGTCCTAGAACAGTGGTTCTCAACCGGTGGGGAATTCCCCCCCCCCCCAGGGGGGAATTTTGGGGTTTCCGGGGGGGGGGGGGGGGGGGGGGGTAAGATTATTTCAAGATCACGTTAATACAAGAACCGATTACTTGATCTTGTTTTTCCCTTCATACTTTATGGTTCTGTACATCTCACCCTTCTAAAATTCATATTATAAAGTTAAGTAGACCCACAGATCACTTTTTATGTGGACGTCTAGACTTGTTTTAGTATGTACTTCCATTATTACGTATATTGTGTAGGGGCGGGAGGAGGGATATTTAGGTAGGAAATTCGAAAGGGGGGGGGGGGAATGACGTACTGAAAATTTGGTGAAGGGGGGCACGGGCCAAATGTTTAGGTAGGAAATACGAATGGGGGGGGGGGGGAATGACGTTCTGAAAATATGGTGAAGGGGGGCACGGGCCAAAAAAGGTTGAGAACCACTGTCCTAGAATATGGCTCAGCCATGAAAATCCTTCCCTTGTTTAAATTACTTTAAGAGTTCTTCAGTGCTATTTTACATTTTACAGAACTTTGTCCATTTTTTATTCCAGCTAGTTCTTCACATGTAACTTTTCAATGTTAATATCTTAATGATGATTTCTTTATTTATTTTCAGTCACCTTAACTGCCATTTCTCCCTATCGCTTCTCAGAAATACTGGAAGACCAGGAGAACTTTTAATCAGATAGCGCTGGGAATGGTTAGTAGTATGACTCTTCACTGGCTGTTGAATGAGGGGACAGAGCACGTATGGGAATGTCCTGAGTGCAGTGATGTCGGTTCTTAACTCAACTCAACTCAACTCAATCTCAGAAATACTTTAACCCACACTGCCTTGGTCATTACATGTCTCATTTTATTGTGTATACTATATTGTAAGTGTTGCTATAACTCAGTCATTAAATTAACTTCACTCCTTCCGGCTCTTCAGTTATAAAAGTACCAAATGCCCAGGATATAAAGAGTTAACTCATTCACTACATGACATCTGTTATTTCTGTTGATTAAAGAAACAAATATATTCTCTCTCAACCACATCTGTTGTTTACAATTTATTCATGGTTCTTAGAAGTTCTTTTAATTAGTGTCTCTCTTTCTTTCTCTCTCCGTGACTGGTTGTGTACAAATTATTCAGAGTCCTTCAATGCTATTTGAATTATTGTGTATGATTCTTTCTCTCTCATTATTTGTGCATATTCTTGACAGTCATTCTACTTACTCCTCTCTCTCTCTGATTATTTGCGTACAAGTTATTCAAGCCTTTAATGTATTTGTAACTACTGTGTACATCTCTTACTCACTTTTTCTCAGTATTCGTGTTCTTCAGTCCATTTCTATCCCCCTCCCCCCATCTCCCTCTCTCTCTCTTTCTGTCATTAGCTGTGTATAATTTTCTTCATGTCTTCAATATTTGTTAACTAACTGTATACACTGATTTCTCTCCTTTACTAATCATGCATACGTTTATCACAAACCTTCAGTGTTTTTCTTTTCATTACAGTATACATTTATTTATCTTCTCTATTTCTCAATAATACTTATTACATTTCCCACACAATGAAATAATTTTTGTTTTGCTTTTTTCAACTTCTTTTAATACTTAGATTGCTCTGTTGTATGTCTTCTTTTCTTTTCTTCCATTCATTAATAAAACACTCACTTGAGTGAAGATGCAAATCTTCTCCGATTCAAAGATCGCTGAAACGGCATGAAGAAAAACACATCCACATTCCACTCATCCAACAGGGAGGGCACTCGGTCCTGCTCAGAAGAAGTTTTACTAGATGATTCATTAATATATGTAACAAAAATAGAAACAGGGAAATGAAGTGGTTTGTGGCTAGAAGGCTGGCCTGTGGAAACAGTGGTTATGTGTTTGAATCTCCATTGAGATTGCTGTTTAAACATACCTGGGCTGCCAGGTCAACCGAACCTAAACTGGAGTACCAGGAAATGTCCTGGCAAGTAGAGACAGCCGGCATGATACTGACCACATCTCGCCCGTCAAGTGCTGACTGGTCTATGGAAATATGGGGCTAGCACCATTTACCTAACATGCCCCAATGAGTATAAAAGGGTCCTAAAAGATTTGTGTAAATAAAAAAGGATCCAAACCAACAGGCTAACATGCTAGCCACTGTGCTACCTCAACTCCCATCACTCTTTTTAACAATAACAAAAACAAACACATAATAGGGCACATTTATAAAAAAAAAACATCAGATACAAAACAGAAAAATAGAAAACATTGCTTCATAGTCTTTACTGCCGGCCTCTGTACAGTTACCACTCATATCATGTGATTAAAGAATCAGCCAAGGTTCTGACATACCCAATGTGTGACAATCAATGAGGAATTCACTTCACAGAGAAGCAGAAACAAGATGTCAAAAGGTGGACAGAATGATGTTAACAATTGTCACCATTAGCCACTCATTCACACACCAGGACAGACGTAAAACAACAAGTGAAAAATAGCATATTTCTACCAATATTCTGTTACTAGTGCTAAACATTGATGTAGAAAAGTCTTAAATGTAGGGAGAATCAACTTCATTGCACCGGGTTTTATCCTTTGTGGCTTGGTCTCTTTCCACAGGGTGGCCTGCCAAAAGCACCGCACTAAGCATGAACTCCGTAGCTATAGCGACGATCCCCAGGCGTCTCCGAGTAAAATGCACTCGTGAACTGAAAGACGTAGCCCGGAATCAAACCCACAACCTACGGAGCGCGAGGCAAATGGCTTGACCACTTCACCACGGAGACTCCCTGATTGATGTAGTCTAAATTGTAATTCATCATATGTGAGATGAAATGCTAAAGTTGCTGACTTCACTACAAGGTCATTATCATTATCATGTGCCCTGCAAAGTGGTGCAGGTGTTCATGTCTCTCCACAGATCTCGGTCCTGGGTGTTCTGGATCAATTCTGGTGATGGCATTCCTCCATGCCATCGTCATAGATCATCAAGCATCATTTCCTTCTGTCTGCCTCTGCCTCTTCTACTGCTGATCTTTCCAGTCATCACAATGTTCTCCAATGCCTCTCTTCTCATTAAATCACCCAAAAACAGTTTGTCTATTTCTTATAGTTGTATATAATATTCTAGTTTCATTAGCCTCTTCCAGGCAATGGTTATTAGTTACTCTGGCTGTCCAAGACATTCACAACATTTGTCTAAACGCCACATCTCCGCTGCCTCCTTGCTCTTCCTAGTTTGTTTCACTAAAAGATATAAAAACAAAATGATGGTGTTAGACATCACAGTTACCACTTCCTGCATTGAATTTGTAGAAAAATAACAAATTAAGTGGTTTGGACAACTGGTGAGAATGAAGCCAAATCAGCTACCACTTTGCTTTACAACCAAAGAAGCTCTGACTGTAGAACAAGAGAAGACCAAATCAATAAATTCTATCAAGGGTAATGTACATGAGCCCAAACTCAACACGGTGCACATTTGAACAGATGACTCAAAACTGAGCATGTAAGAACAAAACTTGAAGGTATGCTCACACACATATAGAGCAACAGATAACACCATAGTGAGCTAGAGTGTTAGCAACTTCACATATACCAGGTCACTAGATGTTTGAGGCATGGTGAGTAGTTCTTTTTCCCAGTTACCTTTCTCTTTTCTAGGTTTCATTAATGCAACCAAATTCAAAATAGGTCCCCTGGCCACAGGAAACCACAGGAAACCACCACAAACCCCAATCGCCTAATAAAACCTAGCATTGATGCTGGTGGTGACAATGATGACGATTAAAATGATTGCTTTTGTTGACAGAAATAAAGTCACTGCACTCCTGGCACCACTCGTGTCGTATTAGGGGCCATAAGGGAAGCAAAGAATAGTAACACTTGTCATAGACCTGATAATGGTGGCTTCAAATGGTTGTAGGACATTTAGTAGTCTGCATATTTAATCTCAGCAACTCTGGAACTCCTGAATGGATATAGTCTTTGGGAGTTTCCCATATGACGTCTATTTTGGATCCTACTTGCAGCCTGCTCTAAAGTCACTCTCAGGCTCATTTTCAAAACAGGCTCTTATTGAATCTATCTCTATGCATCTCCGACAATAATATTATGTTAAAGACTGGCGTAATATCCAGCACCACTCAACTCCTACTGTCTACACATGTGTGAAACAACTCAAATATAATCATACCATAACAGTGGTTCACTTGATACAAAAGTATTCTCTTTTCTCTACACTTCCTATACACTTGTATGTGTTATGTTCACCACTCCACAACAAAATATTACATTTTCTTATACATTTAATAATATCCTTAACTGAACAATCATACTATTATACTAAATTGCCCTATAATATGGTGGGCAAGGTGCTTCACCATGGCTATCTTTGAGCTCTAGATCTGTGAGGTTTCTCTGTCTGGCACCCCAACTCAGAATTAATGCCTTTCAGAGCCCCCTTTAGAATCACTGTGCTTATCACGAGCCCCATGCTTTCTTTCATCGCAGGCAATGTTTTATACATTTTTGCTCATCAGTTACATGTGTCCAACATTGTAACCTTACCATGCTTATGGTAAGAGGCCACTAAGGAGGGTTGAGTGAGGTGAGAGGTTATTTTTACTTGTACTTGTCAAATAGTATCTATGTTATCTGTTACTTGTCAAACAGTGTCTAATATGTTATTTTTACTTGTAAAATAGTGTCTATGTTATTTTTACTTGTCAAACAGTGTCATGATATATTTACTTGTCAAACAGTGTCTGTGCCATCTGCTCTTTATCAAACAGTGCCTATGCTATTTCTCCCTTGTCTCATGTGCTATACAACCATCGGCCTGAGACTTGATGCTATTCCTTTCATGACATTCATAACTAGTCAGCCATTTATTACCTTCAGTTTGTTTCTTGGATTCATTTTTGGTGTCACCACTAAATGATTGTTATGCCAACATACTATATTTCTCTTTGTTGCTTGATCCACAGATCTGCCCCAGTACTTAGCTATACAATTCCATGCCACAACAGCATATATGATTTTTCTTTGCTGCTCAATCCTGCATTAACAGATAAGTTGATCTACTCCAGTAACTGACAGCTATAGGACTTAATTATTCTATTAATTTATACCACAAACACTTGCACTGAATAAGCTGAATGAATAGGCATAAGCTCCGTGAATCAGATACAGTAAGTGCCTTTCATTATATCATCTCAGAAAGCCACGGAAGATCTGCAATGAATGCTTTAATATCAATTCTTGAGCTAGGGCACTATGTGTCGGCCCTGCAACTATGGAAGCAACCTTGGATGGCGGAAAATGCTATGGACTGTCCCTGCCTTCCTTTGAGGGATGACCGTTGCCTTCGACCGTTCCAACTTGGCCAGCTGGGTTGTAGATAGCACCACAAAAGTGAGAGTCTCCCAGGAATGCTACCTGGTCAAAAAAGCACGCTGTAGCCGGATGTGTTGGCCTACGGGTTTCGGCCCAAGGGAGCATAACTGACACACCGCAATCACATCTGAAAAAACACTCCGGATGAACGAAAAAAAGAAGAAGAAGAATTCTTGAGCTGGTAGTAATTATTTTGCAATCTGATGGTGGTGATGATGATGATAATGGTGTTGATGATATAAAGATGAGAATTATAATGACAGTGGTGTTGATGACATAATAATGAGAAAGAGTATGGTGGTTATGATGATGTAATAATGAGACTGACAGTGGTGGTGGTGATGTTGTAATGAGAATGATGATGGCAGTGATGATGAAGGTGTGAATGATGATGACGGTTATGCTGATGTAATGATGAGAATGATGATGGTGACATAATGATGTGAATGATGATGATAGTGATGATGTAATGATGAGAATAATAGTGGTGGTGATGGTGATGATGTAATTATGACAATGATGATGGTGGTGATGGTGATGATGTAATGATGATGGTGATGATGTAATGATGAGAATAATGGTGGTGGTGATGATGTAATGGTGATAATGATAATGTAATGCTGATAATGATAATGTAATGCTGAAAATGATGATGGTGATGATGTAATGATAATGATGGTGATAATGAAGTAGTGATAAGAATCATACTGGTCTGATGATGTAATGATGGGAATAATGGTGGTGTTGATGGTATAATGATGAGTATGATGGTGGTGATGATGATGTAATGATGAGAATGATGGTGGTGGCGATGATGATAATGCTATGATGACAATGATGTTGCTAGTGATAAGCTTGTAGTGATAATAATAACACTGATGATGATGTAATGATGAGGATGATAATAGTGATGCCCATGTAACGATGAGAATGAAGATGATGCTGTAATGATGATGATGGCATAATGATGATGATGGTGTAATGATGAGAATGATAATGCTGGTTATGGTGATGTAATTATGAGAATGATGGTGGTGGTGATGATGATAATTTAATAAGTATTATAATGGTGGTGATGGTGTAATGATAAAAATGATAATGGTGGTGACATTTTCATGAGAATAATAATAGTGGTGATGATGTAATGATAAGAATGATGATGGTGATGATGATGATAATAATAATGATGGTGATATGTAAGAGAATAATAATAGTGTTAATGATACAGCAAGAATAAACCATGCATCTTCACAACTACTCACCACTGACACAATATGGCTAGATCTCCCCAATGTGACTGCTCGCTTCATTAGCTCAATCTGCTCACTGACCTGTGAGTAACATGTGTGCACATACAGCATATTACCTTACTTACCACAAATTATCGCCCGTAAACTGATGTACCACTCTAGATTAAATGCTTATCTTACACCCTTCTTCACACACTTCTCCTTTTTCTTTATTTCTCCTCCACCTTTTTTTCAGCAACTGATTAGAAATCTTTGGCAGTTGTGTTACCTAATTATGTTTCATGGAATTCTTGTAGATATATGAAAGAGAGCTTGGCAGGTGCTTTGAGAAGGATGGAGAAGAATCGCAGAACACAAAACTGAAGTGGCAATAAAACAGCACACGCCACTTGGCACGAAAACTGGGTTCAATATACAATGTCTCCCCTGCAAGACAGCACTGCAAGACAGCACATGTGACTTTGGGTTAAGAAAGGTTAATTTAAAAGAAACTGAATAAGATAAGAAAGAAATGGAATAGATAGAAATGTTGAAATAAATAAAGCAGGCTTAAGAAATATATATATATATATATATATATATATATATATATATATATATATATATATATATATATATATATATATATATATATATATATATATATATATATATATATTTGTGTGTGTGTGTGTGTTTTGAAAAGGCAATGTACACAACTGAAACTCACAGGAACAGTAATAACATTGTTTTGTAAGGGGTAACTAGGTAGGAAGAAGAAGTAAAGACAACTACAAAATAAGAGAAAAGAAATATTAATGACATAAACTTTAGATATAAAAACATTAACTAACAGCTTGCTAATAAAATAGGTCAGAAATAGATAATAGAGCATATTCTGGTCAACATAAAAGAAAAAGGCACATAGAAGTTTCAAACACCTTCAACCAAAACATGTCATTACCTTGCTTAAATCTTTCAGTACCAAACAACTTACCATACGTTTATTAACAGCACAAAGAAATTATGCTCTTCTGACTTTATTCAGCCACATATAATTGTTACATTACCTCATTCTATTTGAATTGTTAGTTTAGTTCCTTACATCCCATTGTGTTTTTATTTTAACTCATTCAGACTCAAACATGGGAACCATCATAGCACAATGGCTAGCACTTTTCCAGCCAGCCCACTGGTCATAGGTTTGAAAACCCAGAGAGGTGGATTTTTTATAAATTTACCCAGGTCGACCCAGACTAAAATGGGTATCAGGAAAATGATAATCCACACATCGAGTGCCTATGAAAATATGGGGCCCAATATGCCTCAAGGCATGTAAAATGGTCCTTTACTGTTACAGCCCCAAACATTGGCCACTCTATAGAACTCCATGAGTGAGCAACAGTTACAGTAATTACTGACTGGGACTGAAAGAATTCAAGAAGCATGTGTGCTAGAATACTAAACCAGTTTGATACTTCAACAGTTTATTTTCTCTACAGATGTCCTTAGTATCAACTTCTTTTTTCTTTTTCGAACACAAAACAATAATTTATTCATTAACACAGTTTAAAAAGAGAAAATAGGCATATAGAAGTACTAACAGATTACAGAATAATGTTGAGTAAAAAACCCTGAAGATTTTGATATATGATACCATCAGTTGTTCTAGAACTTCCTCATTTGTCTTTTTTTTTCCCACAAAATACCCCACGTGTTTTCTGAAGGCCCAAATTTAACAAGTTTCAGGTTTATGATCCATCTATTTAGTCAGGTTCATATTTCCATTCCAGAAATTAGTGTGGAATATACTATCATATGGTGAGCCTCAATTTCAGTTTCTGTGATTTTCATTTGGAAAGAAGTACATCTTTCAATTGTTGAATTAGCACATGCCATTTTTATTCTTTTTGTGATTTCTATGTCACTTGTGGCATTTTTGCCATTGTTTGGCCAAGATAAGATATAAACAAAACCACAAGTGTTAATTGGCACTCACAGAAGTAGAAGACAGAAGTAGAGATTAGAGGTAGAGATTAGAGAATAAGAAGAGATTAGCAGAGATGAGTTTATCTTTTTTCTACTTCTATGAGTGTCAATCAATACTTGTAAATTTGTTTATGTGTGGTCTTAGTGGCCTCAGGGTTTCTGCAATGAGGTAGATATAGCTAGATACCAGCTCCAATCTTTAAATTTATATGAAAGTCTACTGCTGTACTTTAAATTTATATGAAAGTCTAATGCTGTACTTAAATTTATATGAAAGTCTACTGCTGTACTTTAAATTTATATGAAAGTCTACTGCTGTACTTTAAATTTATATGAAAGTCTACTACTGTACTTTAAATTTATATGAAAGTCTACTGCTGTACTTTAAATTTATTTGAAAGTCTAATGCTGTACTTTACATGTCAGGTCTTAGTCAGATATGACTGAGCTATTGTATGACAGTAGACGGTACTACCTGCTTTCTGTAAGAGGCGAATGTTGGGCGGCGATCACCAAACTCAATACCCTTACAAACTACTGTCTGAAAAGACCGCAAGGTGCCAGTCAGTCATCATCTTCATCATCACACTTATAACCGACGAGGCCGAAATCCCAGCCTTGGGGTCGCCATCTTGCTCTATTCAAACTGATGATCAGGCCGATGATCGGCCCTGTTTGTAAGGACTGCTTTGATTGGTGTGCTTTTAATAGTACAGACCAATCAAATGCTTCCTTGCAATCGTCAGCCATTTTAGCCTTCACGTGGCCGTTTGTAGCGTGATTCAAACAAGTGGATAATATTTTGTGCTTTTTTTCCCGAAGTAACCCATTTTTTCGTGGATTTTTGAGTTCTAAAATGGCCAGCTTTGAACCCGAAGACGTACTAGCATTGACTAGCTCTGATAGTAGCGATTTTGTCAGTTCAAGACTGTCAGATAATGACTTTAGTGATACAGAAAGTGCCCATGAGGATTTCAACCTCGTGTCCCCGTAGTTTTGTGTATTGGGAATAAAAAGGATCGTTTTATCTATACCCATTCATGGCAATGGCCGGACCAAAAAACATGTCACCAGTTGATAGCCCACCTATTACAAATGTCAATAGGGACTTCATAGTTGTTGTTTATTTAACCATAAGTGTTTAAAATTATTCTAAAGTGGTGTAGGTATTCAATGAGGAAATTTTAGGTGAGTACCATTTTTATTAAATATTTAGTACCAATTCATACATAGTGGTATGAAATATTTTATTTTTCACAAAATACAAATGAGGTCATCAAATTTGCATAAACATGAACAAAACAACTTCAATCATACACAGAAATAAACTTTACTATATCCTCTTTAAGAATATATATACTTGTATATACCTATATAGGGTTCTAATATTTTTTTTGAATTTATAAAATTGTCACTTTAGTCATTTCTGTACTCCAAAAAAATGGCTCGTCTTCTTCAGAGGGAAACCTAAATTTGGCCCAATGTTGTTCCGTCCTAAAAGGGTTAAACGTCACAATAGTTTGGAAAGAACAGTGATGGCTAATGGAAGTAGAGGCATGGGATTGACCAGCATGAAAATGGACACTGGACATGGAAGACACCTTAGGCATGAAAATGCATGCGGCAGGGGAAATGGCAAAGGATCAAGAATCTGTTCAGTGGTCGGTGATGAGAGCAACATTCTGCAAATATCCAACTATATGATGGTGATGAACCCTACAGGATCAATGAAAATAACATCAGCCAGTCCTACAACAAGTTAGTTGCATTTTCTTTACAGGAGTAGCAGTCAACCCCAGCATGTTTTTGACTGTTCGTGATTCCCGGGGGGCAAATTTACATTCAGTTGTTTGCCATTGCTTTCAGCCTACAGCAACAACATCATTATAAACATTTACCTCTAACCCGACAATACCAGCCCATTAGCTTACAGAAGCACTGTTAATTAAACATGTCTTTCCAGCACTTCAACGCATGGATCAGTAACCCCAACAGTAACAACATCAACTACAAGATCTGCAACTTCAACAGCAATAAATGGGAAATCATACTTGCTGGGGAAAGGCTGCCAATCGTTTGAGGTAATTGTCAAAATTTTGCTCTGTCTCTAGCTTGGAGTAAAGAGTCCATTGTGGGCCTTTGGCCAGGCCTTCTAGAAAGTTGATAGAATTCAGAGTCCCATAGCTAAAGAAGAGCAAACAAAGTGTCTGCAGTCAATAATATAGTTTACAATTTGCTACTGCAAATTATTATTACATTGAACCCGCTACCTCAGCATCAGCACACAGGAAGTTTAAGAGCGAGTGCTTGTGTCAATTCGGCCATGCTGACCTCCACCCCATATTTGTATAGACTCATCTGCATTCAGCGGGTGATGTGGTGACTACCATACCCACCACCTTCACATCCAAGAAAATTTTCTGGTACCCATTTGAGGCTGGGTTGATTTGGATGCAATTTAAAAAAAAAAAAATATTGTTTTAAATCCCTGTTTTGATGGAGGATTTTAATACATGACCACAGGACCAGCAGCCAGGCATGATGACCACTATGCTATGATAGCTGCCCATAAATATCTATGGTTTCTGTAATCAGCCAGATTAATTGTTGCCTATGCCAAATAGAAGAACTAAAATGGACAGACTCACCAATATGGAGCTCAGCTCAAGGGGGGCTGAGTGGTCTCGAGGTATGGTGTCCGCCTCGAGTGCTGGAGGTCCCGGGTTCAGGCCGCGGTGAGGACCGGGATTTATTTAAAAAATCCACCTGGACTTCCAGTAATAAAATTTCCCCTGGTCTCTGGGTAGTGAGATCGGACGCCCGTGTGTATTGTTGCGCACGTAAAAAATTCCTTGGCAGTTGGATATCGAAAAAGAGTAGCCTAACGGCGCTGTCCGGGCAAAATTTTTAGTTAAAAATCTACCCAAAGTATTTCAGGATCCTCGCCGATGCAACGGAGTTCGTGCATTGAGCGAGGAAAAGATGTTCAGTTAGATAGGACTCACATAGAGAATACCTGTTAATAATATAACAAGAAAGTATTTCCTCTGGAACTCATGAGACAAAAGAAATAGAGAAGCACACGTTGAACAGAATTGGAGACGAATGACAGTAATAATACGACGAAGACATGGAAAGAGCCGCAGAACAGTGAAAGGACAGAAGTTCTTGGCAAAATTTGGTTGATGCCCCATGCTCCATTTGGAGTTAAAAAGCATAAGACAAGAATGGCTCTGGTTTTGGAAAAACCTCATAAAATGGGTGCAGACATTTTCCAGCTTTCTGGGAATTGTTTGTGATGGAAAATAACAAAGAAGGGAACTGGCCACCCAATCTCAATATATCGTACATAACATAGTATAATCATATACAATATGTGGTCTGTGAAGACTTAACACTTCTCACCCTAGCTAGCCTCAGCATTTGCCATGGAACTACCTTTATCTCAGAATGTTTATCCTGTGGTTCTTAAAGTGGTTCGTTAGACTCGTAATTTTCAACTTGCTGCAGGTTCTCATGTCACGCCTGTCCTCCGTTGACTCCATTCGATTTCAACTCATTTCACCATTACCCCTACCCAGTTCAACCTCAAGGAGAAGTTATGTTATATATAGTAGGGTCCATCACCGGCTCAGAATGATAGTCCTGTGACTAGTCAGCCACCAAAGTAGCTGCCCATGGTTTTACCCTCACAGTCCTAGTAATCCGAAGGTGATTGTTGTCCATATGGGGTAATTGGACGAAATAGATTCCACTTCAGTTGTTAATGATAATTCATATTTTCCGATGCCCGTGTGTTGCCGGGGCCCATACGGGGGAGCAAAGAATAGTAACACTGTTGCCTACCATGCATAAGAGGCGACTAAGGAGGATATGGTTCCATCGCCCTGCTACTGTGTGAGTGCGTGGCGTGACACTGTGAGCTGTGAGTTTCGTGTGGAATGCTTTTACATATGTGAGCGGTTGTTTGTAGCAAGAACTGCATGTTCAGAATGATGGTGGCCGGCTGTTGCTGGATTGACTGGTTTGCCTTTTCGGCTCACGGGTGCATTTTTCAGGACTCCTGGGAGTCATCGCTGGAGCTACGGAGTTTGTGCTTTGTACGGCGCTTTTGGCGGGTCGTCCTGTGGAAAGAGACCGAGCCATATGGGATAAAACCCGGGACAATGAAGTCTTTCTGGTGACTGCCGTTTCCATCGACGATGAACATGGAGGGCTTATGTGTTGGCATTCTGGCGGCGGCATTATGCACAGTGTACCTGTGCGGGTTGTTGGCTTGCCGATACTCCTGTCTATTGTTCACAATGGGCACTGAGGAGCATTTTGTGTGATATTCACTGGCACAGGAACGTAGCAATATAGGGACGACCCGTTGCCGTGAAGTTGGAACCACGACTAACTCGTATTTTCCGAGTGACTAAGGTAAGGTTGGTAGACTTAATGGCTCCTGTTATAAGTATTTCTTGTTGCGTGATTTTGAATTACCATCATGCTTTAAATTTATCTCACATGCACCTGTAAATGACAAGCAGTATTGAAAACATATACAACCAGACTAAGACAAAACAAATAATGAACTCACTCCGACCATTTGTAACCGTCAACAAACGTCTGCAGAAACGAAATAAAAATTCCCCGTTCTCGTTGGTTGGCCTTTGACATGTGCCGGGTGTTCAAGTTTTTCACTCTACCCAAAATCTTTTCCGTTTCATTCTGGATACATAAATATGAAAATGATATAAACGGACAAGATGGATAAAATAAACACATCGACAACGATGGAACGAGACACATAGCTACTCGTTCACTGGAATAAAGTTTGTCACTAACGAAATTACACGGTTGTCCAACCGAAGGAATGATGTGTGCGTCCAGAGTCCAGACTCTGTATTCAATCTTGCTGCAACTGAGACGTGAATCGCTGGCAAAACCACAACAGCCTTTAGAAAGACTCTACCATGTCCCCCAACCTCATGCATAACTTCTTGCGCTGCTGACTTTCATCTCCGAATGGAGACCAACTCACGCTAGGTCTTTTGTAGACTTGTTCATGATTGGCTGAATTTTGTATCTAAGTTTTCTACGGGATTACATAGTCTGTTGCCAACCCTCCTTAGTCGCCTCTTATGAC
Source organism: Cepaea nemoralis (assembly GCA_014155875.1). Classification (NCBI taxonomy): domain Eukaryota; kingdom Metazoa; phylum Mollusca; class Gastropoda; order Stylommatophora; family Helicidae; genus Cepaea; species Cepaea nemoralis. The sequence continues at coordinate 130,905 of JACEFZ010018699.1, read as the reverse complement.
ATGTTTGGTAGTTTGGTACAGAACAAAAAAACCACTGCAGAAAATCCTCCTCCAGAAACGTCAAGCATTCTTTGTCCACATTGTCACAGAACATTTCGAGCCAACATAGGCTTTATCAGCCATCTTAGAACTCACGGCTCCATACTTTCAACCCCACTGGATGAAATGAATGGTCATCATCATTCTTGATGGACAAACAACACACAACTTTCTGCTGTCAATTTCTAATATACTTCAAACATACTCCAACAAAAACTATCTTCAACACTGTCAAATGTATTTTGCAAGGTGATAATCCATTAGTCCTTGAGTCTTAAATGGTCTTTGTCTGGTTTGGGGAGTAGGATTAAATAGCTGTTAAGATAGTCACTGTGCAGGTACTGCTTTTGGGATGTGCAGTGTTAGGCATTCACATATTCTAGGTCAAGACATCTGACGTGGGCTGGCCAGTTCCGTTCTTACTGCTTGCTTGCTTGAAGAACATATTTGTTCAGGCCCCTTTCAGCTGTCTGTCGACGCATTATAGTGTTTCCTTTCAGCTGTCTGTCGACGAGTTATGGTGTTTCCTTTCACCTGTCTGTCGACGTGTTGTAGTGTTTCTCTCAGCTTCTGTTATAAGATATATTGTTCAGCGAACGATAGAAGAAGAAGAAGAAGAAGAAGAAGAAGAAGAAGAAGAAGAAGAAGAAGAAGAAGAAGAAGAAGAAGAAGAAGAAGAAGATATTGTTGCTTGATTTGCTTCTTATCTTCTCTGCGTTTCTTGGCTCAGTTTCTTCTTTATTGCTTTCTTCTCATGCCTGGTCAGGCAGGCTTACTCGCTTTTATAGCTCGGTGTTGTTAGGTTGTCGCCTCGTTTCATGGTGTTTATCTTATGCTGTCATAATGCTCAGGTTAAAGTAAATAGCATCTCCCCCAAGTTTCAATTACTCATATCTTTCATACGGACGTACCTAATCACGTCAGGCCCTGGCGCTGTGTCATTTGCTTTGTGCAATACACATTTGTATATCTTCTACCAGTACGCCGGGAGACGCTGTATCCTAGTACGAGGCACTCGCCTGTCTACCCGGTGGTCGGATTTAAAAATGTATCTGGACACCTAGGCCGACCCCGCCTAAAATGGTTACCAAGAAATGTTTTGGGAAGTAAAGGTGGCGGTGTTATACTGACCACATCACCCGCTGAGTGCCGATTGGTCTATACAAATAAGGATCTTGAAGCGTATGGTCAACGTGTTTAAGAAGTGTAAAACGGTCATTTACTTAACAAATCAACAGCCAAACAAATTAATAATGCATACATATTCGCAGCTTGGAAACAATCAAAGCTGCCCGAGATTATTGAGGATGTTTCTGGTATTGAGAACAAGTACTCTCAAAATGAAACAGAAAGAAGCACGACCATAAGTTACATAACAAGTAAATGATGCGCCATTTTATAAAACATATAGTGCTAGACCCATTGTTTGGTACTTTTGCTTTAATTCACCCCAAACAAACTTCGTGAGTTATATTTAGCGTCACGAGCTATATTTAGCGCCGACGGTGATCTCCCTGTGTTCGGCTGGAGTGCGTGTCAGTGCGTTTCAATTGCCCCACACCACAGTGTTGTTTCTTTGGGGCTGTGGCAACCCGTTTCTGTGTGAGTGTCTGTCTCCCTTCGATCCTCATTTGCATCGGTCCTGCAAATCACTTTCCGGTTAGGGTTAGGGTTAGGGTTAGGATTAGGGTTAGGGTTGTGTGTACCCTACCCCTAACCCTAACCCTAACCCTACCCCTAACCCTAACCGGAAAGTGAAAGAATAGCCCACACGGCCGCATAGAATTGCGCACCGAGCTACGGCGCAACACACGGAAACCCCCTGGATGTTCGGCGCAACACAGGGAAGCCCTGGATGTGACGTCATACCCTGGGATTCCCTTTTGTTTGGGGTGAATAAAAGCAAAAGTACCCATTGTTTTTATAGACAATATATTTAAATGTTTTATAATTCGATCTCTCAACGTGTCGGTAAAGATGTCTATTTGAGCATCGTGAACCACCGACATGGAGACGGCGACAGAGGCAAAACGACAGGGGAGAGGAGCTGGATTTCTTGCGGTCGAATGAAAAGTTCAAGAATAATGTTGGTAGGTCAAGATGCACCGGATCTAAAATGTTCGCCTCCCCGAGGATGAGATAGATTATAGTAGGCACACATAACGATGATGTGGGATAAGTGCGAAAAACGATTAAAATGTCTTGAAGATGGAAGTGGGGAAAGCTCGATAGAGGAAAGACACCAGTGAATCATGACTAGAGTGAGCCCGCCTTCTGAAAGTGTCAAGAAGGTAAAGGGTTCGAAGCTTTCGGCGAAGGAGGAACGCTTCTGACGACCATAAGTCTCCAGTCATGCTAACTCCGCTGTAGAGTTCTCACTACAATAGACAAATCGGCAGTTCAGAGGTCAATGTCACGCTGACCGCTTTTAATTCCCAAGACATGTCCTGGTATTCATTTTAGGCTGGGTAGACCTGGGAGCCCCGGTCAGTTTTCAAAATCCGCTTCGATAAAGACAATAAACTACACAGAAGAAGCATATGGCAGCATATGGGATCATATATATATAGACGGATTTTTTTTTTTTTTTTGCATATCCTTTACAGGACATCGCTGTCAACACCAGCATCTTTCAGCTGTATGTTGATTTCTTGGCAGGATTACGCTCAGTATTTTGCCATTGCTTTCTGAGCGGCCGGCTCACATACACCGTAAGTTACCGATGCGATTCGAACCACTGCTGATTCTCACCGTCATCACGTTACCCACGAGAGTATACGAGATTACGGAGAAAAGTCATAACCTCTAAAACAAAAACACAAAAGAAACTTGGAAGTGTAGGGATTCTCCAGAAATTAAACAATGGAGTTAGAAAAACACTGTCAGTGGTAACTGAGACATTCTCAAGTAACCACATAGCAGAGATGGAGGCTTGAAAACTGCAGCAGAAATGCTGCTAACAGCGAATAATGAAGAAAAATGCATATCTTTCTACGCTGAGAAGTTAGCGGTCTCAATACTAGAGAGCAGAAATCATGCAGAGTTAGAAGACCTAAGAGCCGCACTTCATCGACAATGTCAGAAATCGAAAAGGTTTGCACTTTGATGGAGTCCCTCCACTACAACATACCTGGAAATGAAGCGGCTAACATGACTGGTAAAGGAGGGTGGAAAATTATCTCGTCCTGATATAGACATAACATATGATGAGACTAAGAGGTTCATAAGAAGTAATGACAGAGCCAAATGTAATCAGAACATCCAGGCCATCAGAAAGATTATGCATACTATCAAATCAACAAAAGAGAACGGGTTACTTCGTAGGGATATAACACCACCTGTTAATATATTTAAGATAGCGATATTAATTAATATAGCCGTGGAACCGGTAAAATGATGGTTAAACCTTTGCTGCAGAAGTGTCCAGCTTATATAGAACAGAAAAATTTTCTCTAGCCTACATCTTCTACATTTGAAGACACATTACGGACGTGACGACAGTTTCATGTTGGCTGCTGATTTCTCTAGATATACTACGTTTGAAGACTGCTTGAAGACGCACGAAGAAGAAAGAATCTTCTTCGACACATTTCATGGCGTAATTGCATGGCAGCCTGATTTCTGTGGTGCGCCTCCTGGCTGGCTGCCTCCGTCTTCAGCACCTTTCCTTTGCTAGAGCAGACTGTTGTCTTACTCGACACACGAACTTCGGAATCTGGTTGAAATATAATTTGACTTTGGCCGATGTGTTATAGAAGAACGGTGTTGCTTACAATTTATGGTGGTGGTTGTCGGAGTCCTTGATTTAAGTATCACCAAAGAAACGCCCGTGTGTTGCCGGAGCCCTTACGGGGAGCAAAGAATATTAACACTGTTGTCTACCATGCACGTCGTAAGAGGCGACTAAGGAGGATATGGTTCCGTCGTCCTGCTACTAAGTGAGTGCGTGGCGCGACACTGTGAGCTGTGAATTTCGCGTGGAATGCTTTTACATCTGTTCGCAGTTTGTAGCGTGAACTTCATGTTCGGAACGATGGCGACCGGCTGTTGCTGGATTGACTGGTTTGCCTTTTCGGCTCAAAGGAGCATTATTCAGGAGACTCCTGAGAGTCGTCGCTGGAGCTACGGAGTTCGTGCTTTGTGTGGCACTTTCGGCGGGTTGCGAAAAGAGACCGAGCCATATGGGAAAAACCCGTGTCAATGAAGTCTTTCTGGGTAATGCCGTTTCCATCGACAATGAACTGTATTTCTCGTGGAGGACTTTTGTGTTGGCATTCTGGCGGCGGCATTAAGCACAGTGTACCTGTGCGGGCTGTTGGCTTGCCGATACTCCAGTCTATTCAATTGTTCACATAGGGCAGTGAGAAGCATTTTGTGTGATATTCACTGGCACAGGAACGGAGCATAACGGGGACGACCCGTTGCTGTAAAGTTGGAACCGCGACTAACTAACTAACTATAACCAAAGAAAGATTCAATAGTGCACACTTACTTTTCTTCTTTCAAATGCTTCAAGTGTGAAAGACTCCAGAGTGTCGTCGTAGTTATGGTAACCAACAAAAGTGGCGAACTCAGGAAATTCCCTCGAACGGAAATCGTAGAAGTCATCTTGGATGCGTTGAAACTTCATGTCCTCGTTTGTATCTAGGCACAAAGTGAAAACAATCGATAATTACCTTGTAAGATAACACGATTGGTACGCCTAAGTAATTGGATATGGTAGATTTCGCACAGTAGAAGCAAGGTTTACAGTCCTTGGATATTATTGGTCTCAAACAGGGTCTAGAATCGTATGCCAAATGTTCTTCAAGACACGTAAAAGGTTCCTTTACTTTGCTTAAACAGGGTTATTAGTATTAGTGCCAATATTGTTCTAGGGTTGAATTTAACTACCCGTTTCCCAGATTTCTAATATAGTAACAACACTGTTCTAGTAGTCGGCTCCGTGGCGAAGGGTTTACGGACGCAGTTCGTAATCCTGCATACCCGCGTTCGAAACACAGCTGTGGGCTATGTGGCCTTACGTTGGTTTTTTATGAAATGGTATGGGTGCCGGTCGTTCAGAAAGCAATGGCAAACTACTCAACGTAAACGTGCCAATAAATCACAAACAGCCAAATAATGCTGGGATTGACTGGGACGTTATGTAAAGGATATGCAACTAACTTTAACTAACTGTTCTAGTATTGAATTTAACTATCGGTTTGCCAGATTGCTGTTATAGTAAAAATATTCTTATAATTGTGGATTTAACTATCTATTTCCCAGATTGCTATTATAGAAACAATACTGTTCTAAGTATTAATTCAGCTATCTATTTCCCAGATTCCTATTATAGTAACAATATTCGTATATAGTTATGAATTTAACTATCCGTATATCAGTCAGCTTTCATAGTAACAATATGTTTCTAGTTATGAATGTAATTATTGTGTACTAGACAGTTTTAATAATAATAATAATACTGTTCTAGTTATGAATTTACTACCTGTGTCCTTGTGAGCGTCTCTAATCAACTGCTGCTCAAATTATACATGTAACTATCTGTGACACTAACATTGTAATAATAACAATACTGTTCTAGCTATGAATTTAACGATCGGTGTCCTAGACAGCTTTCATAGTGTCAATACTATTTTTAGTTATGTTTCCCATATAGTTGTTAGTGAACTGTATTCTGGCACAGACAACTATGGTAAACTCGTCTCTTCGACATATGAATGTTTCATCCAACACCAACATCACATGACTCATGGCATCAAATATGTGTCCAGCCTCCGTCCGAAGATGTTGAAGGCTAGGTATATGTATTCTTCCAGTGGCGAATTGGATACACACGTGTCCCCTCAGTCCTCTACCACATTCCTTTCTGCTAGTGATAAAGTGTATTCCTGATTCTGTTAGTTGTAGGCTTATTCAACTCAGACATAAACTCGCGAAATATCAAGTTCCTTGCATAACGTCGCTCTCATCACGGTCCAGCGAAAATCAAACAAAACCATCCCATTTCTCTCACGACATGCACCTTTAACAGTGTTTGTACATTGTATAGCAGAGACAATACGTTGGCTGGATTTTTCAATTGTTTATTTAATCAAATACATCGTAGAATATCAAGTGACCATCGATTATACAAAATAGGTGTTGTTGACTTCAAACTCCGATGGTAACTGTCTATATCTAACCCCGCGTCACAGCTTGAGCGTCCATAGTTACCTTTCAACGGGATGCTCAACCGTGCCTAGTCTTTGCACACCACCTATTAACCCACTAACAGAGATGGTGCTCTGTTACACACCCTCGTATCCAAGGTGTCTGCCATGCCCGGCGTCCATCTTCGTGCTGGTCGACACTCGAATCTTCTTCCAGGAGCCATGGCTTCCATCACTGTTACTACCAAGCCACTGTGACATTTAATATGGCTAAAGTATTTTAGTTTCCGAGAGATGATACTGTGTATAAGTAAATTTTCTTTGATACTCAGGTTTTATAAAATTTACATAAAATGTACCGGAAACCCCATATCACTAATTATTTTGCACAATTTCTGATGTTGAATACAGTGTGGTTATTAAGCAAGTATAAAGATCTACCGTACATTGTACTTTCTGCATTTCTCAAAGATGGTTCTCATTTTACAGATATAGTCCTTGAGATCTTTTCCCTGTCTTAAACCTGCCTGTACTTCCTCTAGTTCACATTTAGTCTGATCAGTCACATTAGCTCCCGCCATGGGTCGTAGTTATTATGCTTTTTTGAAGCACAATGTAACAAACTATCGTCTGTCAAGACGGCAATGTGTCAATGTATGAAAATTTACATTATAATACTCGTCCATTTGATTGTGTATCATGCTTGGTCCACACCTAGTTTTGTTTGACACTGAATCAGTTAAAAAAGTCTTCATCTTGTCCTTACAACTGGAGATGTTTGATTCTATTACAAATGCTCATTACGAACTGCTTCTGCATATTTTCTCTGATAGCACGTATGATTTTTCTTGTGTCGACCACTTTAACGTTATGATTGGCTGGGACAGAATATATACAAATTACAGGACCCCGTTACACGCCCTGACAATTATTGGATATAAGGTGTTAGTCCCCCAATTGTATAGACAAACTGACATTTGATGTGTGACGTGGTTAATAATGCCGTTCACCTTGACCCCACAGGACACTTCCTGGTATCCATTTTAGCCTGGTCGTGCTCCGTGGCGAAAGCGTTACGGACGCGGTTCGTGATCCTGCATACCCGAGTTCGAAACACAGATGCGCTGGGTTTTTTTACGAAATGGTATGAGTGCCAGTCGTTCAGAAAGCAATGGCAAACTACTAAACGTAAAACATGCAACGACATCAACAACAGCAAAAAATGACGGTGTTGACTGCAAACGTCCTGTAAAGGATATGCAACTAATTTTGTTAGTCTGGGTAGACCTGGGAAATCAGGGCAGTTTTAAAAACATGTCGTTTCGATGGGAACTGAACCCGTTACTATCAGACCGACGTAAAAAGCGTACAAACCACTTCGCTACCGCTGCCTCCAACACTAGACAAAGCTCTCGGGTTAAACAATACCACCAGTAGTATATTACCCCATGTTTCTTCTAGACTGGTCTGCACGCACCGTCACACACATGTATATTCCTAATGGAACAGATTTTTGGCTCACCACACAAGCTGCTCTTGCGTGCACTGTCACACAGACGTGTATCCTTTATGGTACTTACTTTTGGCTGACCACACAAGCAGGTTATATAACGACGTGTTTTATCCGCGATAATCAAATGTAGGCTCGGGGAGCCGTGGCTGAGAGGTTTCGCTGTCTACATCAGGCTCAGAAGATCCCTGGATAGGGCGACTAACTAACTAACTAACTAACTAACTAACTAACTAACTAACTAACTAACTAACTAACTAACTACGGTAGATAATGACATCACACCGTCACTGATCTCTTGGGTAGTGCGATCGCACACCTAGCCTTCTCGGATAACGGCGAAAAACAGGAGGTCTTGTGTGCAAGTTGTGCTCGTTAGAAATTCCACAGCAGTTGGAAATCACAAAGAGTAGGCGGCAAGACAGCAGCCCTGGCAAAACTGTTAGGAAAAGTAGACATACCCCTGGGTAACAAGAGCCCGTTTCGTTGAATGCACTGTCTAGAGAAAGAACACCTGACACAAATGCATGCCGAAGTCTGGCACATTACCTCACTTGCATAGTTATGTGAGACACACTCCTATCGAAAGAGGAAAGAAGAACTGTAAGCTCGCTCACAGCATAAAGCTAGCAGCCCACCAAATAAGTGTGCTAAAATAACTTAGAGAACGCTGGATGGCACGGCAACAGGAGTATCAGCATACC